>ML664172.1:9908901-10238132 GCA_007570785.1 Antilocapra americana | reverse complement strand
CCAGCCCTGAGCATCAATCCTGGGCTGGCAATTGATTAGACATATGATAATTAACATGTTTCAATGTCATTCTCCCATATCATCCCACCCTTGCCCTCATCCACAGAGTCCACGAGTCTGTTCTATACATCTGCGTTCCTTTTGCTGTTTTGCATGCTGGGTTCTCGTTACCATCTTTCTAAATTCCATATATATGCATTAGTATACTGTATTGTTGTTTTTCTTTTTCTCAGGTAACTGAGGGGGAATCACTCTTCTCTAGTAACTCTGGAAACCCTCCACCTTTAGGAAAAAGGACTCCTTCGTGAAATGCTACAGAAGAACCTCATCTGAAGAGGGTTAAGAAAACATGCACAATACCTATCTAGACATCTTTCCAAGAAAGAATTAAGTTTAGACACACACATACCTGTTAAAATGACACCCTTCACAGTGAGTGCAGGAAGAGCAGAGAGAAAGGGCCTTGTTCTGCAGCGAAGCATGCATGTCCACATCTAAGTGACACCAGGCAGCCCTGTCCCACCCCAGGGCCCAGCACAGAGCAGGCACTCGGACCACAGCCGAGTGGCCAGGCTTCACCCTGAGGTCCCAAACTCTCAGCTGCCCTCCTCGGCACACGCGACAGACAGCATCTGCTGACCACGCACGGGCACGGAGGCTGGCGCTGGTGGTAAAGATGCAAGTGTCTTGGTTCCCACCCTCACAAACCTTCCCAATGGGAGACCAGCCATCATCAGATGGCTCAGCGGGTCAAGAATCTGCCTGAAATAAAGGGAACACTGGAGAGAGACCCCTTTGGTCTGACCCAGTCCCTGAGTTGGGAAGATCCCCTAGAGGAGGGAATGGCAACCCGCTCCAGGATTCCTGCCCGGAGGATGCCATGGACAGAGGAGCCTGGTGTGCCACAGCTCAAAGGGCTGCAGAGAGTCAGAGATGACTGGGCACTAGTATAGTCAGCAAAGAGAAGCAGAGCTATGAAAAAACCAGCTTGGGAGAGAGAAAACCTTCGTCACTTGAGATCTGTCTGGAGTCCTCGTACTTGGTGTAGACTTCTACTTAGCCCCAACATACGTGATCCGGATTTTGCCAGGGAAATACTAATAAAGCTAGTGCATTTTATTTTATTTTTTTACATCTGCTTGGGAGGAGATGGGACATCCAAAGGGGAAGGGAGAGGAGAAAAAAGAAGTTAATTCCACCAGGGATGGAGGAATTAGCGAAGACTTCACAGAGGAGTCTTGAAAGAACATGCTCGTCAGATAGGCAGTGGAGGAGAATGCCATCTGCCCGAGACCCCAGGGACATGGCACCTCCTCCACGAGGTCCCGGGAGTTGGGCTGCGGCTGCCCTGCTGGCAGGCGGGGGGGTCCGAGCTCTCTGACCTGGCTCCTCTCACCTCATTGCCCCGAGCACTTTCAAGCATGAAACCCTGTTATCTTGTATGAAGTCAGAGACATAGCCTGCCCCACTCAGAAATGCGTCGCCTGCTCCCCACTGTGCTCTGCACAGAGCATGGGCATGCAGTGAGCTCCAGAGGCGTGCGCCTGCCTACTCCCCGCAGGCCGGCGGCTCTTCCCACAGCTCCTCCTTCTCGGTGCGCGGGAGGCTGGCAAGGCGCTAAGTCTGTCCCGGGGACCTCAGAGACGCTCCGCAGAGAGAACCTCACCAGCACGGATGCTCTCTGACGGACAGAGCAAAGCACTGGCTACAACAGACACCAGACACAAGCGCACAGCGGAAACATCAGGCGCTGCGCCGAATGCCTGACACCCCCTACAGCACCGGAGCCCTCTCCTCTTCAAGGACATGGAAACCGAAGCCCTGAGCAAAAAGGAAGCTGCCCTCCTTGCAGAGCCAGCAGGGGGAAGGGCAGCACAGCAGGGCAGCCCCGGGCACTCAGGCAAGGGGAGATGGTTGGTGCCACGTCCAGCTCCATCTTTCCCACCTCAGTCGGGGGAGCTCCAAGCGAGGTCCAGAGCAGGCCTCCCCAGGGAGCTGCGTGCTAAGCGGTGAGCTCCTGGTGGGAGAAGCCCGAAGGGTCAGCTCTGCTCATGCGGGAAACGGGTCTAAAGGAGTTCTCCCTTTCTCTCTAGATTGGATGCGTGAGTTCTGAGGGCGGGTCTCCCGGTATAGGAACCAGTCTCCTCCAGAGGGTCAGGAGGTACGCATCCAGCAGCAAACAGCCCCGGAGGACCACCCCTGGTCCAGGCTGGGAGTGTCCACCTGAGGGTCAGGGCCCAAGGCCGCAGCGCGTGCACTTGGCACTCAGAGGCGGCTCTGCGCCCTCCCTCGGGGCGTGGCAGGCATCAGGGGAGCCACCACTCGTGAGTCCGGGGACGTGGATCACGGCCCAGGGGCAGCCCTCCCCTCTGCCTCCAGTAGCTCTCACTCCCTCCGACCATCCCAACCCCAAAGCCACATGGCAGCCACATCCACTCTCCCTCCCGCTCCCCAGGTGCCACGTGGGGTGACAGCCGAGCGGCCATCTCAGAGAGCCTGCGTGCCAGCCACCCCGGCAATGGTGCAGATGGGGCAGTGCCACCCCCTCAGTGACCTCCAAGCCACACGGCCAAAGGGCTCATGGTGGCCAGAGCCGAGTGGTGAGGCGGTGCTAAGGCAGCAGCCTTTTACAGAAGAGGGTCCAGGAGTCAGGCACAAGTGACAGACACACCTGGCAGGGAAACCCGGACCATCTGGGGCTGACCCCCGCCCCAGGTCTGCCCTCTGTCCAGCACGCATTAAACCAGCACCCGCATGCACGGGGTTACCAGGGACATGCAGTGACACAGCGTATGGGGCTCCTACTCTGAGGAGTCTTCCACTGAGGCTCACGGGGAGACCCTAATCTGCATATCACTAGGAAATGATGATGTTCTGACCAGCTAACTACAGTCTGCACGTGCTACCGGCGCCGCAGGGCAGCCAAGGCACAGGCTTCCTGGCATCAGGACACCGGGGTCAGGCGGCACCCAGCCAAGCGGAAGGCACACAGGTAAGGCCAGGCACAGGACAAACCCTCCCCGAGGGAAGCATGGAGAGGCAGAGCCTCCAGACTGAAGAGTGCTCTTTTCAACACAGTAACTGCTAAACTAGTTTTGAAGGGTAAAAACATGGCCAACCCCCCCAACGGCCCAAATGCACTTAATATGTATCGCTGAACATGTGCAAAGATTGCAGCAAATTGCTTCACAAGCGCAAATTATTGCAATCAGCGTCTTGTTTTCTAGTTGTAAATTCAAAGCAAACTATTAACACAAGCCTGCTAACTCTTGCTATTGTCACGCATCCTCCTCCTAACAAAACCACGTTTCCAGATGGACGGCCAAAATTAGTCAAGTGACTCCTCAGAAAGACAACCAAGACTGACATGCCAGAAACGCATTTAGAAATGAATGTGGGGTTTAAATAAAGGAAACAGACACCCAAACACACCTTTCCTAAGGAAATACGGGCTGCTGTTCACCATTCAACTTCCAGAGCCGCTCAGTGAAGCCCTTCACGGGAACAGTGGCACAGCTGGGCCGCTACCCTGTCAGCATACCGACCAGCCCTCAGTCATGACTATGACGGGGGCTGGGGCCGATGGGGCGGGGGCGGGGGGAGTCCTGCTAACAAAGTCAACAAGCGGTATTTCAACTCAACCCAGACAAGGTGTGAGGCTTGCAGATTCAGGCGAGAGGGCGGGCACCTCTGTAAGGAGACTGGTTGCCATAACCAGTTTCAGACGTCTGCGTTTACGATGCGCTTGACATAAAGGCTGACTTTTTGAGAGTGCACCCACCCCCAGCAACACACAACTGAAGCAGAGGAGGTGACTGCAGTGCGTTCTATCGCAGCCAGCCCTGCAGGAGAGAAGCGGCTGTCAGAGTCGTCGGGTCCGGACCACGACTAGCCGCTCTGTCTCCCTCTGGAAAACTCGAGGCAGCAACGTTCATCCGTGGCTGAGAGGCTCTGGGGCTCAGAACCAAGGCGGGCTCTGAGGCTGGGAGAGGAACCAGGTTCTCCACGCCAGGAAGACGCTCAGGCTGAAGGAAGACGCCCTGGAACTGCTCTTCCCCGGGAGAAACAGGAGTCACAGAAGCCCTCCTGAGAAGGACAAAGAAGCTCTGGAGTCTGATGGCACCTCGGCCACACGCTGAGCAAACGGAAGAGCCACTCACCACTGGCCGGCTTTAAAAGAGAAGTCTTTATCCGCGACAAGCAGGCGGAGCCTCTTCACTGACGGGGACTCACTGGCCACTCCACACACCTTGGCAGCCGAAACGACCTGGAACGAAAGGACGATGCCGGCTGACGCTAGGTGCGCTCAGCTCAGGGACAGACTGGCTTTCTAGTCACTACATTTTTTTTTTTTTAAATCTACAAAGATGTGATTTTCAAAAACTGCAAAACAAGGTAAAACATACTTTGCCTCAGAATTCTGCCTACCACCAGTTGAACAAATTTCAATTATTTGGGGAGACTTGCTACCATACTTACTGAATTTTATTCTGCATATAAAAATTGTCTCTTAAGGGGACTGTTTGACAAGCGCGTATTTGCTGAGCGTGCAGCGTGTGCCAGCACCGGGCTGGGGGCTCTGCAAAGCGCGCCCCACCCCAGCCCAGGAGGCGGCTGCAGCCTGACCGCTCGGGGCAAGCGCGCTGAGGCCTCGGCCAGCCGCAGGCCTGTGTCCTGAGCCTGCCGGAGTCCAAACCAAGCGGACTTCGGAAACGAAAAGCAAACACTCAGAAACTGTGCTTACCAATTTCGAAGAGTGAACTGTGTCTCTGTGGGCTCTAACAACAGACAACAAATTGGATGCGTACCCCCCGTGTTTTTGTTTTCTTCATTTATCTTTTCCAGTTCATTTTTATTGTATTTTACAAGATATAAACAGTTCACAACCTGCAAACGGCAACAAACACCGCCTTTTGCTACAGGTCGCTGGAGAAGCACTGTTTTAAATGACGTGTCTGATTTTCAGAAAATTCTAGCAAGGTCTGAGTCAGGCCCTCTTCAGTTCAGTGTCATCCATGCCTTCAAGCTCCACATGCTTGTACTTCCTACGTTCCTTGTTTCTTCCGCCTTTCGGTTTCTCCTCCTCCCAGAGCCAGAACTTCTCTGCAACAGCGGAGGGGACCGGAAGGCTCTCCCGCGGCCTCGGGCTGTGGGCTCCACTTCCGGCGGCGAGCCCGCCGGCGCGAGCGCACACAGCCTCCCTGCCTGTGCTACCTTCTCGGCCCCACCAGGGGGCGCCCCGGGCCCTGTCAAGGTCGGGGCCTCCCCTGCCAAGGTGAGTTCAGTTCAGTCCAGTCGCTCAGTCGTGTCCCACTCTGCGACCCCATGGACTGTAGCACGCCAGGCCTCCCTGTCCATCACCAGCTCCTGGAGTTTACTCAACCTCATGTCCATCGAGTCGGTGATGCCATCCAACCATCTCATCCTCTGTCGTCCCCTTCTCCTGCCCCCACTCCTTCCCAGCATCAGGTGCTTTTCCAGTGAGTCAGTTCTTCCCATCAGGTGGCCAAACTATTGCAGCTTCAGCTTCAGCATCAGTCCTTCCAAAGAATGTGAGCTCACCCAGCCCCTTTTCTCCAGTAGGACCAAGTCTAGTCAAATGAGCAGTGGGAGACAACTCCTAAAATCCCACAGGAACGTTCCTCAGACACTGGTGGTCTCCCTGACCACAAAGCACCTCTGAAGAAGCGCTGGCTCTCTCTTGCTCCCGTAAAACCCCTGCCACTGAGGACCCATCTCAGCGTTCTCGCCGGCCCTCTCTCGTCTCCCTGAGAGCAAGTCGGGGTGGCTTTGCCCTGCAGAGCCTCCGCCTGCACCTCTGTGACCCCAGCCCTGCCCACCCTGCTGGAAGCTGCTTTACGCAGCTCCCACCAGCCTTCCCCCCCATCCTGCCTGCGCCCCAGGCCCCCTGACTTATCAGACATGATGCCAGATGCCAATGGCCCGTCTCAACAACTCAGCCGACAAGAGGAAGCAGCAGAGGGCGGCTGTTTGCAGCCAGGGTCTCACAGCTACAGCGCAGGCTACCGAAGCCTGGCTCCACCACGGACCGGCGGTGTGAGCCCGGCACGTGCGCGAGCCCAGCCCCTCAGCTTGGTGGGAGCAACAGCATTCATCCCTCACAGAGCTGGTGGGAGGATTCAACACGCAACTCATGCAAAGCGTGAGTGAGCAGCACTGCCCCCCAGTCAGTGCTCACCGTGTCCCACACACTGATGGCAGTGAGGCCGGCAGTGCACCCCTGTCGCCACAAGCCACCCCGACCCTGATCCCGGCCCACCGCACAGTCACATCATCGCTGCTGCCACACGGGGCCTCGAGGACCAAGCACCCAAGCCAGGGGCCGATCTCACAGACAGCACGGTGGCCTTGGAACCACAGCCTCCACGATATTTTGCCAGAACCAACTGGAAGCCATACTGTTTTTTAGAAATCCAGCCTCTAACCCCGGAATCTACCAATACTCTTCCATCCAACAGAACCTTCCCTGCTCCCGTGATGCTCTCGGTGCCCACAGTCGCCTGGCTGCTGCCCTTCTGTGACTTCACCCAGAGCTGCCGGACATTTTCTTCGACAACCAAACTCAAAGCCCAGTCTGTTCTCAGCCCCCCTGATCTCTCTGAATCGGACGCTTCCGACTTCCTCTGCACATCCCGAGGCCTCCTCCTTGCCTGGGACACGGGACACTGAACTCTCCTGGTCCTCCCCCACCCCCGCCTCCCTGACCTGGCCCTCCTACCCCTGCTCTGCTCCTCCTCCCGCTCCTCACCAGGAGCTTTCTCCAAACTGCCTCTGCCCTGCTCCCTCTCCACCTTGGGGCCAAGGCCCTCAAGCACTCCCAAAGCTACTATCCCTTCACCCCAACGCGGCATGCCTTTTCTGCCAACTGCCAGCTCACAGCTACTCTCTCTGTGACAACAGCGAACACCTGGGGGGCATTCAGCACAGGTGCACTCCAGGTTCTGAGGCAGATGTTTAATGCACCTTCATTCATTCGGCTAATACAGACGACCATGTTCTACCCCAAGAGACAGCACTATTATCCTCCATTCTGCAGAAGGGTAACAGCAACGTTCAGTGACTTGCTCACGACCGCTCAGGCACGGCCGAGTCCAGATCCACACCCAGGTCCACCTGGCCCTTGAGCACCTGAGAGCTCATCCCGGAGGCAAAGTTTCCGGCAGGCACGTCTGAACCGGCCACACCCCTCCCTTCCACAAGCTTTCTGGGGCCCGGGGCCTGGCCCCAGCGGGGCAGAGGTGGAGAAGGCTGCGCCTTCCTCAGGGCCCTGCAAAAGCAGCCGCCTTCCAGCACCGGCTTCCATTCTGGGTCCACCAGGGACTCCGTAAGCCAACCCCACACTGGGCACAGGTCCACACAGCCTGGCTTGTCCCTGACACGAGAGCCAGCTCAATGAACTCCCCTCACGCCGCCTGCTCCCTCACGCGAGCGCTCACCTACCACCACCGTGAGCCAGAAACTCCACTCTTCTCGCACCTATCTATCCTACTTAGCACGTTTTATGTAAATAGAAATAGTCATGAACATATCTTTTCCTCCTGCAGTTGATCTAGATCAACTCCCTATCTTAAGCACAGGGCTAAACACATAGTTAAGAGGCAGTAATATTTGCAGAATGGATCAAAACTCTAACTCAAAGTGACCTAAAACTGGTTTCTAAAACAAAGATTAGTAGAAATTCAGGAGGTTTTTATGGTTTAAACAGAAAGGAGGTGGGAGACCATTAAAGAAAACCTGGCCTAGTTCATATTCAAAACACAGAAGACAGCAGGGAAGACAGGGATTTTTTTCATTGAGGTAGGACTCTTCATTTGCCACACACTCTAAACATCTTATTACAAAGACAAGTAACAATGATCATCAGAGGACCCTCCATCACATTAATATTCTCAAATTTTTTTTAGGTTTACAAAAAAGAAACATTGTTTTCATCGTTTGCTTTCAGCATAATAACCTGCAAGAACACAGCCAAGAGCTCAATTATTTCACCTGTAACAATTTAATCAGCCTCCGTCATATTCACTAAAATCTAGGTAAGTGCAAGCTTTAAACACATCCCAAAGAGTCACCTGTGGCAGGGAACTGACATTCACAGTCATGGGGGGAGGGAGGAGGGAAGGCGCAGAGAACCTGAGCTGCAACAGAAGCCTGCTTGGTCAGCAAACACTAGACCATGTAAAATGCCATCAACAACCACCTGCCAGAGTCCAAATAAAGACTCCAGTGAAGAAGGGAAAGAGGTTACATACACATCCTATTGAAAAAGTCCACGTTTCACCTGGATAGGCTCCATGAAAACATTCCCATGTGCTTTTTGCCTACTTGTATTACTACAAAAGGCAGCATTCCCGTGGCTGTTAGTCTAAATAACCTAGGCAAAAATGCAAACTATCTTTCACAATTAATGATTTTTAAAGACATGTCTCCCTCTTAACATTTTAGTTTCTTAATACTGTTCACTAAATACAGATTTCTGGTGATGTAGAGTGAAAAACATTAGCAAAATCTGTTTGAAGGTCACACTTTTATTCTGAAATGATTTCATATAATTAAGATCTATAATCGTGGCTCTGGTTATATGCTAGTCTTTCTCTACTTTTAGTGAGAAAGTAGAACACGATGGAGAAACCGTATGTTTTAACATTTGTACTTGTTCTCATACTCGGTGAATCAGAAGATTTCGCAACTGAAACCTCAACTGGCCACGTCCTAAGTTAAGACACATGGCAGGAAATGAAGTTTTCCATAAAATAACATCTCGATTCTTCTACTGTTCAATAAAATAACAATACATCTGCCAGCTCTTAGTAGCACACATTTTTGATGCTTTGACAGAGTCAGCACCTAACAGGAAATGCCATCACACTGACTGAAAGGTTTTATGGATGGTATTTTGAGGTTCCTGCTGCTAGAGAAGTCTCTGGGGGAAATGGACCTTTCTCTGGGAAACCCCGCTGCCTTCCTCTGTCCACGCCCATTCGTTCTTTTGCTGGCTTAAAAATTTAGAGGAAGTTAGGATTGGAGACAACCTGAAACAAAAGCACAATCGGGGCACAGAGCATCTCAGGGCTGAAGGAATATTTAGTCGTTATCAAGAACAGTGTGTCATCTTAAATGTAGGTCACCAAAGCCCAGAGGCATGATTTCTACTGTGGCTGTAGGGCAACCTGATGAGCAGGAACCTGATTACGAGAAGAGTAATCTCAGCATCTCTTACTGATGGGAGAGACGCACATTCTGCCAACCGTGCAACCTCCTCAGTGGCGTGTGCCGTCGGCACCGGGGCTGGTGTGACCATGCACTGGCCAGCTCCTACCAAAGACTCCCCTGCCCACCCGGACTGCGTTGCTCTCTGCCCCTCAAGTCGCCCCTCTCTCAGGCAGCACCCTCTTCTCCCTCGTTTCCATGACAACACACACGCACGCCAGGGTCTCCGGCCTCACAGGGCGAGGCGGCCAGCAAGCGCCCCCGCAGAGCCCGCCAGGCAACGCACGCACCCTACCGACTTTACCGTCACAGCAGCCCTAAGGAGCGGGCGTCGCCAACGCCCCACTCTGCATGTGAGGAAACGGAGGTCCCAGAGCTGCTAAGTGGCAAAGCTGAGATCTGAATCCAGGCACCTGACTCCTGTGCTCTGCAGCTTCTCAAAATACAACACAGAAAACCAGCCTCTTCCTTCATCGAGCTGTTACCCCATGTCTCTGCTCCCACCCACATAAAAAATTGCAGAACGGTCTACGGTCCTGGCTCCACTTTCTTATTTCCCGCCTACCTCCCCACCAGAGCCTGCTGGGCGTTAGCACCTGGC
The DNA here is from genome assembly GCA_007570785.1 of Antilocapra americana. Classification (NCBI taxonomy): domain Eukaryota; kingdom Metazoa; phylum Chordata; class Mammalia; order Artiodactyla; family Antilocapridae; genus Antilocapra; species Antilocapra americana. The sequence continues at coordinate 10,228,303 of ML664172.1, read as the reverse complement.
GATGCATGGGAGGTGGTCGCTCCGGCTGCCCGCCACCCGCTGCACGACGCCTGGCGCAGGCCTCTCCGCATGGCTGCCGCGCCCTCCAGGAAGCGCTCCTCCCCCTGGCTTCACCCACACCTGCTCATCACCCTCCTGCCCCATTTCCTCCACCGGCCCCTCCTCTTCTGCTTGACCGAGAGATGTGGGCGCATCCTAGGCAGAGTCCTGCAAGCTAGCCCCCTCCTCTCCACGTGGCTTACACTGTTCATTTCCAGCCATGAACTCCAACCACACACATTCAACTACCGACCTCAATTTCCATTTCAAACAACATAATCCGACACAAAATGCCTTTATTTCCCAACGTTTCTCCCTTTTATACTATGGAAAACTTCAAGCACATACAAAACCAGTAAAAACAGCATAATGAATCTCCATGTAGATTCAATGGCTGACGTGACCTGACGAAGCTCATGGCTGATCTCGTCTCACCTGTAACTCCATCCACCTTCCACCTCCCCCAGGTTATCCCCAGACAGAGCCCTTTACTCCTTCCTCCAAACTTGTTCTCTGTTTTAACAAGTGTGTGCCACCACCATCATCTCCCCTGACTACCCAAACCCCAAAGCCACAAGCCTCTGCTCCCCTGCCCTCTCTTCTCTATGTGTACACCCCACCCCACCCCGATCCCCACCACCCGACTCTAAGCCACCATCATCTCCTCCAGAACTGTCGTGTCTGACTCTTTGCGACCCTATGGACTGCAGCCCGCCAGGCTGCTCTGTCCATGGAATTCCCAAGCAAGAATACTGGAGTGGGTTGCCATTTCCTTTTCCAGGAAATGTCCCAGACCCAGGGATTGAACCTGGGTCTCTCGCATCGCAGGCAGATTCTTTACCATCTGAGCCACTAGGGAAGCCCCCAGTAGCCTCCAACTTGGTGTCAAAGCACAACAAAAACAAAACAAAACCTCCGCAAGCCAGAAGAGAGTGGCATGATACACAGTATTTAAAGTGATGACAGGGAAAAGCCTGCACCCAAGAATACCCAGCAAGGCTCTCCTTCAGATCTGACGGAGAAATCAAAAGCTCTACAGATGAGCAAACGCTAAACGAATTCAGCACCACCAGACCGGCTCTACAACAAATACTGAAGGAACTTCTCTAAGTGGAAAAGGAAAGGACACAACTAAAAACAAGAAAATTATGAAATGGGAAGGCTCACTGGTAAAGACAAACATATAGTAAAGGGAGGAAAAAGCCACACACAAATACGAGTCACCTTAAAACCAGTACTCATGAGGAGAGTCCAAGCACATGGTATTTGAAATGCATTTGAAATTGAGAGACCAGCAACTTAAAATAATCATATACATATATATACACATACAGACTGCTAAATCAAAACCTGATAACCACAACTAAAAAGTCTGTAATAGATATACATACAAAAAAGAAAAAGGAATCCAAATGCAACATTAAAGATAGTCATCAAATCACAGAAGAACAAAAGAGCAAATAAAGAAAAAAATAACTACAAACCCAGACCCAAAACCATCAAGAGAAGGGCAGCACAGCAAGTCCCCTGCACACGAACCTTCAGGTGGCTCACCGTCGAAGGTGCAACATGCATCCACACGTACAGCCGCGTGAGCGCACATCTGGCGTCATCTGCAAAAGCGGAGTGCCCAGGGTAACTCTGCCAGACTTACAAACAAACTGGGCTGCTGAGCACACTCCCAGAATGCAACTCATTCATATACAGGGAACTGACTGTAAAAACATATATAAATGATAATGCTCTTATATGTAAATGAATTAAATACGTCAACCAAAAGACACAGACTGGCTGAATGGTGAAACAAGACCCATATATGTGCTGTCTACAAGAATAGAAACAAGACCCATATATGTGCTGTCTACAAGAGACCCAACTCAGATCTAGTGACACCCACAGACTGGAAGTGAGGGGATGGAAAGAGATACACTATGCAAATGGGGATCAAAGAAAAGCTGGAGCAGCAATACTTGTACCAGACAAAACAGACTTTAAAATGAAGACTGTTACAAGAGACAAAGAAGGAAACTCTGATCTTTAAAGAAGGACAAAATGACCAAAGAATCAACTCAAGAAGAATATATAACAATTATAAATACATGGTGCCCAACACAGGAAGCACCTCAATATACAAGGCAAATGTTAACAAGACAGAAAGTGAGAAATTGACAGTAACCCCATAAGAGTTACATCAATGAACAGACCATCCAGACAGAATAAAAGAACACAGACTTTAACTGACACATTAGATAAGATGGACTTAAGTGGTATTTATAGAGCATTCCATCTGAAAGTAGCAAGGTTCAAATATACATAAAACACACTCTCCAGGACAGCTCACACACAAGGCCACAAAGCAAGCCTCAGTAAATCTGAGAACTGAAATCATATAAAGTATTTTTTTCCAACATTATAAGATTAGAAATCAATAACAAGGAAAAAAACTGCAAAAAACATAAACATGTGGAGACTAAACGATAAGGTACTAAACAACCAAAGAATCACAGAAGATATCAAAGAGGTGACTTAAAACTACCTAGGAACAATTGAAAATGAAAACACAGCCATCCAAAACCTATCAGTTCAGTCGCAGTCGTGTCCAACTCCTTGCAACCCCATGAACTGCAGCGTGCCAGGCCTCCCTGTCCATCACCAACTCCCAGAGTCCACCCAAACCTATGTGAATTGAGTTGGTGATGCTATCCAGCCATCTAATCCTCTGTCTTCCCCTTCTCCTCCTGCCCCCAATCCTTCCCAGCATAAGGGTTTTGTCCAAAGAGTCAACTCTTCGCATGAGGTGGCCAAAGTATTGGAGTTTCAGATTCAACATCAGTCCTTCCAATGAACACCCAGGACTGACCTCCTTTAGGATGGACTCGTTGGATCTCCTTGCAGTCCAAGGGATTCTCAAGACTCTTCTACAACACCACAGTTCAAAAGCATCAATTCTTCGGCACTCAGCGTTTTTCACTGTCCAACTCTCACATCCATACATAACTACTGGAAAAACCTAGTCTTGACTAGACAGACCTTTGTTGGCAAAGTAATGTCTCTGCTTTTCAAAATGCTCTCTAGGTTGGTCATAACTTTCCTTCCAAGGAGTAAGCGTCTTTTGATTTCATGGCTGCAATCACCATCTGCAGTGATTTTGGAGCCCCAAAAAATAAAGTCTGCCACTGTTTCCACTGTTTCCCCATCTATTTCCCATGAAGTTATGGGACCAGATGCCATGATCTTAGTTTTCTGTATGTTGAGCCTTAAGCCAACTTTTTCACTCTCCTCTTTCACTTTCATCAAGAGGCTTTTTTAGTTCCTCTTCACCTTCTGCCATAAGGGTGGTGTCGTCTGCATATCTGAGGTTATTGATATTTCTCCAGGCAATCTTGATACCAGCTTGTGCTTCTTCCAGCCCAGTGTTTCTCATGATGTACTCTGCATATAAGTTAAATAAGCAGGGTGACAATATACAGCCTTGATGGACTCCTTTTCCTATTTGGAACCAGTCTGTTGTTCCATGTTCAGTTCTAACTGTTGCTTCCTGACCTGCATACAGATTTCTCAAGAGACAGGTCAGATGGTCTGGTATTCCCATCTCTTTCAGAATTTTCCACAGTTTATTGTGATCGACACAGTCAAAGGCTTTGGCATAGTCAATAAAGCAGAAGTAGATGTTTTTCTGGAACTCTCTTGCTGTTTCGATGATCTAGCAGATGTTGGCAGTTTGATCTCTGCTTTCTCTGCCTTTTCTAAAACCAGCTTGAACACCTGGAAATTCACAGTTCATGTATTGCCGAAGCCTGGCTTGGAGATTTTTGAGCATTACTCTACTAGCGTGTGAGATGAGTGCAACTGTGCGGTAGTTTGAGCATTCTTTGGCATTACCTTTCTTTGAGACAGGAATGAAAACTGACCTTTTCCAGTCCTGTGGCCATTGCTGAGGTTTCCATATTTGCTGGCATATTGAGTGCATCACTTTCACAGCATCATCTTTCAGGATCTGAAATAGCTCAACTGGAACTCCATCACCTCCACTACCTGTTAGTAGTGATGCTTCCTAAGGCCCACTTGACTTCACATTCCAGGACGTCTGGCTCTAGGTGAGTGATCACACCATCGTGATTATGAGTCATGAAGATCTTTTTTGTACTGTTCCTCTGTGTATTCTTGCCAACTCTTCTTAATATCTTCTGCTTCTGTTAGGTCCATACCATTTCTGTCTTTTATCGAGCTCATCTTTGCATGAAATGTTCCCTTGGTACCTCTAATTTTCTTGACGAGATCTCTAGTCTTTCCCATTCTGTTGTTTTCCTCTATTTCTTTGCATTGATTGCTAAGGAAGGCCTTCTTATCTCTCCTTGCTATTCTTTGGAACTCTGCATTCAAATGGGAACATTTTTCCTTTTCTCCTTTGCTTTTCCCATCTCTTCTTTTCAAAGCTATTTGTAAGGCCTCCTCAGACAGCCATTTTGCTTTTTGACATTTCTTTTTCTTGGGGATGGTCTTAATCCCTGTCTCCTGTACAATGTCATGAACCTCCATCCATACTTCATCAGGCACTCTGTCTATCAGATCTAGTCCCTTAAATCTATTTCTCACTTTCACTGTATAATCATAAGGGATTTGATTTAGGTCATACCTGAATGGTCTAGTGGTTTTCCCTACTTTCTTCAATTTAAGTCTGAATTTGGCAATAAGGAGTTCATGATCTGAGCCACAGTCAACTCCCAGTCTTGTTTATGCTGACTGTATAGAGCTTCTCCATCTTTGGCTGCCAAGAATATAATCAATCTGATTTTTGTGTTGACCATCTGGTGATGTCCATGTGTAGAGTCTTCTCTTGTGTTGTTGGAAGAGGGTGTTTGCTATGACCAGTGCGTTCCCTTAGCAAAACTCTATTAGTCTTCACCCTGCTTCATTCTGTACTCCAAGGCCAAATTTGCCTGTTACTCCAGGTATTTCCTGACTTCCTACTTTTGCAGTCCAGTCCCCTATAATGAAAAGGACCTCTTTTTTGGGTGTTAGTTCTAAAAGATCTTGTAGGTCTTCATAGAACCGTTCAACTTCAGCTTCTTCAGCATTACTGGTTGGGGCATAGGCTTGGATTACCGTGGTACTCAATGGTTTGCCTTGGAAACGAACAGAGATCATGCTGTCATTTTTGAGATTTCATCCAAGTACTGCATTTTGGACTCTTTTGTTGACCATGATGGCTACTCCATTTGTGATGCAGCAAAAGGAGCTCTAAGAGACAAGTTTATAGCAGTACAAGCTTACCCGAGGAATGAGAAAACTCACAAATAAACAATCTAACCTTACACCTAAAGCAACTAGACAAAAGAAGAACAAACAAAACCCAAAGTTAGTAGAAAGAAAGAAGTCATAAAGATTGGTGCAAAAATGAAATAGAGACAAAGAAAATAGAAAGATCAATGAAACTAAAAGCTGATTTCCTGGAAAGATAAACAAAATTGATAAGCCTTTAGCAAGACTCATCAAGAACAAAAGGAAAGGGCCTAAATCAATAAATTAGAAATGTAAAAGAAGTTACAACTGACACCACAGAAACACAAAGGACCATAAGAGATTACTACAAAAAAAACTATATGCCAATAAAATGGACAATCTGGAAGAAATGCACAAATTCTTAGAAAGGTACAATCTCCTAAGACTGAACCAGGAAGAGAAAGAAAATATGAACAAACCGATTACAAGTACTGAAACTGAAACTGTGATTTAAAAACTCCCAACAAAGAAAACTCCAGGACCAGATGAAATGAAGAAAATTATAGGCCAGCATCCCTGATGAACACAGATGCAAAAATCCTCAATAAAATACTAGCAACCTGAATCCAACAGTACATTAAAAGAATCACACATGACGACCAAGTGGGATTTATCCCAAGGATATAATAATTTTTTAACCTATCATGACAAGAGACATACTAATAGTCTTGTTACCTGAATTAACATTGACCACAGTGTTTCAATATTCACTTATGTAACAAATCACTGGCTACAAGCATTAATTTCTGCAAAAATCTCCCAATCAATAATGTGTTAATATCTACTAATCAACCAGTGTGACATACCACATTAACAAATTAAAGAATAAAAACGATATGACCATTTCACTACATGCAGAAAAAGCTTTTGATAAAATTAAACATCCATTTATGATAAAAATTCTCCAGAAACTGGGCTTAGAGGGAACCCACCTCAACATAATAAAGGTCATATATGACAAACCTACAACTAATATCATACTCAACAGTGAAAAGCTGAAAGCATTTCCTCTAAAATCAGGAACAACACAAAGATGTCCACCCTTGCCACTTTTATTCAACATACTTTTGGAAGTCCCAGTCACTGCAATCAGAGAGAAAAAAAGGGGTGGGGGGATTCATACTGGAAAAGAAGTAAAACTGCTGCTGTTTGCAGATGACATTATACTATACATAGAAAATCCTAAAGATGCTACTGGAAACTTCTAGAGTTCATCAGTGAATTAAAGCTGTAGGATACAAGGAGAAGGCAATGGCAACCCACTCCTATGTTCTTGCCTGGAGAATCCCAGGGATAGGGGAGCCTGGTGGGCTGCCGCCTATGGGGTCACACAGAGTCAGACACGACTAAAGCGACTTAGCAGCATCCGCAGCAGCAGTAAGATACAAAATTAATACAAGAAATCTGTTGCATTGCTATACACTAACAATGAAAGATCAGAAAAACAAAGGAAACAATCCCATTTACTGTCACATCAAAAAGAATAAAATGCCTAGGAATAAACCTACCTGGTTTTAGAACAGGCAGAGGAAGCAGAGATCAAACTGCCAACATCTGCTGGATCATCGAAACAGCAAGAGAGTTCCAGAAAAACATCTACTTCTGCTTTATTGACTATGCCAAAGCCTTTCATTCTGTGGATCACAATAAACTGTGGAAAATTCTGAAAGAGATGGGAATACCAGACCATCTGACCTGTCTCTTGAGAAACCTGTATGCAGGTCAGGAAGCAACAGTTAGAACTGAACATGGAACAACAGACTGGTTCCAAATAGGAAAAGTAGTACATCAAGGCTGTATATTGTCACCCTGCCTATTTAACTTATATGCAGAGTACATCATGAGAAACACTGGGCTGGAAGAAGCACAAGCTGGTATCAAGATTGCCTGGAGAAATATCAATAACCTCAGATATGCAGACGACACCACCCTTATGGCAGAAGGTGAAGAGGAACTAAAAAGCCTCTTGATGAAAGTGAAAGAGGAGAGTGAAAAAACTGGCTTAAAGCTCAATATACAGAAAACTAAGATCATGGCATCTGGTCCCATAACTTCATGGGAAATAGATGGGGAAACAGTGGAAACAGTGGCAGACTTTATTTTTTGGGGCTCCAAAATCACTGCAGATGGTGACTGTAGCCATGAAATTAAAAGACGCGTACTCCTTAGAAGGAAAGTTATGGACAACCTAGATAGCATATTGAAAAGCAGAGACATTACTTTGCCAGCAAAGGTCTGTCTAGTCAAGGCTATGATTTTTCCAGTTGTCATGTATGGATGTGAGAGTTGGACTACAAAGAAAGCTGAGCGCCGAAGAATTGATGCTTTTGAACTGTGGTGTTGTAGAAGAGTCTTGAGAGTCCCTTGGACAGCAAGGAGATCCAACGAGTCCATCCTAAAGGAGATCAGTCCTGGGTGTTCATTGGAAGGACTGATGTTGAATCTGAAACTCCAATACTTTGGCCACCTCATGCAAAGTGTTGACTCATTGGAAAAAACCCTAATGCTGGGAAGGATTGGGGGCCAGAGAAGGGGATGACAGAGGACGAGATGGCTGGATGGCATCACCAACTCAATGGCCATGGGTTTGGGTAAACTCTGGGAGTTGGTGATAGACAGGGAGGCCTTGTGTGCTGTGATTCATGGAGTCGCAAAGAGTCGGACACGACTGAGTTACTGAACTGAACTGAAACCTACCTGAGGAGATAAAAAGACTTGTACTCTGAAAACTGAGAGATGCTGATGAAGGAAATCAAAGACAAAGATATACCATGCTCTTGGATTGGAAATATGAGTACTGTCAAAATGACTATACTAACCAACGCAATCTACAGATTCAATGCAATCCCTATCAAATTATCAAAGGCATTTTTCACAGAACGAGAACAAAAAATGTTTCAATTTGTATGGAAACACAAAAAACCCTGAAGAGCCAAAACAATCTTGAGAAAGTAAAGTATACCTGGAGGAATAAAACTCATGATTTCAGACTATACTGCAAAGTTAGTCATCAAGAGTAGGGTACTGGCATATAAACAAACATATAAACCAACAGAACAGGATAGAAAGCCTAGGCAAAAACCCACGGACCTACAGTCAATTAATCTATGATGGAGGCAAAAATACAAAATGGAGAAAAGATGGTCTTTTCAATAAGTACTGCTTGAAAAACTGGACAGCAACATAGAAAAAAAAACAAAATTAGAATGTTCCCTAAGATCATACACAAAAACAAACTCAAAATGAGTTAAGAGACTTAATAGTAAGAATGGAAACTATAAAACTCCTAGAGGAAAATACATGCAGGACCCTCTGCGACATAAACTACAGCAGTATGTTATTGGATCCATGTCCTAGAGAAACAGGAATAAAGACAAGGGGACCAAAGATGTGCAAACAGAGCAAGTGACAAAGGATCAATCTCCAAAACATACAAACATACTATATAGAGCTCAATGTCAAAAATCAAACAACCCAATCAAACCTGGGCAGAATATCTAAACAGACACAGATGGCCAATCAACACATGAAAAGATGCTCAATAACGCTTGTCACTAGAGAGATGCCAATCAAAACCACGAGGGACTTCTCTGAGGGGTCCAATGGGAATCTGCCTTTCAATGCAAGGGACCCGGGTTTGATCCCTGGTCATGCAACCCAATAGCTGTCAAGACATGGAGGCAACGTAGATGTCCATCGGCAGATGAATGGACAAAGATGTGGTACATAAATATTTATATATATATACATGTACGAGGTATATAATGGAACATTCAGTTCAGTTCAGTCACTGTCTTATCAGACTCTTTGCGATCCAATGGACTGCAACACGCCAGACCTCCCTGTCCATCACCAACTCCTGGAGTTTACTCAAACTCATGTCCATCAAGTTGGTGATGCCATCCAACCATCTCATCCTCTGTCATCCCCTCTCCTCCCGCCTTCATTCTTTCCCAGCATCAGGGTCTTTTCCAATGAGTCAGCTCTTCCCATCAGGTGGCCAAAGTATTGGAGTTTCAGCTTCAAAATCAGACCTTCCAATGAACACCCAGGACTGATCTCCTTTAGGATGGACTTGTTGGATCTCCTTGCAGTCCAAGGAACTCTCAAGAGTCTTCTCCAACACCACAGTTCAAAAGCATCAACTCTTCGGCGCTCAGCTTTCTTCACCACCCAACTCTCACATCCATACATGACTACTGGAAAAACCACAGCCTTGACTAGATGGACCTTTGTGGGCAAAATAATGTCTCTGCTTCTTAATATGCTGTCTAGGTTGGTCATAGCTTTTCTCCCAACGAGTATCTTTTAATTTCACAAATGCAGTCACTGTCTACAGTGGTTTTGATGCCCAAAAAAATAAAGTCTGCCACTGTTTCTCCGTCTATTTGCCATGACGTGATAAGACCGGATGCCATGATCTTAGAGTTTTATGAATGCTGAGCTTTAAGCCAACTTTTTCACTCTCCTCTTTCCCTTTCATCAAGAGGCTTTTTAATTCCTCTTCACTTTCTGCCATAAGAGTGGTGTCATCTGCCTATCTGAAGTTTCTGATATTTCTCCTGGAAATCTTGATTCCAGCTTGTGCTTCCTCCAGCCCAGTGTTTCTCATGACGTACTTTGCATATAAGTTAAATAAGCAGGGTGACAATATACAGCCTTGATGTATTCCTTTTCCTATTTGGTACCAGTCCATTTTTCCATGTCCATTTCTAACTGTTGCTTCCTGACCTGCATACAGATTTCTCAAAAGGCAGGTCAGGTGGTCTGGTATTCTCATCTCTTTAAGAATTTTCCAGTTTATTTTGATCTACACAGTCAAAGGCTTTGGCATAGTCAATAAAGCAGAAGTAGATGTTTTTCTGGAACTCTCTTGCTTTTTTGGTGATCCAGCGGATATTGGCAATTTGATCTCTGGTTCCTCTGCCTTTTCTAAAACCAGCTTGAACATCTGGAAGTTCACAGTTCACATATTGCTGAAGCCTGGCTTGGAGAATTTTGAGCTTTACTTTGCTAGCATGTGAGATGAGTGCAATTGTGTGGCAGTTTAAGCATTCTTTGGTATTGCCTTTCTTAGGGAATGGAATGAAAAGTGACCTTTTCCAGTCCTATGGCCACTGCTGAGCTTTCCAAATTTTCTGGTATACTGAATGCAACACTTTAACAGCATCATCTTTTAGGATTTGAAATAGCTCAAGTGGAATTCCATCACCTCCACTAGCTTTGTTCGCAGTGATGCTTCCTAAGGCCCTAATGCTTCCTAATGGAATATTACTCAGCCATAAAAAAGAATGAAAATATTATTCAAAGCAACATGCATGGACCTAGAGCTATCCTACTAACTGAAGTAAGCCAGGGAGAGAAAAAGACAAATATCGTATGGTATCGGTTGTATGTGGCATCGAAAATGAACTTATTTACAAACAGAAAGAGACTCACGGAAATAGAAAATATGTATCATTACCAAAAGGAGAGGGGTAGGATAAGTTAGGAGTCAGCCATTCAGATATACATACTACTATATATAAAATAGATAATCAACAACGACCTGCTTTATAGCACAGGGAAATATACTCAATATTTTCTAACAACTTGTAAGTGAAGAATAGGAAAAGACACACACACATACATAAGTGTGTGTGTGTGTGTGTGTGTGTATCTGAATTGCTGTGCTGTACACCTGAAACTGACATGATACTGTCAATCGATCATATTTGGATAAAAATAAACTTAGTTTTAAAAAAAAGAAAGAAAGGAAGGGAGGGAGGGAGAAAAGGATTATTGCATTAGAATTAATCAGGTGCATAGAATCAGCTTCTTCTGATCACTGAGACTCTGAGATGAGGAACCTTATCTATCATTTTCAACACTGCAGCCCCAGGACCTAGCCTAGCGTCTAGTATATTTCTCAGGAAAAAAAAAAAAAAAAACATAAGGATGAATGAGTTTAAAATTCTTTCATTCCCAAAATCTCCCAGTAATTGATGAAAAGAGTATGCCTTGCTCAAAGGGCCAGCCCTGTATAGAGGCCAAGCAGGGAGTGACTCCTGGGAGGAAAGCTTAGTCTTGCCCGAATGATCCTTACTGCATTACAGAAGCTCTACTCTTGTCTCCCTGATGTTTCTAAGGTTACCCAGACTACTTACACTGGATCCTTAAGAGAAAAACACGTGAACTGGAGTCAGAGCTCAGTTTCCCACATCAGCAGGACTCTATAAGCCCCAGGAGAGAGGTTATCAATGTTATGGGATGGCCGTTCAGGGAATCCTGCAGAGGGAACCCTGCGAGTAAGGAAAGGACAGTCCTGGCAGGCTAAGGGCCCCATTTTGGACACAGGGTCCTAGGGACCAGGAATCAGACGTGGAGCTTCCCTCTGGCACCAGGCTTTGCCACCTCTGCTGAAGAGGCAGGGGCCAAGCTACCCTCAGGCTGCCTCACAGGCTGGAGCTGACGGAAAGTGACACGTGGGGAGTTCTGTGAAGTACTCTGGCCACACGGCAGGGCCAACAGTCGAGGTAATGCAGAAGTGATCCGGCCAGGCCTGAGGAGCCGGTGGTGCCCACTGTCCAAGTTCAGGGCCTGCTCTACGGAGGGGGGGCTGCCCTCTGGGGGTGTGGGTAAGGCCCTGGTCACCTCAGCCTGCGGAGGTCACAGCTCCCGATGCCCCCAGGCTTTGCCCAGCCCCCGCCCCCAGCTCCTGCTCTCCTCCAGTGTGGTGGAGGAGTGGAAACGAGAAACAGGAGAGGAGCGGCCGTTGGAAAAATTCCGCCCCTGCCTCCCCCCAAGCGATGCCACAGCTGGAATTACCCCACAAATCTCTGACTTCCAGGCACTAAAACCCTCAACTGTTCACACTAACAGAGCTTACACGGACTTTCTGTCAAGTTTTCTTCAACTTGGCTCAAAATAACCTCTCACAAGTCTCAACAGTTTTGTCCTGGCAAATTTTGAAATGCTACTCTAACTGAGGGACTGGCAAACTACGATAAAACCACAGGCCAAATCCGGGTGTTCTGGTAAATATCGTCTTCCTGGAGAACAGCCCCACCAGTCTGTGTATGCGCTGCCTAGGGCCATCCTCACAGGACAAAGGCGTGTAGCCATGACAAAGGCAGCGCGGCCCTGGAAGCCTCAAAGGCTCCCTGTCTGGCCCTTTAAGGGGAGGGCGCCAAACTCAACTCCAGCTCTACCTGCCTCAAAATACAGCAGGAAAAAGTATGGTCCAAGCCTGAGACATGAGCTGCTTTTCCTTCAAAACTGGCAAGGTTTCCCTTTTCAAAAAGGAAGTCTAACAAATACCACATTTACAGAATCAGCAGTTTCGTGTGTTGAGCAAACCGAACAAAGTATTTTCAGGTTTGTCATCAGTGGGAAAAGCATATTTTCTACACATCCATAAATCTATTATGCTGAACTACTTTCACACAGATTCCTCAAAAGCACAAAGGCTTAAAGCTGAATCCACAAATACACCACTCTTGGTCCCAAGGTAATTTTCTGAAAGTAGAATAAGCTTGAAAAGTGGAGCCTAAACAATGCTCTCTTACATTAAATTCTATTATTAACACTAAAACTTAAACTACAGCAACAATTTCTGACCATGTTTATAGAACTGGATAACCCTTCCTTATATAAAATACATAGGTTTTTAACAGCTTAAAAATACTTATAAAACTAAGCTAAACACAATCCTAGTATTTGAAGAATCATTCAAAAGAAAAATCAAATATCTAATTTATGTTTTTAAAAGAAAATGGGGTTATTCACAGAGGTAAAGGGTGAGGATCCTTTATTTCCCAGCCCGTGACACCCCTTTGGGTTGGTGGATTAGCCCTTCCATGGTCTGAATATGGAGGAAAAAATCTGCACATGGGAAGGTAACAGGAGCTCATTCACCTTCCTTTCTCAGATGATAGAGCTTTCTCCCTTTTGATGAAATAAGAAGTTGTTCTAAAGTAGGGATAAGAACAATGACTTTGAAACATGGTGCCAAAAAAGAAAGAAAAGGCAAGCTACTCATAAAATCGAGGATCAAAAAGAAGATCTCTTCCTAAAACAGCACGCTAAACCTTATGCCTGAGAGGCCAGTTCCCTCCGTTGCTACAACACTCCCTTCCTCAGAAGCAAACCCATCCATTCTGAGTTTAAAGGGAATGACTGGAGTATTTGGCGATCATCTTTTCAAATCAGATGTCCTATGTCGCATTTGGAGAAGTTCTGGAGAGAAATAGAACAAACCCACCTGGACTGTCCCTCAAAGGCATTCAAGCTCATTAAAGCCCTCGTGGGCCTAACCGTGTGCAGACTGCAAGCTAGGAGAACCTGCCCTGGCCCAAGATACAAACCTCCTGGCGAACGACATCTGCAGTTCTCTCCAAGTGATCAGGCCTCCTTTTGGATTTCATTACACTTTAATAGAAAGTAAAATTAGGTTATTAAGTATTATCCTCCTAAAAATTAACTACATTATTAATTATTGTGACTATCCAGTACCTGTAACTGGAAAGTAATGCCATCCAGTATACAATATAACTGGCTGTCCAGGATATAATATCACATTATGGACCCTGAGAACAGCCCGTGGAAATCTACATCCTAACTAAAGCTTACAACCCACTGACAGCAGGCACAGTTAAGAAAGATACTACGACCTGCCTCCCTCCGTCTTCACTAGGTCCGGGCTCTTTGACCATCCACCTCAAACAACACTGAAGGTGACCTCTCACCTGCTCCGAGTAAGGTGGCGCAGAGCGCTGGGTGTCAGTCTCAGCAGAGCCGCCGGAGTGCAGATGGCACCCAGAGAGCCTCGCAGCAACCCGGGGATCACCACAACCATGGTGCTTCCTGGGAGACATCAAACTGAAAGTTACAACATTCCAAGAAAAAGGAGGGAAACATCAGACTGTCTTAGGGGCCAGTGAAGAAGAGTTTGGATTTGTGTTGCTGATGCTATGAGCTGATCTAACAGCAAAACAGTTAAAGACCTAACTTCACCCTGACAAAATTGCTGCTGCTATTTAGAATTGAGTCAAATGTCCCCACAATACATGCATATGTATCAATAATTATTAGTACTGTCAAATATTCCTGTCCTCTGTTAGTTTCCAAAACCTCTGACCAAGCTCATGGGACTGATCTTACGTGATCACAGAAGAGGGCTGCAGATTTTATAACTGCCTAGTGATTATATTCTGCCCAGAGCACCACATAAGTCATTAATATTTCTTATGAGATAAACAGAAAAGGGCAGACAAATTTTCTGAGGTTCACAGTAATGAGAATAAACAGACTCCAACTACAGGCAGTAACATAAATGAATAACACAAATACCTCAGTAAATGAAGAGAATGACATAAAAGACTCAAAAAAGCACCTATACAAAACACCTATACAAAGCACCTATTCTATGAGTCCAGTCACGCAAAGTACAAAAACAGAAAAAAATGAATCTGTGGAGTTGGAAATCAAACTAGCAGTTACCCATGGTGAGGTGGCTATGACAAAGTTGTTTCTTAATCTGAATGTTGATTATATGGGTATTTTCATTTTGAAAAAAATTCCTCAAACACAAGAGAAGTTTCAGAGGAGTCAAAATACTCCGCATGGCACCATCATGATGGATACACGTCATCAGTCCTTTGCCCACATCCACAGAGCGTACACCACCAAGAGCGAGCCGTACCGTTAGCCTGGGGATGACTCTAGGTGCCCGTGCAGGGTCACCAATTATAACCAAGGCCCCACTCTGGTGGGGGTTGTGGACGATGCGGGGCTGTCCCATGTATGGGGGCAGGGAGTGGGAGGGGACCTCTGGACTTGTCCTCAATCTTGCTGTGAATGTAAAGCTGCTCCCCGAAAATTTTGTCTTAAAAATTCAACCAAGCAGTCTTGTTAGGATTTATGTACTTCCATTTACATGTCAAATTTCAGTAAGTTCAAAGGAAAAACAAAAAAACAGAAAGATTCGCCACACATCAAATTCTAAAAACTACTGCCTATCAAGAAAACCACTGATTGAGAGTCAGATGATGTGTTTTTTGCTTCCTGTCACTCTGTCTGTTCTCTGCTAATTCTTAAACCCTTCTTTGCTTGAATGGGCTTCCCAGGTGGTGCTAGTGGTAAAGAACCCACTTGCTAATGCAGGAGACATAAAAGACGTGGGTTCGATCACTGGGCTGGGAAGATCCCCTGGGAAAGGGCATGGAAACCCACTCCAGTACTCCTGCCTAGAGAATCCCAAGGACAGAGGCGTCTAACCCTACAGTCTATGGGGTCGCAAAGAGTCAGACACACCTGAAGTGACTTAGCACGCAAGCACACTGCTAAGGATGGCCACTTTTAAAAAGTTATATTGCCATATATACCTGTCCTTTCCTATCTTAGTAGGCTTCAGAATAAATGAAAATGTACATGAATACTCTATTTCCTGAGCTCTTTGGGAGGTACTATATAAATGAATTGTAACAAATACAATGTTACAAAATATTCAAGTGAAGTCTACATTCCTACTCTAAGGGAAGTGTGCGACATTCCTACTCCACACTCAGTAATTTAGCCCTTCATTTGACAAATATTTATTAAGAGTCCATCATGTAGCAGGCCCTGGGGCCACATGAACAAAACAAAGACCTTCGGGAGCTTGAAGATATTTCAGAAGACTGGCTGACTGACTTGCAATATTCTGATCCTGGAATTACACTGAGACCTGTGGCACACACACGGGTTGGAACACAAACAGTGGCGTGTACTGAAATTTCCACCAAGTTCCTGCAACAGCAGAGGCAACTGTAAGAACAATGTTTGGGAAGCTGTTCAAAAGCACTACCATCTCGGGACTTCCCAGGTGGCACAGCGGACGGGAGTCCACCAGCCAACGCAGGGGGGATGGGTCCAATCCCTGGTCCCGGAAGATTCCGCACGCTTAGGAGCAACTAGGCCCGTGCACCACGACCCCCACTCACCACAACCAGAGAAAGCCAGGAGCCACAGCGAAGACCCTGCACAGCCAAAACCAGATAAATAAACAGACTTCTTAAAAAAGAGAAGAAACCACTCTGGTCTCTTCGCGGTAAAAGCAGAGGCCCCCTGTAATGAGCAAGCGTCACCCCACAGCCAGCCTACTCTCAGCGACCCCCTTCCATCCACTCCTCCTCATGTTCTCACTTTCCTTGTCTGCTTCTCTCCTCCATCTTTCTTGTTGCTGCTGTTTCATCGCTCAGTCATGTCTGACTCTTTGTGTCCCCATGGACTGTGGCCCGCCAGGCTCCTCTGCCCAGGGGATTTCCCAGGCAAGAGTCCTGGAGTAGGGTGCTGTGCCCTCCTCTGGGGCGTCGTCCCCACCCAGGGTCGAGCCCGCGTCTCCTTCAGGGCAGGAGGGTTCTCACCGCAGAGCCACCAGGGATGCCCACTCATCTTTCTTGCCCCGTCTTTATCTCCCGCGTAGGGTCTCCACTCCATGAACAACCAGGCCAGTGGCTGGGCTGACAACAGGTACACGTCATCTGGGGCCAACCTCCCTGACAAAATTAACTGATATGAGGCAAATACGCACACACTGTTCTGCTCAATGTTTTGGACATCTATTGCTACAGTAAGTTGCCCTCATCTAAGACGCATCTTTTAGTGATTATACTGTTTGAGCTACTGCTCACCTTGAACTAGAAAACAAAGAAAACTTGATTTTTAAGAGCTGTTCTCTTTAAAATTCTAATATCTTAATTTTTAACAATAGTAACCATGACCAAGAGTGCCACCTGCTGGTAAATAAAGGGTATTTTATCAAACTGTGTTCAAAGTGCCTTCTAAAGCAATAAGGTATTTAAAGAAAAAAACCTATCCATATTTTGAAACATATCCAGTGACTTTATATAGTCAGTGAAAGCATTAATTAACTATAGGAAATTAACATATACTAAGTAATTTACTACTAGAGCTCATCAGTGAATTTGGTAAAGTCTCAAGATACAAAATTAATACACAGAAATCTGTTGCATTCTGATACACTAACAATTAAAGATCAGAAAGAGAAATTAAGAAAAGAATTGCAGTTACCATACATCAAAAAGAATAAAATACTTATGAATAAACATATCTTAGGAGATAAAAGACCTATACTCTGAAAACTACAGAAAGGTGATGAAAGAAATCAAAGATGACACAAATGGAAAGATAGACCATGTTCTTGGATTAGAAGGATCAATACTGTCAAAATGATTATGTTACCCAAAGCAATCTACAGATTCAATGTGATCTCTATCAAATAACCAATGGATTTTTTCACATAACTAGAACAACAACAAAAAATGTTTTAATTTGTATGGAAATACAAAAAAAAAACCCTAAGAGCCAAAACAATCTTGAGAAAGAAATGTAGAGCTGAAGGAATCAGACTCCATGACTTCAGACTATACTACAAAGCTACAGTCATAAGAAGAGTAGGGTACATCATAAAAACAAACATAGATCAATGGAACAGGATATAAAGGCCAGAGACAAACCCAGGCACCTACGGTCAATTAATCTATGACAGAGGCAAGAATATACAATGGAGAAAAGACAGTCTCTTCAATAAGTGGTGCTGGGAAAACTGGACAGCTGCATGTAAAAGAATGAATTCAGAACACTCCCTAACACCACACACAAAAATAAACTCAAAATGAATTAGAGACCTAAATGTGAGACTGGATATTATAAAAATCCTAGAGGAAAACGTACACAGTACTCTCTTTGACAGAAATCTCAGAAAGATTTTTGTTAATCTGTCTCCTAGAGTAATAAAAATAAAAACAAAAATAAGCAAATGGGACCTAATTAAACTTAAAAGCTTTTGCAAAGCAAAGGAAACCATAAACCAAATAAAAAGACAATGTACAGAATGGGAGAAAATATTTGCAAACAATGTGACTGATCCACAAGGGCTTAATCTCCAAAGTACACAAATAGCTCTCTATAAAAAAATTACCCAATCAAAAAAATGGGCATAAGATTAAACAGACATTTCCCCAAAGACACACAGACAGCAAAAAAGGCACATGAAAAGATGCTCAACATCACTAATTATTAGAGAAATGCAGATAAAAACTACAGTGAGGTATAACCTCACACCAGTCAGAATGGCCATCAACAAAAAGTCTACAAATACTAAATGCTAAAGAGTGTGTGCAGAAAAAGGAACCATTCTACACTGTAGGTGGGAAAGCAAACTGGTATAGCTTTTATGGAGAAGAGTATGGAGGCTCCTTAAAAAGCTAAAAGCAGAGCTACCATATGATCCCTAGATCCCACTCCTGGACATGCACCTGGAGAAAATCACAACTGAAAAGGTACACGCACTCCAATGCTCACTGCAGCACTATTTACAACAGCCAAGACATGGGAGTGACCTAAACGCCCACTGACAGATGGAACGGATAAGAATGTGGATGAAATACACAATGGAATATTACTCAGCCATTAGAAAGAATGAAATAACGCCATTTGTAGCAACACGGATTGACCTAGAGATTAACATACTAGGTGAAGTCAGACAAAGACAATCACATGGTATCACCTATATGCGGATCTAAAACAGGATATAAATGAACTTCTAGACAGAACAGAAACAGACTCACAGACACAGAAAACAAACTTACGGTTACCAGAGAGGAAGCGGGGGGCATATGTTAGAAGCTCGGGATTAACACACACACACTGCTGTACATAAAATAGATAACCAGTGAGGACCTGCCGTATAACACAGGGAACGATACTCAATGTTATGTAACAACCTATAAGGAAAGAGAATCTGATATATACACATGTATGTGTAATATAACTGAATCACTGTGGTGTTCACCTGAAACTAAGGGATACCGCAACTCAACTATACTTCAATAAGGGCTTCCCAGGCGGCCGGCCAATGCAGAAGACACAGGAGATGCAGGTTCGATCCCCTGGAGTAGGAAATGGCAACCCACTCCAGTATTCTTGCCTGGAAAACTCCATGGAGAGAGGAGCTTGGCAGACGACAATCCAGGAGGTTGCAAAGAGTAGGACACAACTGGGCATGCGTGCACTCATACTTCAATAAAAAAAAATTAAAACAATGCCACATTCAAAAATATGATATAATAATTTATATTACATTTATATTTCTTGTAATATTTATATTATAAAACATAATAATTTATGATATAAATAATAAAAAAAGGAAAAACCCTATCCATATCTTGAAATGCATCCAACGGTTTTATTCATTCAATGTAAGCATTAATTAACTATAGAAAATTAACATATATTAAGTAATTTTCAAAACCACACAAAACAGAATATTCCATCAACGTTTGTATCCTCATTCGGGCCTTACCTCACCAAACGGTTATCTTATTTCTGAAACAGAAAAGAGTATCACAAATACTGAATGAAACACAGCCATTTAAGCAGTCCTACAAGCAACAGATGAAATTTAAGATTTAAAATGAACTATACTAGTTTCTGATCAACAAGTACATTCAAATTATTTAGCAATTACTGGGGCACCCAGCACTATTTTAGGTTGTGGAGACACAATAAAGAACCAGACACAAGGCCTTTGCCATCACAATGTCTACAGCAGCTAATAAACAGATAATTAAAAGACACAGATCACAGTAAGTGTGCTAAGGAAATAAGAGTGCTGGAGGCTGGGGAACATCAGGGAAGGTCTCTCTCCAAGAGTCGAGGCAGCCCAAGTTAAGTGCAGAGCAATGGAGCAGAAGCCCCGTCACAGAAACCAGGCTGGTGTGTGGGATGGAGCACATCCAGAGCGACTGAAGAGCAGACAGATGAGCCCCAGTGCGGAGACACGTGCCAGGCCACAGCAGGCCACGGCTGAGGGCAGGCCTTCTAAAGGCAAAGGGAGGCGACTGGAGGGTTTGAGCAAACCAGGGGAGGGTTGCGATCTCATTCACACTAAAGGATCACTCCAGCTGCCTTGTAAAGAAGAGACCAAGGGTTGAAGCCGCAAGTTCAGTTAGAAGGTGCCAGGCTAGGCTCAGACAGAATAAAACTTAAGACAGAAACAGATGAACATGGACTAGATTTTGGAACTAAAGCCCTATCACTTGCTGAGACAGGAGGACGTGTGAACAAGCAGTGAGAGGACAAAAAACACCAAGAATGCCTCAAAGAACACGAAGGCACAGAAATAAACTCAGAGCTAGCACGGCACTTGCCGGTTTGGAATCCTGGGTGCCGGCGGGGAAGCAAATGGGCTCTCAGCATTCCGAAAGGGGACGCATGTGAGATGCAAGTTACTGCAGAGGGCTGGACTCAGAACCAGCAGAACCGGGCTCACATCTGACCCCTTTCTGGCTTTTGACCTTAAGCCAGTCACCTTTTCCCCCTTTTTAAATAAAAATGCTGAGACTACCTCACTGGGTTACTGAAAGGGGAACATGTCTGGGGAAGTACCTGGCACACAGGAGGATCGCTAAAAATCAACCCCAATCTAGAGAGGCAGTGGGTTATGTGCCAAAAAAACAACTGCCCAGCCTGACCTACAACAACACTCATAAAACGCAGCTGCTATGACCTAAGTATGACCTAGTTCTAAATTCAATCTCATGCTAAGAATTTTGGTCACTGTTGTTTTCCAAATCAGCAGCATTATGGTTTTAAAAAAATTATTTTTAAACCATAAATTTGTGATCTCAAATGACTGTATAGCTACTAGTAAACTTGTTTTTGTCATATTCTCAGAGTCCAAAGATATCTCATTATGAAAATGTGTCCCCTCTTTTCTAGGAATAAATGTAGTTCAGTAGTCACTGTTCTGTTTTATTCAAACACGTTGGGTGGCGTAAAATAATGCATCACAGGTTTTGCTACAGTTTGCCTTTCTTCAGCATGGTATACACTCAAACTGACAGACAAGAGGGAACCCACCTCTGGCCAAACAAGGGATGTGGCAACAGAGATGGCAGGATGAAAGCAGACCCCCAAATCAGGTCTCAAGGGAAGCAGTACCACTCTAGAGGAAAATCTGAGCACTCTGTAGTGTACCAGAGCTGTCTGTCTAACCCCTCTGCTTCAAGCACCATCAGATCACAGATGGCACAGAAGGTCATGAAGACCCAGTTTCTGGCTCAGCCAGGCCCAAGTTCTCACCATACCTTACTGCCATTCACCAGCTTGGCCCTTTCAGGCGCATTTCTAAACCTAAGCCTCTAAAACCTCAGGCTTCCCAATGTTAAAAATGGGAGCGGTACCTATACCTCGTTGTTTTAATAACATGATGCATGTAAACACCATTTGGTACAGGGTCTGGCACACAGTGTCAACTACTATTAATAAAGTGGCTCATTCACTTTTCTTTTTCTATTTGAGGTGAAAGTGAAGTGAAGTCCCTCAGTCGTGTCCGACTCTTTGCAATCCCACGGACTGCAGCCTAACAAGTTCCTCTGTCCATGGGATTTTCCAAGCAAGAATACTGGAGTGGGTTGCCATTTCCTTCTCCAGATCTTCCCGACCCAGGGATTGAACCCAGATCTCCCACATTGTAGGCACACTTTAGCATATGAGCCACCAGGGAAGTAATACCCACTCAAAGAAAAGTTGGAAAATTACAAAGAAATTATAAAGAAAAATTACCCAACAACTCCTGTAACTTTTAGGATTACTAACTTCAGATTTCAAAATTCCTCAGCAAATTGTTTTTGATAGACCCAAACTGCTTTCTAGAAGGTCTACCAATTTACACTTCCATGAACCAAATACAACTGCACCCATCTCTGGACCTTCAAAAACAACTCACCTTTATGCTGGAGTTGTTTATGAAGAACACCTTTATGTTCTTCAGTACTTATGTCAGAAGTACCGAAGAACAAAAAAGATTCCCAACCTCAAAATTATCTCTGGGACTACAGAATAGACACTAACAACTCTCCTTGGTCCTCCTCTCTCCAAGAGGCTACCCGGGAAAATTCTTGTTTACAAAGACACAGCGAGCAGCTTCTGAGCTACATAGGCTTTACCAAAAAGGCTTCTCTGTTCATTTGCTCAAAGCAGAATCAGTCCAGTTAACCCTCAACGAGTTTAACAAATGTTTAACAAACATTTCCCAACTGCTGGTTAGATCTCCAATTAAGCAAAGTGGGATGTTTGTGAGGCCTCTGAAATATTCTATAAACACTTTCAATGTAACTTCCAAATTTTCTCCCAAAGATTTCTCTGCCATTAGGTATTCAATTAAAAGAGCTAAACCAGCTGGAACTTTAGCACACACAAAATTGGTAATTCATGCAAACGTTTGTGCATGCATATATAAGCATAGGGATGTGTACGTATGTATTATGCATATGTATTATGTTAACATAAACTAAGTATGGTATATGTGGTTACTGAAGCAAGTAAAACTCGCAATTTCCACGCACAAGTAAAATGTTAGATCTAAAAGGAATCTTGTAAATCATCTCTAATCCAACTCTTTTTCAGTCAGAAGAGGAAATAAGGCCAAAGTAAGTAAATATCCAGCTCCCAGACCTAGATCCAAACAGTCATCTTCTGAGCCCAGGTCGGCTTCTAAATAGGGCTTTCCCCCACTGCCTTCCTACTCTACCAGTTCAGTTCAGTCGCTCAGTCGTGTCCGACTCTTTGCGACCCCATGAAGTGCAGTACGCCAGGCCTCCCTGTCCATCACCAACTCCCGGAGTCGCGGTTCAACCCCAGTTAAGTCGTCTGTTGCCAGGCTTTGGGGACGGCCAGGCTCTTCATCTCCCAGGTGTGCGATCTGGGTCAAGACATCTGACTCTGCATCTCCGTCTAAAGACTCTACTAACACGGACTGAGTGACGCCTAGATTCCCAGCGCTGGCGGAAGAAGGACACTGAGCGTCAGCCCCGCCTGACAGACTCGCTTGGTCCTCTGGACCACACACCTCACGGGCCTCTGAGGAGCAGCTGGGCTGCGGGAGAGGCCGGGCTGTAGCTGGACAGCCGGGCGCGGCGCGACACGCTCCGCGCTGCTCGCAGCTCAGTCACTCGGTGGGTCAAGACCCCTGAGGAGCTTTCCGTCCCTCACCCGGGAGGCCCGGGGCGCTGAGCAGTTCCCGCCGCCGCCTCTCACCCCGCAAAGCGCTTTCCGCCGGCGGCGCCAAGGGCCGGGCTGACGCTACCTAGGCCGGCCGGGGCCCCCCACCGAGTCTGCTTAAGGCCTGAGGTCCACGGACGTGAGACACGGGACCCCACCCCGCAGTCGGGAGTCTCCACAACGCCGCCGCGCCGACGCAGCCGCTCGAGTAGCGCCAGCTTCCGCCCCGGCGCCGGAGAGCTTCCGGCGTCCCCGTCGTGACGCACAGCCGCGCGAGGAAAACCCACACGCCATTGGTTGCTGTCCCCCGACGGGCGGAGCCACGGTCGACCGACCTTGAGCGGCGAGCCCTATCCGCCCGTGTCTCCGCCCCCTAAAGCGGCCATCTCCATGGTGACCGCTGCCCGGTCACCCCTTTGGCCTCATGCCCGGAGTTGCGTCGTTGTCTATGCGCCGGAAGCGGGCCTCCGTGGGCCGGAAGCCGTCCTCCGCGCACCGGTGTTCTGTGAAGACGCCCGTGTGGGCGGGCGCCAGCCAAGTTGGTCCAGGGCCCCGGCCTGGGTCAGACGGCGAGGCGGACGGACCTGTGCCGGTCCCAGTGACGATGGCGGTATTTCACGACGAGGTGGAGATCGAAGACTTCCAATACGACGAGGACTCGGAGACCTACTTCTACCCCTGCCCGTGTGGGGATAACTTCTGCATCACCAAGGTGACGGGCGGCTCCTCGGGGCGGGCGCGCGTTCGCTCTGCCGAGTTCCCAGGGTTATCCGCTCCCTTTTTCCATCCTTTCCTGGATTCTCCCAGAGTCGGTACTTTGCGCCGTCTGTGGGTACTTGGTTCAGGTCTTCAGTCAAGCCTGACGGGAAAGGGGAGGGGGTGGATGGCGGCGAGTACCGGTCTTCTCGCCAACCCCCGCCGCTCAAGCTTCCCCTCCCGAGGATGCTTTTTGGAGGAAGAAGTGTGTTTTTCTCTTCGGGGCGGAGGGAGAGGGTGGCGGTTGAGACGACTGAACCATGACTCACCCTCCTGGGTGTTTTTTTTCCCCAAGTGACGCTTCCAGGGAAGAATGGGGCTGGCATTTCTCTCGGGAGGTGCTTTTGGTCCTCACGTGCCTTGTGGGTTTGTCCAGTAGTCGTGTATGGATGTGAGAGTTGGACTGTAAAGAAAGCTGAGCGCCGAAGAATGGACGGAGAATGGAGAAGACTCTTGAGAGTCCTTTGGACAGCAAGGAGATCCAACCAGTCCATCCTAAAGGAGATCAGTCCTGAATATTCATTGGAAGGACTGATGTTGAAGCTGAAACTCCAATACCTTGGCCACTTGATGTGAAGAACTGACTCCTAGGAAAAGACTCTGATGCTGGGAAAGATTGAAGGCGGGAGGAGAAGGGTACGACAGAGGATGAGATGGTTGGATGGCATCACCGACTCGATGGACATGAGTTTGAGTAAACTCTGGGAGTTGGTGATGGACAGGGAGGCCTGGCGTGCTGCGGTCCGTAGGGTTGCAAGGAGTTTGCTGCGACTGAGTTGAACTGAACTGCCTTGTAGGGAGGCCAGCCTCCTAGGAGCTTGCCCACAGAATGAAAGGGTTGGGGAGGAGGAGATCGCCAAGGGAAGGCTGCGCTGACGGTACGGTGTTTAATTTTATTTATAGGAAGATTTGGAGAACGGGGAAGACGTGGCAACGTGCCCTAGCTGCTCTCTCATTATAAAAGTGATTTATGACAAGGTAAAAAGTCATTTTTTAAAACAAGGGGAGAGGGGAAAGAGTTGCAAGAACCTTGAGCAGTCTGCCTGTGATATGTAAGTGCAGGAGATTGTTTTCAAATGGTGTGTTAGGAAAATGCTATTTTTTTAAACGAATTTTAAAAAGCCATTCATACATAATTGTAAATTAAATTTTTGTATTGTAAATTAAAATTTTTAAAGCTCAATTTATTAACTTTTTTGGAGAAAGCAATAAACTGTTCTGTGTTAATGAATATTACTGGGATTACTTATTTAATAGGAAAATGATCATGAAGATTATTTAATTGAAAGTGTTTATTTCTCCATTACCTAATAAGTAATTAAAATCGTTCAGAGCCCCTGGACTTATTCTGAAAGGAACAGTTTTATAATATCTCTTAACCTGACTTATACATAGAACTCTGCATTATCTTGTTTGAGCTGTGTCATAGTTGGAATTTTGCAATGTTCATTTTAATCTTTAGTTTTCCTGTTGTTTTCATCCAAAGATGTTGACAACAGAAAACAAAATAAATGTTACGACTGCCCACCTCAACCCCAACTTTTGGTCAGTACTTTGGACTTAACATTTGAAGAGACTTAACATTCTGTTTTCTGAGTTTATTGTGTTTGTTGTTGTTGTTGAGATATAATTGTCACATCGTAGTGCTTCCCATTCTCAAGGATAAACCCTAAAGTGGTTATAGGCAAGGTAGGAAGAAGACACTTAGACTCCTGACAGAAACAGGCTATGATTTAGACTGTACTTTAGCCGTTTACTGATTTATTCTTGCATTTAAATGTATTCTGAAAAAACAGAGAACAAGATAAGGGTGAGCAAGAGTGCTGGTATGAGAAGAGATTGCAATCTTAAGTCAGGTGATCAGGCACTTAGGCTGCTGAGTAGCATCCCTGGCCTCTACCCATTCGATGCCAGTGGCACCCCTCAGTATGTCAACCCAAATTGTGTCTACACATTGCCAAGTGTCCCCAAAGATAAAAGTAACACCTTTCCACCACCCATTGAGAACCCTGTATTAGAGCAAGAAGGCTGTTTTACAGAGGTTGAGAACATGGAGCCTCATGTTGATGGTGGACCATAGGTTCCCAAGAACACAGTGGGAGGATGCCCGGTGCTGGGCAGGAGTCAGAGATTGACAAGGACAGAATAAGGCTGATCCTTACAGGGATCAGACTACAGGAGATGAGGAGTAACCTGGGAGGCAGAGGTTTCCTGGGGTGGCTGGCATAAGCCAGGATAAATCATCAGGGGTTGAACTTCATTTACAAAGTAGCTAATTTACAGATTATCTGTGTTGGGAAACAAAGAACTACCCACTTTGGTTGGAAGAAGTAATTACTTTGAAGAGAACAGGTATTTGAGTGATCAAATATTGAAGTGGAGAAGTAGTAGTGCCAAGTAGTAATGAATACAGAAACTTAAAGACATAACATGTTTTAAAAATGTGATTTCTGAGAAGTGGGAGCTCTGTAGTGAAGATGGAAGTGTTTGCTTACAAGGTAAGGTGTGTGCGTGCTAAGTCACTTAAGTCACGTCTTACTATGTGACCCTGTGGACTGTAGCCTGCCAGTCTCCTCTGTCCATGGGATTCTCCAGGCAAGAATCCTGGAGTGAGTTGCCATGCCCTCCTCCAGAGGATCTTCTGGACCCATGGATCAAATCCATGTCTCTTACCTCTCCTGCATTGGCAGGTGGGTTCTTTACCACTAGCGCCACCTAAGATAATAATATAGTGCATTAAATATGAATTTGGGTCTAAGAACTTGTACACTTTGAAGATTATGTTTCTGGTGCTGACTTTGACCAAGGATGAAGTCACAGAGCAAAGGGAAAACTTAACAGAGCAAGGTTGATTGTGTAACAAAATGAAATCTTACTTTTGATGCGTCTGTGACACAGACACTCAGTGAGTAATGTAATTTCTTGTTCTGTCTTAGGATCAGTTTACGTGTGGAGAGACAGTCCCAGCCCCTTCCACCAACAAAGAATTAGTTAAATGCTGAAGAAGACTTTTAGGTTCTAAAACCTGAACTTGGAGAATGAGGCAAGCTAGAAAAGTCTAATGCAGAATCACTGGCTTCTTCACGGGGATAATCATTTTGTGGTTTGCTGTTCTTGAGTGTCTGGATTCTTTCCATCGGGTGCCAAGTTCATCTCTGGTTGAAGAAGCAAGTCCACCACATGACATACCTGGATTTTGTGCTTAAAACTTTGAATTGGAAGTGTTCTTAATTTTCCATCCAAACATAAAAGAAGGTAATTTCAAATCAGTGCTTTTTCCCCTCAGCTTTATTTTTATATCTTTACACTATTACTTCGTCATCTGACAGCAGCATCATCTACCTCAAAGCATTAGGTTTCTTTAACTTAAAGATTTTTATTTTAGTAGCTTATGAAGATTTTTTAAAATCAGCCCCTTTTTGCAGTTTAACATCAGCTTTGCTGTTGTGAACTGAAGGAAGTCAGTTGCCTCTAGTCCGTTGGGACTGCGCCTTCTACTCCCTCACCACGCTGACCTTCGTCAGGGATCAGTGTTCTGTTAAACATGCCATTTCATTATACTTCATATACTGGGTCCTGGTCATGGTGCAAAGAAAAAATACGCTGAGTTCACTAAGTTAGTGAGTTAAGAAGAAAAGTCAAAAAATGGTCAAAGAATATGGACTTTCCTTATCAGTATTCTGCGTTTTCTTTGAAAATCAGGACATGATTAAAAAAAAAAAAAAAAAACAGCCAAAGGAAATGAAACTGGTAACAGAATGAGAGGAGAAAACTATGCCTACTGAGTTATTTAATTAAACGCTTGAGTGGTTTTTCGAGATCAGTGCAACTAATATTTCTGTATCTGGGTTCTTGTGTGTGTATTTGTTTTTAGATAAGGCTAATGAAATTTAACTCTAGATAGGGATTAACATCAGGTCTTCATGGCTGGTGGCCGTGCTTTCATCACTACCACAAATCAAGTCACTAGTCCTAAAAGGTAAAGCTTTGATAACAGCTCTTGTGTTTACTAAGGATGAACTTGAAAATGAGGTGTCTGTTCTAATTAAATATGCCCTTGAGGGCACATATGTGCTGCGCTTCATTGCTCAGTCGTGTCCAACTCTTTCTGACCCCGTGAACTGCAGCCTGCCAGACTCCTCTGTCCATGGGCATTCTGCAGGCCAGAACACCGGAGTGGGTAGCCATTCCCTTCTCCAGGGGATCGTCCCAACCCGGGGATCAAACCCAGGTCTCCCGTATTGCAGGCAGATTCTTTACTGACTGAGCCACCAGGAAAGCCCAAGAGCATATATAATAAGCCTCTATAAGCTACAACCACACATACATTCACTCTTGCAGAGAATCGTTGCCCTGGAGAGAAAGAAACATACAAAGGTAGGCCACTGGTCTTCCTTTGCCATGTCCGTGAGAGTAGCAAGAAATAGAATCACTTGCGTGGAAATTCCAAAAGTCCCTTTATGTACACACCTTTGTTAACTGATGTCTTACGGGTTGTTGTGGAATTGGCTTCTGCAATTAGCGAGAAACAGCTTGCCAGAATGTGAGCATTTTATTACTAACCGATAAATGTGCTGTACACTTGGGGGTTTGAATTAAAACAGGCCAGTGGCCTTTTTTCTCCTGCCAATATCATGGCTGTATGAAGCCATTAGACTGAGGAGTAAATCACCAAAAATTGTATGCCAAACTGCTTGGTACGTTATATGAAGCATGCGGTGTGTTCTTGATGTGTTGAGAAATCACTGTTTGGGACACTGACACCCCAGAAGTTGCTTTGAAACCAGTGATGGCTCAAGTGAACAGAGCAGGGTGTGTGCTAACTAGTGGGTCCCACACTCAGATCTGATGGTTTTATAGATACCGATAACCGATAATTTCAAAAAGGGACAGACATCTTTAATGTCGCTTCTGCTGTGAGCATAAGAAGAGCAGGAAGGAAAGTTGCCCAAGTCCAGATGTCCCAGGAGAAAAGCCAATGGCTGATCAGTGGTATTCAGGGCTGTGATCATGGGCATGATTTCATTTCCAGAAGCAAATGAGTCACTAAATCTGTGATTTAATCCAGTGTTAGGCAGAATTTAATCCATCAGGATTTAATCCAGTGTTAGGCAGAAAGTAAAACCAGGGTCTTGCAGATGTGACTAGAGTTCTGTGGTGTCCCTTGCTTAGCTTCACAGACATTTCAGTCCCCTCTGAGGACTGATTTGTAATCCAGGCTCTGTCACCTGCTAGCTTTGTTTGTAATCTGTCGTAAGACCAGTGGGTTCCTCATCTGTTAGAATCAGGAGGCTGGATCAGGGGATTTCTAAATTCAGTACTATAATTTCAGGCTTCGTAGTTTGCAGGAGCTGGAATGGTAATTGAAACCTTTCTAAACTAACCACTAAATATGACTTACAAAGACACTCCATTCTTCAGTAACTCTGCATCAGGATTCTGCATATATTTCAATGTACACATTCAGAAACCCTTTTCTTGGAAAGCACCCGATATTTTTGATAACTGTACATACTAATTTATTACTAGTTTAAATTGTGTTAGCATGCTGAATAAAGTCAGATTAATCACATCCATTCGTTTTCATGTGATTTTTCCTCCACTAAATACCAGCATTATATATTTAAATATTGTAATGTGATTATATATGAGATGGACGTCTTTAACCTGCTTTGGGACTTTGGAGATAGGTTTCTGGTGTGAATAGTACAGTTTTTAAATAGGAAAGAAATTGGCACTATTACTACAGGTTGACTACATGGGTATTGGCTCTGGATTTTTAATAGTTATTTGGGAAAAAATAAGCTTTGGGTTAAGTGGCAGTAAGGCAGATACAGTTGACATTCTTAGGTGAGTAATTCAGTTTCTTGCTGGGAAGGAAGGTTGCTACTTAAGACATGGTAATTCGCATAGTGGTCTAAGAGCCCAGCTCTGGTCAGGACACAGGTTGGATCTCAGTTTCTCCACTGTGATCTTGGACAGGTTTCTTAGTCTTTGTGTATCTCTCTGTCCTGGTCTGTGACATATAGGCCATAATGGTACCTTTTTCCCAGGGTTGCTCTGTGGGAACAACAGACCCACATTCAGCAAGGGTGAATGCTTGCCGCTAAGTGAAGAAGGTAAGTTTGTCGTCATGGAGCTTACTTGCAACAAGAAGAGAGGAAACGAGAACAGGCTGTGTTTAGGGCCCGGGTGATGTGATGCGAGCGCCTTTCTGAAGAGCAGACTGAAGGCATCTCAGCCTGGCACCTTTTCTGAGGCCTGAAGGATGAGAAGGAAACCGTCTCGTAAAAGTCACTAAATTAGCCAATGACGACAACATTCCGCAAAATGCCTGCTGTATGTGCAAAAACAAAAAGGTTCCCTATTCTGATGCAAAAGGAGTTTATTGTTTTGAGCACTGACAACATTATATGAAACATGCAAAATATTGAACACCCTTCCTCCACATTTACTGGTCTCTGGCAGAGTTTTGACAAGCCCTCAAAGGGGTTCTGATGCAGCTAAAGCTTGAAAACCACTGGTGGTCAAACCCAGCAGCTCACCGGAATCACCTGAGGAGCTTTTGAAACTGCTGCCCCGTTGGTCTATATTTCTGTTTCTGGGCCAGTACCATACTGTTTTGATGACTGTAGCTTTGTAGTATAGCCTAAAGTCAGGGAGGTTGATTCTTCCAGCCCCATTTTTCTTTCTCAAGATTGCTTTGGCTATTCGGAGTCTTCAGTGTTTCCCTGAGAAATCTGTATGCAGGTCAAGAAGCAACAGTTAGATCTGGACACAGAACAGACTGGTTCCAAATTGGGCTAGGAGTACCTCAAGGCTGTATATTGTCACCCTACTTATTTAACTTATATGCAGAGTGCATCATGTGAAATGCCAGACTGGATGAAGCATAAGCTAGACTCAAGATTGCCAGGAGAAATATCAATAACCTCAGATATGCAGATGACAACACTCTTATGGCAGAAAGCAAAGAGGACCTAAAGAGCCTCTTGATGAAAATGAAAGAGGAGAGTAAAAAATCTCAACATTCAAAAAACTAAGATCATGGCATCCAGTCCCATCACTTCATGGCAAATAGATGGGGAAAAAATGGAAACAGTAACAGACTTTTTTTGGGGCGGGGGGGGGCTCCAAAATCACTGCAGATGGTAACTGTGGCCCTGAAATTACAAAATGCTTGCTTCTTAGAAGAAAAGCTATGACAAATCTAGACAGCATATTTAAAAGCAGAGACATTACTTTACCAACAAAGCTAGTCAAAAGCTATGGTTTTTCCAGTAGTCATGTATGGATGTGAGAGTTGAAGGCTGAGCACCAAAGAATTGATGCTTTTGAACTGTGTTGAAGAAGACTCTTGAGAGTCCCTTGGACTGCAAGGAGATCAATCAATCCTAAAGGAAATTAACCTGGACCATTCATTGGAAGGACTGATGCTGAAGCTGAAGCTCCAATATTTTGGCGACCTGATGTGAAGAGCTGACTCATTGGAAAAAAAAAAACCCTGATGCTGGGAAGGATTGAAGACGGGAGGAGAAGGGGACAATACAGGATGAAATGGTTGGATAGCATCACCAACTCGATGGACATGAGTTTGAGCAAGCTCTGGAAGTTGGTGATGGACAGAGAAGACTAGCATGCTGCAGTCCATGGGGTGGCAAAGAATTGGAGATGACAGAGCAACTGAACAGGACCAAACTGTTTCCATACATTTTGTGAATTTTTTTGTTCTAGTTCTGTGAAAAATGCCATTGGTAATTTCATAGGAGTTGCATTGAATCTGTAGATCACTTTGGGTAGTATAGTCATTTAGACAATTCGAGTCTTTGAAGACAGCCTCTTCAATAAGTGGTGCTGGGAAAACTGGACAGCTATGTGTCAAAGAATGAAATTCCTAACACCATACACAAAAGTAAATTCAAAGTGGATTAAAGGCTTAAATTTAAGGCCAGAAACTATAAAGTTCTTAGGGGAAACATAGGCAGTATGCTCTGACATAAATCACAGCAAGATTCTGACCTACCTCCTAGATTAATGGGAATAAAAACATAAACGGGACCTAATAAAACACTTTGCACAAAAAACTATAAACAAGATGAAAAGATGACTCTCAGAATGGAAGAAAATAATTGCAAATGAAACAACTGACAAGGGATTAATCTCCAAAATATATAAGCAGTTCACACAGCTCAATATCAGAAAAACAACCCAATCAAAAAGTGGGCAGAAGACCTGAACAGACATTTCTCCAAAGACATACAGATGGCTAATAAACACGAAAAGATGCTCAACATCTCTCATTATTAGAGAAATGCAAATTAAAACTACAATAAGCCCTCACTTCACACTGTTCAGAATGGCCATCATCCAAAAAATCTATAAACGATAAATGCTGGAGAGGATGTGGGGAAAGAGAACCCTCCTGCTCTGTTGGTGGGAATGTAAACTGATGCAGCCACCGGAGAACAGTATGGAGATTCCTTTAAAAACTAGGAATAAATCTACCATATGACCCAGCAATCCTACTACTGGGCATACACCCTGAGGAAACCAAAAAAAACATTCTAAAAGATGCA
The DNA here is from genome assembly GCA_007570785.1 of Antilocapra americana. Classification (NCBI taxonomy): domain Eukaryota; kingdom Metazoa; phylum Chordata; class Mammalia; order Artiodactyla; family Antilocapridae; genus Antilocapra; species Antilocapra americana. The sequence continues at coordinate 10,195,604 of ML664172.1, read as the reverse complement.
TGCACCCCAATGTTCATTGCAATACCATTTACAATAGCCAGGACATAGAAGCAACCTAGATATCCACTGGCAGATGAATGGATAAAGAAGATATGGTGCATATTTACAATGAAATATTACTCAGCCCTGCTGTGGACAAAACTTAGGCGGGGAGGAGAGGGTAGGATGAACTGAGAAAGTGGCATTGACATGTGTCCACTATTGTGTGTAAAGTAGACAGTGGCGACTTAAAAAGTAGTTACAACCTAGAAGTTGATCATTTGGTGATCATTCTTAGGACTTCAAGCCTGGGAGACAGCATCGCAAGTTACACTGAGAGAACTGAGGAGGCAGGAGGAGGAGTCAATTTATATCTAAGTTTGGCAGCACCGGGGGCACGTATTCCGAACATTAGAGATTATTGTTAATTCAGGAAAACCAGGTGCCTGAACCTAAGGAATTTCGCGCTCTTCTGTGTGTGGGAAGATACAAGCATCTGGGCTCGCTGACATCTCTCCTTTCATATGCATCTCGGCTGTCTAGGGCCTGCATCCTGCTTCTTGATTTTCCTGTCATTAGGTCCTCACTTACTATAGGGACTGGCAGCGGTCAACAGCTGCTGGATTGCAGGCATTGTTCTCCCTTTTGGGCGCCCCCTGGACTCAGAAATTTATGTTTGGAGGCCCAAAATCGCAATGATGTGCCATCCTTGTTTACTGATGTGGCAGGAAATACTCCATTTCGCAAAGGCTGTGGAAAGTTGGTAGATAACTCAGAGAGCCCAGTCTGGTGCTCTGCGATGACCTAGGCGGGTGGGAGGTGGGGAGGGGGTATGTACATGTGTAATTATGGCTGATTCTCTTTGTTGTACAGCAGAAACCAACACAGCATTAGAAAGCAATTTTCCTCCAATTAGACTGTGCTGCTGGAGAGAGGCTGGTTTACTTGGCCTAGGTGCAATTTGAACATCAGGGTTTGTGGAGTCTCCCTGGTGATTCTGACGTGCCAGCCACGCTGTGAACCACCAGAGTCCGCTGGAAAAGAGAATTCACAGTCGCAAAGTAAGGATTCCGCTTTTTCCAATGGTCACAACTTGTTTGCATGTGGAGCAGGCGTGTGGGCTCACTGGGCCACCTGCTTTTATGTCCAGGCATGTGCTATGCCTTAACAAATGCCTGCAGAGCCCAAGCTGGGCTAATGACCCCAGCAGGAGAGCCGCAGTCTGGGCGGGCTCTGAGCTGTGTCCCGGGCTTAAACAATCACATTTTCCCGGCACACACTCGGGCAGCTAATTGCACACCTTACAGAAGTGACAGCTTCTGCAGGTGTAAGTAATTAGGATTCCTTTAATCCATTTGAGGACGCCTGCCATCCCCTGCTTCCTACAGAGCAAATTGTTTAGGATTATATATTTGACTGGGAAACAATTTTTCAAATTATTCCTCTTTAAGGGTTTAAAACAAAGTTCCCATGAGAAAGAAATCACAGTTAAAAATACTGTCCGCTAGCTCACAAAATGCTTAAAATGCAGGAGGGGTGTATTCAAGGAAGGCAGCCATCTTGGTCTGGCAAATGAGGGGTATTTGATGGGGAAGGGGTTCCACACAAAGTGACCCCCAAATAGAGGTGAATGTCTAGTAAGGGTGGGGTATCCCAATGAGTGGCCCTGAGTCCAGACACTGCTTCGGGGGGTCAACGCTTGGGACTGTGGCAGGCAAGCAGGTCCCAGTCCCTAGGCAGAGATCTGAGGCCAGAGGGGAACTAAGTTCTTGGATAGGGCCAAAGTTTGTACATTTGGGCGGTGATTAATGCCAAGACTGAGGGCGTGGAAGAGGGGAAACACACTCCTAATAGGCACCTCCTGTGTTCCAGGCTGTTTCCAATGAAAGTGGGATAGCACACCCAGGGTCACCCCAGAGAATGCAGAGAACACTGGGTCCTGGTCTACAATCCCAAATGGCGAAGCCTGGACTATTACTGGGCTCAGCAGGAATCTCTGAACTACCAAATGGTGATGATGAAAGAGTCAACCAGCCTGGAAGGGGACATTGAACCGTGTAAGGAGATGAAGTGGACATGGGTTTGAGTAAGATCCGGGAGTTGGTGATGGACAGGGAGGCCTGAGGTGCTGAGGTTCATGGGGTTGCAAAGAGTTGGACACGACTGAGCGACTGAACTGAACACCCTAGTATTAAATAATCAGTTCAGTTTAGTCGCTCAGTCATGTCTGACTCTTTGCAACCCCATGGACTGCAGCACGCCAGGCCTCCCTGTCCATCACCAACCCCAGAGCTTACTCATGTAACCCATGTCCATTGAGTCGGTGATGCCATCCAACCAACTCATCCTCCGTCATCCCCTTCTCCTCCTGCCCTCAATCTTTCCCAGCAGCAGAGTCTTTTCCAACGAGTCAGTTCTTCGCATCAGGTGGCCAAAGTATTGGAGTTTCAGCTTCAGCATCAGTCCTGCCAATGTTCAGGAGTGATCTCCTTTAGGATGGACTGGCTGTATCTCCTTGCAGTCCAAGGGACTCTCAAGAGTCTTCTCCAACACCACAGTTCAAAAGCATCAATTTAGGTTAATATTTTCAAAGTCTGCTCTATATAGTCACATGAAGGTGGGTATACATGAGCTCTAATTATAGAAAAGAAATGGGATATATGGTCACACAGTGTTATTAAAAGTGAAAAGTAATACCCCTGGGAATCTTACTGATGTGTCATTTCCTGATTGCTGGAATTTGGGATGACCCATTTTGAGTGTTTTTATTGCAATGGATTCACCGATACATTTTAGTGGTGCCCAACAGTTTCTTATCCAGACTGTTTAAAATCAAGTGAGAAGCTCACATGTCAAGTCCAATATGGTCTGAAACCCTGAACTTGGACCTTGAACAGAACCTGCCAGATATTGTTTATATATTCCTGGCAAAATATGACCTACTTATGACTTGTCCATCTGGCTTGGCTAAGCACTTGTCATACCATGCTGAGGTCTAGAGAAAAAAACTCTGTGAAGTTAGACATGAAAAAGGACTTTCTGGTTGTGAAAGTGTTAAGGTTATTAGTAGTTACTCAGCCACCAGATTGGATAAGCAGGTGTCACTCAATCAATGAAGATGCTGTAAGCACTTTTGTTTATGAGTCGGGCCAAATCTCTGTGCCAAGGGGGGATTTTAAAAAAAATATAATCATATTACAGAGAAAGTTTAAGAACAGAATGGAAATGCTTTTCACCAACATGACAAATATGTGTTGGCAGTAATTATAAATGATTGGAGGCTTTGTTCTCTTTGCCGAACACACCCCTTCCTCATCAGAAATCTTGAGGAATTAAGCACGGTATGGACGTAATGAGGCAGAAGGGCCCTGATCTCAGCCAGATGGCTTCCGTTCTCCTAGCTCGCATACGTGTTCCTCCCCGTCTGCGGACTCCAAGGGGCAGGGCCCTGGACAAAGAGTCCAAGGATGGTGTTGTCACCTGTCCAGGCCTTGGTCTCTCTGCGGGAACACGGGAGGGGTGCTGAAGGAATGATTTCAGAGATCCATCGGCTCTGTGCTGCTGTGACTTTGGCGAGGTGAGTGACTGTTTCCAGACTCTGATGAAGTTGTCCTAGCAACCTGAAGGGGCCACCTTGAGGTGACTGCCGTGCCCTGGGCTGGGAGGGGGCACACACACAGAGCAGGGGAGGGGACAGCCGTGGGAGTGGCAGTGAGTGACAGTCATCAGGGCCTGTGGGAGAAGCCAGAGCCCCACGGGATACGGGTGTGGGCAGCCGAAGCCCCGCCCGCGGGCAGAAGGACAGCGGCGCCATAACCTCCCCGGCCCGGTGTCCTCGTGCCAAATGAGCAGGCTACCGCATGGGGATGCCGCCTGCGGGACCTTCGGCCCAGGTCTGCGGCAAGTGTGGCCCACTAGGTCCTGGCCTCCTGATGTGAAGAACCGACTCATTGGAAAAGACCCTGATGCTGGGAAAGACTGAAGGCGGGAGGAGAAGGGGACGACAGGGGATGAGATGGTGGGAGGGCATCACTGATTGAGTGGACAAGAGTTTGGGTAAACTCCAGGAGTTGGTGATGGACAAGGAGGCCTGGCGTGCTGTGGTCCATGGGGTTGCAAAGAGTTGGACACGACTGAGCGACTGAACTGACTGAGCCTGCCCTCTTCTCAGTCTGCCAGCTCCCCAACTGAAGTCTCTTCCCTGCCTCAACACCTCGTCTCTCGGATTCACTGGCCCGTCGTGCAGTGAGCAGCGCAAGCTTGGACTCGGTAACATGCATAGCACAGGGAGCTCCACTCGATGCTCTTGTTGTTCAGTCGCTAAGTCTTAGTGCTCTGTGGCAACCTAAATGGGAAAGAAACCCAAGAAACAGGGAATCTGTGTATACATATAGCTGATTCACTGTGCTGTACAATAGAAACTAACATTGTAAAGCAACTATACTCCAATAAAGATTAATAAAAAAAATAGTAAACAGTGCTGGGTCAGAGTGGAGATAGCCCGTTGGGGTCGAGGGAAACCCTGGAAGTTTGTAAGAGGCAGCAGGATGACAAGACCCTTTTGTAGTTACAAGATAAAGGAAAAAGTGTGTCAGCAGGAACTGTGCTTCATCTAGACGTTTGTTGCTGTTCAGTCGTTAAGTCCTGTCTGACTCATGTGCAGCCCCAGCAACTGCAGCCTGCCAGGCTCCTCTGTCCAGGGGACTTCCCAGGCAAGAATGTTAGAGTGGGTCGCCGTTTCCTTCTCCAGGGGATCTTCCTGACTCAGGGACTTAGCGTGCATCTCCTCCACTGGCAGGTGGATTCTTTACCGATAAGCCACCAGGGAATAACTTCCAATTTATCTGCTTCTAGTTTCACCGTCTCTGAGCTGTTTTAACTGTATTTGTTGTTGTTTAGTCACTCAGTCTTGGTGACCCCACAGACTGCAGCACACCAGGCAGCCCTGTCCTTCACCAACTCCCAGAGCTTGCTCAAACTCATGTCCATCGAATCAGTGATGCCATCCAACCATCTCATCCTCTGCTGTCCCCTTCTCCTCCTGCCTTCAATCTTCTCCAGCATCAGGGTCTTTTCAAATGAGTCAGTTCTTCACATCAGGTGGGCAAAGTATCAGAGTTTCAGCCTCAGCATCAATCTTTCCAATGAGTATTCAGGACTGATCTCCTTTAGGACGGACTGGTTGGATCTCCTTGCAGTCCAAGGGGCTCTCAAGAGTCTTCTCCAACACCCCAGTTCAAAAGCATCAATTGAAGGCAACTGACGGCCATGTGCGATGGTCCATGTCTCTGCGTGCCCGTGTCCTGCACTGCCCAGCAGAGACTTGGCTGTCCGGCCTCCTGCTGGGGGACAAGACAATCTCACCCCCCACCCTGCGCATGCTCATTTCCTCTGGTGTCAGTGTGGTCTGTCCATCAGAGTCTCTTCTGAACTGGTCATAGTATCTCATGGTCCCTCACAAATTCAGTAACATCTTCAACGGGTTCATGTCTATGTCTGTAGTGGAGTCATGTTCCTACCATTTTGTCAATAATTATTTTTGAACAGCTCTTCAAGGATTGAGGAGGAGGCAGCTGGAAACTGAAGCAGGGAAGCAGGTGAGCGACCTGGACTCCCTTGGGCTTGGAAGGAAGTGGGTGATGGGATCAAGGCACCCAGGTCATCTAAATGATGATGGAAACATGCCACTATTTACTATATATTATTGATTTGGTCTCAGACTCTATGAAGTTGGATACTAATGTGTAAAAGAGCAGTAAATGTCAAATGATTTCTTTCCACCAAAAATGTAATTCTCAAAGGATTTACTGTCCTGTAAGAAGACATTCTCTAATTTTTCAGTCTTATTTCAACATCTCCTCTCCCCTTTCTCCTCCTCTTCCTTCTTCTTGGATTTGTTTTGCTTTATTTACTTGTTTTTCTTGTTGGAAAACAACATTCTTTTCTTTTTTTCGCTAACATGATCCCAATCTTTCCTATTTGAACCAGCCTTACTAATCTGCTGACTCTTCTCATTAATGAGTTAAATAAATCTTTGCCACACATTCATTCTAATTTGAAAGAAAGTCATATTTTTTTTACTTTTTGAAATGTAAAAGTCTAGTCAGCAGCTTTTGGTGGCATCTGTGTGATTCTGGCCCAAGGCTGCCCCACAAACAGAACGGTGGGTTCTGCCTTCCCTTGTCGTTCATGGAACACCTGTGCTGTGCCCAGCACCAGGGCAGGCACTGGAGAAAACGGTCTCCTGAAACTCACCCCTGTGGCCACACAAATCTGTTTGTTTTTTTAAGTCAACAGTTACAATGAGATCTGTTAAGCCCCATATCAGCGGTTTCAGAGTTAAAGATAGATAAAATTAGATGCTTACAACAACCACTGACACCTATGCTCACCTCATCTTTCACAGCAGTCCAGTTCAGTTCAGTCCCTCAGTGGTGTCTGACTCTGCGACCCCATGGACTGCAGCTCGGCAGGCCTCCCTGTCCATCACTGACTCCTGGAGTTTACGCAAACTCATGTCCGTTGAGTCAGTGATGCCATCCAACCCACTGTTGTCCCCTTCTCCTCCTGCCCTCACTTCTTCCCAGCATCAGGGTCTTTTCCAATGAGTCGGTTCTTCACGTCTGGTGGCTAAAGCGTTGGAGTCTCAGCTTCATCATCCATCCCTCTGAGCCCTTCAGCATGCATCCTCCGAGCCCCTCAGCATCCATCCCTCCGAGCCCCTCAGACTCTGTCATCCCGAGCCCCTCAGCACCAGTCCCTCCAAGCCCCCCAGCCTCTGTCCTCCGAGCCCCTCATCATCCATCCTGCGAGCCCCCCAGCCTCCGTCCTCCGAGCCCTCCGGCATCTGTCCTCCCGACCCCTCCATCACCCGTCCTCCGAGCCCTCCGGCACCCGTCCTCCGAGCCCTCCGGCATCTGTCCTCCCGACCCCTCCATCACTCGTCCTCCCGACCCCTCCATCATTCATCCTCCCCAGCCCTCCATCACCTGTCCTCCCCAGCCCTCCAGCACCCGTCCTCCCCAGCCCTCCAGCACCCGTCCTCCCGACCCCTCCATCATCCGTCCTCCCCAGCCCTCCATCACCCGTCCTCCGAGCCCTCCGGCACCGCCCGCGTCTGTAAGCGTCCCCGGGTCCCGGGCGGCCGCCCTCCAGTGCGCCCACCAGGTGGCGCCGGCTCCCCTCTCGGCGCCGCGGCGACAGGGCCGCTCCCACCTGGAGTCCTTTGTTGCGCGGTGACCTTGGGAGAGCCGGTGTCCCCTCCTGCAGACCCAGAACGGTGAAAACCACCTTGCAAAACAAGACGACGCAGGCCAAGCGCCTCGCGCGGGCCACGTGCGCAGTGGGTGCTGTTTCATCCCTGCCTTCCCCTTTCCTCTTTTCACTCTTTCTACACACGCTTATCAGCCCCTGCCTCTGTGCTGTGGGTCATACAGACTTTGTCCCCAAGCCCCCTGCAGTCTAGCAGAGGGTCTCACACTGTCACACACAGGCGCGCGCGCGCACACACACACACACACACACACACACACACACACACACACCCCTGTATATTACCGGAATAAAAGACATGGCCTCCCTCTCCCCCAACCTCGCCCAGTTCCTAAATCATCCAAAACTTCCGCTTGTTGAGACGCATTTCAATACGACCAGCTCGTCAATGTTCTGAAGAGCTACAAATCATGGTCAAAGCTGTAGCGACTGTAGAAGAGTGTCACCTCTGTGTGCAGAACCCACTGTTCCCTGCTGGGCTCCACTGTGGGGGATTATACAGGCAAGACAAGATGGTGCTCCATAAAACTAACTTCAAATCCTCTCAAAACAGGTGTGGTGTTTGCCCCAGAGGAGGGACAGTGACGCTGGCTCAGGACGTCTCCCTCAGGACAGCCTCGGGCTCGGGGACCAGCAAGCCCTGAGTGCAGGGTTATAGAGCTGTAAGGAGAGGTGGGTGGAGCCCGACCGGGTGGGCGTCGGACACAGCCCGCTTCTGGACTGAGGACTGGCAGGGCCACGTCCCCAGCTCCAAACCCTAGGAGAGCAGCGGCTGTCCGAAACTGGGGCTAGGTGAGTCCCGCCTTAATCCCACCCAAACCTTCTTTCTTAATCCCACCTCCTCTTTTTCCCATCCTCTCCTCCTTCTATTTAATGATTTACTCATTCATTCATTCAATAATCATGTACAAATTCTTGGGCTTCCCTGGTGGCTCAGCTGGTGAAGAATCCACCTGCAATGCAGGAGACCTGGGTTCAAGCCCTGGGTTGGGAAGACCCCCTGGAGAAGGGCAAAGCTACCGACCCCAGTGTTCTGGCCTGGAGAATCCCATGGACTACAGTCCGTGGGGCCGCAGAGAGTCGGATACATCTGAGCGGCGTTGACTTGCACTTCTCAACCGTACGCCGGCTGCAAATACGTTTTAGGCCCTAGAGTCAATCAGTGAGCAAAAATGACAGAGATTCTCTCTGAAGCTTACAGAAACTCACTCACATTATAACATTTATATGTGCACTCTTGTCTTCTTTTGGGTCACCTGAGCTGTTGGGACTTCCCTGGGCGCTCAGACAGTAACAAATCCGCCTGCAATGCAGGAGACCCGGGTTGGATCCCTGCGTTGGGAAGATGCCCTGGAGAAGGAAATGGCAACCCCCTCCATATTCTTGCCTGGAGAATCCTGTGGACAGAGGAGCCTGGAGGTCTATAGTCCATGGGGTCGCAAAGAGTCGGACACGACTAAGCAACCTGGGGCCGTCTGCCTCCCCTTGTGAAAAGGCTTGTTCCCTGTGGCCCAGCCACACCCCCACCATTCCGAAGGGCTGGTTGAGCAATCTTTCCTTCAGTTACACAAGATGCTTTGCTATTTTCCTATGAATCTCCCCAGCCTCTGAAGGACTGAGATTGTGTCATTTGCGTTTCTGTCGCCTGTCACCCAAAGGTTCTGCCAGAAAGGCGGAGCCTTGAAGGAAGCGGATAGGAACCTGTTGTTTGTGTTAGGCTGTGGGGCCAGCCCTGGGGCCCAGATTAGCTGAAGGCCTACTTGGCATCACTTGTGACAGCCTGGGCCAGTCTTTCCACAGAAAGGAAGGCTGTGCTCATTGTGGTTTGGCTTGGCGTCCCCTGCAAGCAGAGCCTGAGGCGAGGATTAGGTGCAGATGTTGAAGTGGGAGGTGAACCTCAGGAGCAGGGGTGTGTGAGTGAGGAAGTGGGGATGGGGAAGCAGAGGTGAGTATAAGGGCACCTTCCCAGCTGCTGCTTGATGCCGCAGGCCCTTCTGAGAGGAGTACAAGATGCCTCCCTTCAGAGTTACCTCCCTGAGAGATGGAGGCTGGGGCCACCCTCCACCGGGTCCTCTCCTCTCAGTGATGAGAGCTTGCCCTGGAGTGCTCACTCTTAGGGAGCTTCCTCCCTGGCTCTGTGGACCACTCTGCCTTCAGAGAATGCCCTGGGGGAGAGAAGAGCCTCAGCACAAGGCAGAGGGAAACAGCTACACAGCACTGTTCAGGGACCAGGGCTGACGCAGGGGCAGCCGGACAACGTGTCTCCATCAGCGCCTCGCTGAACGTTGCAGCGTTTTGTGAGTCCCCTAACCCCAGCCCAGATGGGGTCGTCTCTGGCTTCTCTCCAGAATTCAGCCTCTGTGCATGACTGCAGTTCAAGCAGAGGCCTGGCAAGAAAGAGTTGAGCTTTCAAAAGCTCTGAGGAGGTCTTTCTTTGAATCCGCACCGTTTGAGCGTCAGTGGTGAGGCTGATTTGGGGACCAAGAGTTTGCACCCGCTCTGGAACATGCAGCGTTCTCCCCCGTGGGCCCCACTCTGCCAACCGCCTTCAACTGTTGATTTGCCCGATGGTATTAAGACCCCTGGTGGTCCTGCAGCCTGGGCCGCCACTGACCCTGGTCAACACAGAGCCTGTGCGCGAGCTCTGCTTCCCAAACTGGTCTGCGGGCTCCGAACCCCGTTTTAAGCTCTCCTGTGGCCGGTTGCAGCTGGCAGGCGAGCCTACAGCATGCAGGGCGCCTGTCACTCTCCTCCTGACGGCCTGGCCCTGTTTAGCTCGCGGATCTGTGGGCCCAGGCTGTCGTCTGAGCGGTCACCATCATGCTCTGTCACCCTGAGACAGAGGGCGGGTAGATGAGCCCTGTCGGTTCTCTCGCTGCTGGCATCATTGCTGGGTTCAACCGCGAGCACCCAGGCTGCGAGTCACTGAGGATGCGGAGAGAATCCGCCCAGATGTCTGTAGCCACGCTTGGAAAGAGCTCTTCGCGAGACAGAAGAGCCTCTTCATCTGTGCCTGCCCTCTGTCCTTGTCCTCTGTGAGCTGATTGCCATCTGGAGTCACACCGCTGGGCTAATGGGGGGCACCAGCCACTCCTACAGGGGCACAGAGCCCGCGTCACGTGAGACCTGAGGAAAGTAACCCACGGGACCCAGCACCACCCCAGGCTGCGGAGCCCCCCTCCCTTCTCAGCACGCAGTTTCCGGGACACCAACATCAGGCAGGACTGCTCTGGGCCTGTGATGGAGCAGGACGGACACCGGGTCCCGGCGTCACCCATGTGCGCTTAGACAACCGAGAGCTCGGGGCCGACCTCGGAATGAGCAGAGAGCTCCTCTCTGGGCGAACAGGAGCGGTGGTCCCTCCGCCATGACAGCTTTAGCCCTGCTCAGTACCTCCTGTCACCTTGTATAAAAACACGAGATTCCCAGTCATAACACGGCTCCGTCTTCCAACAGCCTCCAGCCCAGGAGGCTCGGGGGCTCAGAGGGTAAAATGTCTGCCCGCAGTGCAGGATACTCTGGTTCGGGAAGATTCCCCTGGAGAAGGAAATGGCAACCCACTCCAGTACTCTTGCCTGGAGAATCCCACGGACAGAGAAGCCTGGTAGGCTACAGTCCATGGGGTTGCAAAGAGTCCTACACGACTGAGCAACTTCACTTTCACTTTCCAGCCCAGAGCAAGATCGGGTTTCCTGATACCCTTTCCAGAGGACCCTCGCCCAAGCTCTGACTTCCCAAGGCCCCCTGTGCCCTCCTGCTGGGACCCCCATGCTGCCTCATGGGGTGTGATCCCCCTGGTGCAGTGAATCCCACTCGCACAATGGAAGGTGTGTGCCTGGTGGTGATGTCCGGCTGGGGAGAGGCCAGTTCTGACCTGCTGCCCCGCGGGAGCTGCTGGTGACCTTCATCAGCTGCACAAATGCTCCCGGGAGCCCCTGGGCCGCACATTGGTGCTCTGCACCCCCTCCCCGGGGCAGACAAAGGGGGCATTGGATTAGGTCCTGCTGCAGACATTTTGGTGCCCAGTGTGGCCTCCCTGGCCATGCCCAGGTTTCTGCCCTAGGGCACCTTGCCACCCGGGCTCAGACTCATCTTGTGCTGCCAACGTGGAGCCCAGGCCTCCCTGCTTTCCTGCCCGGGGGCCTTCTCTGAAGCCTGGAAGCTCTCTGCCCTTGCCCATAAGGTGCCCAAAGAGAGCTGACAGCCCCAGGGGCCACGTCAACCAGGAAGAGAGGAGCTCTTGCGGAAAAAGGTCGCAGCCTCCGCCCTGCCATGCACACTTCTGGAACGCATCCTGTGGGCGTCTCAGAGGAGGGAGAACCGAGCCCTTTGCTCATGACCCCCTTCCACTGGCTTTTCTTCGCTCTCCACCCACTCTCCTGACTCGCTGACTCCTGCTTCCTGGGGTCACCTCTTAAAGAAGGTGCCCACATCCACGGCCTCATTCTCATCTGCTCTTAGGATTGCCCCAGGCTAGCCTGCCGCCCCCCCCCCCCCCCCCCCCCCCCAGGACCCGCCCAGTGCTAGCTCCTGCCTGCAGAACTTCCGAGTGTGGCCTGGGGCTGCCTCCACTCGCAGCTCCAATCACAGTCCCCAAGCTCCTGGTCACAGAGGGTGGGCCGGGGGCAGGTGCACCCCCCGGCCAGTCTAACCAGAGTGATGCTCAGAGCCCCCGCTGCAGATTCTGGAACACGACCTCCGGCTCTGCCACTGGGCTTGTTGGGATGGTGCTTTACTGACAACCGCAGGGTTTTTTTCACTCCTCCCTTTGATGGGTGGAGTATAAGACGGTCCGATGGCATCACCAATGCAAGGGACATGAGTCTGAGTAAACTCCGGAGGTGGTGAGGGACAGGGAGGCCTGGCGTGCTGCAGTCCGTGGGGTCGCAGAGTCGAACACGATGGAGCAACTGGGCCGACCTGAACTTGATGGGTGGAGTCTGTTTGCCCTCCTCTTCCCTGTGGGCTGATCTGTGATTGCTCCGAGCAAGGAGAATGGTGTGAGGGGTGTGTCCGAATCCCAGGTCAGGCCATTAAGAGGACCGGCAACTTCCGCGCTGGTCTGGGCCCACTGAGCCGTGGGGAAGAGACCAGACGGCCTTGCTGCCGGACCGGGAGAGCCCCTAAGCGGGAGGGGCCCAGCTGAGCCCTGCCGGACACCCTGGCCAAGGGCCGGGTATGGGAGTGCAGCTCCTTTGGACCCTCCAGGCTAGACCAGCTGCCAGCTGAAAACTACCAAGCAGCACCAGTTGTTGCCACATGAAGCGGAGGACTTGCCTGTTGAGCCACGCCCAAACTCATAATCCATGAAACTGCAAGTTACAACAAAGTGACTGTTTTAGTCCGTTAATTTAGGGATAGTTTGTTTTGCAGCAAGAGTTGTTGTGGCCACAAGTGGGGGTGTCTAAAGCCAGCACATAGCCGTCCTGGGGACCAGGTGGTGGAGCTGACCCAGGAAATCAGACCAGGTGATGGATCTGGTGATCCTTTTGAATCCCGGATCAAGCTTGACCTGAAGCTGTCCCAGGTTTGCCAGTTACAAGTGTCTACTATTTCCCTCTTTTGCCAGTTAGGGTTAGGTTTTCTTCTGCTTGTAAACTAAAGAATCCTAAGTCATCCAGAACCCAGTTTTTTTAAGCTATGAAGAAGTTTAGTTTTGTCCTGGCATCTGCAGTGGTTAAAGGGAAGATACTTGATAAGGCTACATCTCAAGGGCATAAGAATCCTGATTCTGGCTACCTGTCAGATACACTGAGAGATGTTTTAAAAATACAGATGCCTAGGCCCATCCGGTCGGTAGCACTGACCTTGGGGGAAAAAATAAAAATTCAAGTGAAAATCTAGGTTCTGAAGGGACTTGGGGGCAGATGCAGAGATTCTGAAGCTTTCCTTGAGGAGTCAGAGGGAAACTTCCACCATGCCCCTCTCCACTGTCCCAGAGATTGGCCATGCCCAGCTTGAGGTGGGTTGGAACTGGGGTAATGCAAAAAATGCTGGGCCAGCCCAGGTTGGGGTGAAGGGCCTGTCGGGAGCGGAGTGAATCTGTGGCTTCCCAGAAGGACCCGAGAGGATGATAAGCCCCCAGTGTGTCTCCGGGATCAACTTAGCTAGGAAGCCCAGGTGGCTGTGGGGTGAGTGAGGGCAGAGCGTGTCCCAAACATCCAGCGAGGGGCAGCTGGCAGCGGGAGGAAGTATTTCCTGCCCCTGGGAATATCCCGGAGGTAGTAATGGTCACAGGACCCACCCACCAAGCCTCCTGTGGCCCCAGAGAGGCTCAGGGAGAAGCACTGTTTCCAGATCCTGAGTTCAGAAGTCTGGGCACAGAGAGACCTTCCCTGTGTCAATGAAGAAGATTCAGAAGTCACTCGTGTCGACCGAAGAGCGGATACCCACTTGGCCTCTGACACCTCTATACTGTGCCAGCCCTGCAAACTCAGACTCCACCCAGGGAAGGCGCCCTACACTCACAGGATAGGCACCCTACACCCTCTTATCCCCGAGGAGGTAAAATAAAAATGCATTTGCATTTGGGAACTGTATGCATGGCCACTACACTTATTCTGCTTCTGTGACTCCATGAGGAACCCACTGCTCCACGTTTAACCAGAGTCCACGGTGTGTCTCCATCTCCCTGGTTTGCTCTGGGACCCCACCGACTCCAGTAGGAGGCCAGGTCTTCCAAGTGAGGTTGAGGGGCTTACTTCTCGTCCTCTGCCCTGTTACCTTCCGGGTCATCATTGCCAGGCTTTGATGCGTTTCCCCTTAGTCTCCTTATTTAAAGTAACGAACTGCACACAGTCTGCTTCTCTAGCAAGCACACTGACTTCCCTGATAGGTGTGCCTTTATGCATTATTTTTTTTTAAGATGATACTCTTTTGGCAAAGTTTGATCCCAATGAACCAGACTTGTGAATTCTTAAAAAAAAAAAAAATCATTTCAGCTTATTTAGAACTTTTGCCTCCTAATCTAAAGAGTCTGGAGGACTAACAAGTAATCAGGACAACGTCTTCTTAGTATACACATATATTTTGGGCCGCACTGCACAGCGTGTGGGAGTTCTCAGATCAGGGGTCGAACCTATGCCCCCTACAGTCAAAGTGTGGAGTCTTAACCACACTTTGGGACCACCGGGGACGTTCCCAAAGTCTTCTTAAATTTGACCTCAAACAAGAGCTCTTAAATGGAAGTTCTGTGACTTTTCTCGCATTCTCTCCACTTGCCTCAAGGCGCACACACACACACACACACACACACATGCTGTCATCACTTCCCTTAAGTCCCGCAAGCATGTGGTATGTGTCCAACAAGAGTCAGACACTATGCTAGGGACTCTGGGTAAAAATACGGGCAAAACTCCAGGCTAGTGGAGGAGACATGTGTTTGATCATTTCAGTGCAGAGTGGTCCACGCTCAGGCAGAGCTACATAGCCAGCCCCCCAGAAGGAGGGTGCTCAGCCCTGCCCTGGGGCTGGGGGAGGACTCCCTGGGGAGATGCCACGTGAACTTTGATGTGTGATAGATAATAACACGCTGATATGAGGAGAAAGGGGAACTCTTTAAAAAAATTATTTTACTGAAGTACCGTTGATTTGCAATGTTGTCATTTCTATCGTACAGCAAAGTGATTCAGTTATACATTATACATAAATATGTTCTTTTCCATTATGGTGTACCACAGGATAGTGAATGTAGTTCCCTGTGCTCTACAGCAGGACCTTGTCATTCATTCTGTATGCGATAGCTTACATCTGCTAACCCCAAATTCCCTAAATCTCCCTCCCCCTTCCCCTTCCCCCGGGAACCATAAGTTTGTTCTCTAAGTCTGTGAGTCTATTTCTGTTTTGCAAATAAGTTCATTGGTATCATTATTTTTTTAGTTCTGTATGTAAGCAGCATCCATATGATATTTTGTCTTTCTCAGACTTACTTCTCTCAGTATGACAACATCTGGGCCCACCCGTGTTGCTGCAAATAGCTGCATTTCATTCTTTTCTTTTGGAGAAGGCACTGGCACCCCACTCCAGTGCTCTTGCCTGGAAAATCCCATGGACGGAGGAGCCTGGCGGGCTGCAGTCCTTGGGGTCGCTAAGAGTCGGACACGACTGAGCGACTTCACTTCCACTTTTCACTTTCATGCACTGGAGAAGAAAATGGCAACCCACTCCAGTGTTCTTGCCTGGAGAATCCAGGGACGGGGGAGCCTGGTGGGCTGCCATCTATGGGGTCACACAGAGTCGGACACGACTGACGCGACTGAGCAGCAGCAGCAGCATTCTTTTTATGGCTGAGTAATGTTCCGTTGTGGTCTATATGTACATATATTCTTTATCCACTCATCTGCTGATGGACATTTGGGCTGCTTCCAGGTCTTGGCTGGTATACACAGAGAACATTGGGCTGCATGTTTCCTTTCAGATCATGTTTTTCTCTGGGTGTATGCCTAGGAGCAGGAATGCATTATCATATGGCAGCTCTATTTTTAGTTTTTTAAGGAACTTCCATACTGTTCTCCACAGTGGCCACACCAAATTCCTGCCAACAGTGTAGGAGAGTTCCCTTCTCTCTACACCCTCTCCAGCATTTATTGTTTATAAATTTTTTGATGATGGCCCTTCTGATTGGTGTGAGGTGATATCCCAATGTAGTTTCGATTTGCATTTCTCTTATAATTAATGATGTTGAGCATCTTTTCATATGCCCATTAGCCATCTGCATGTCTTATTTGGAGAAATGTCTATTTAGGTCCTCTGCCTATTTTTTGAGTGGGTTGTTTATTTTTATATTAACATGAGCTGTTTGTAAATTTTGGGAACATCCCTTGTTGGTCACATCATTTGCAAATATTTTCTCCCAATCTGTGGGCTGTCTTTTGGTTTTGTTTATAGTTTCCTCTGCTGTGTAAAAACTTCTGAGTTTAATTAGGCCTCATTTGTTTGTTTTTGGTTTTATTTCCATTACTCTGGGAAGTGGAATGAAGACACTGCTGCAGTTTATGTCAGAGAGCGTTCTGCCTGTGTTTTCCTCTAATAGTTTTACAGCTTCCAGTCTTACATTTAGAGCTTTAATCCATTTTGAGTTCATTTTTTGTGGGTGGTGTTGAAGAGTGTTCTAATTTCCTTTTTTCACATGTGGCTGGTTCAGTTTTCTCAGCACCATTTATTGAAGAGACTCTTTCCTCCATTGTATAGTCTTAGCTCTTTTGTTGTAAATTAATTTACCGTAGGTGTGTGGGTTTATTTCTGGGCTTTCTGTCCTATTCCATTGATCTATATTTCTGTTTTTGTGCCAGTACCATACTCTTTTGATGACTGTAGCTTTGTAGTATAGTCTGCAGTCAAGGAATCTTATTCTTCCTGCTCCATTTTTCTTTCTCAAAATTGCTTTCACTATTTGGGATCTTTTGTGTCTTCATACAGATTTTAAGGTTTTTTTTTCTTTTGTTCTAGTCCTGTGAAAAATGCTGGTGGTAATTTGATTGCATTGAATCTGTAGACGGCTTCGGGTAGTGTAGTCATTTTTGACAATTGTCATTCTTCCAATCCAAAACATGATATATCTTTCCATCTATTTGTGCCCTCTTCAATTTCCTTCCTCAGCATCCTATAGTTTTTAGTTTTCTGAGGAAGGGGCTGCACCAACTTACCTTCCTACTGACAATGTAGGAGGGTTCCCTAGAAAAGGGCATTCTTGGTAAAGGGAACAGCATAGCAAAAGCAGGTACAAAAGAAAGAGCGTTGTATTAGGGGCTGTGTGTTGGAGGCAGTGGTATGGGTGGCAGCCGGTGAGTCCAGAGGCTAAAGGCCAGGCTCATAAGGAGGCTGCAGGCATGCTATGTTGGGGCCCATGGCTTTACTCTGGAAATAATGGGGAGCCATAGCGGGGATTCCATCAAGGGAGGCATTTTAGCAAGATACTTGAGCTGTAGGAAAGACTGAAGATGCTTGAATGAATGACTCTGAGGTTCAAGGGAGGAGTCGAGGCTGGAGAAACACCTGGGAATTATTTGAATATAGCTGAATTATTACATCACACATAGGTATTTGAAGAGTCACTGGTTGCTGGGCCTGTTGCTGTGGCAATTTTGGAAAAATAATTATTTACAAATGTAAGTCTATTTTGTGTCCCACTTGGCAAATGTACTTAAGAAGCCTGTTCACTTACTTTCCTGGAATTGTTTTTGAAATAGCTCTGCCTTCCCAGAAACCAGAGAGTACATATCCAACTCCATCTGAGTCTGTGTTGACATAATAGGCGGTGAAGATGAGGTTTTGCAATTTTCTGATTCATGGCTGGCTCATCAAGGTCATCCAAGCTTAGCTTCCCCAAAACACACGGGACAAGGACCTAGCTGTGGCCTTGGTACCTAATATTTGAGAAATACTTGACTCTTTTTAGTTTGGAAAGGGACCTGAAGTGTCTAGAATTCACTCTGAAAAGAGCAGTATAATCTGGGACGCTAACAGTAAACTTATCATTCAGAAGCTTTCCTTTGAGCTCTGCAGGCCTCCTGAAGCCCAGCCATTGAAATTCGTCAGAGCACAGAAAGGTTTTCACTTTGTCGACTCAGTCCTTGTGGGTGTCAGCAGATGCTGCACCTTCTGTGGTTAATCACTGGGCAAAGAAGACGAGGATTAGGACCAAAGGGCTTGAGGATTTTGTCTTAAGCACTTGCCTTATGAGAAAGCCTTGAGGAAATCCAGAGGCCCCTTGACGACTGCCGTGTAATGAGTTCTCCCACTCATGAGGAGCAGATGAGTCAGCAGGCTGAAACTGTTGTTTTAAATAAAATCCCCCAAACAAATTCTATATCATACGCTCCCATATGATACACAAAACAGGAGGAAAATCATTATAAACCCCAAGGGACATTGCTTCCTCACTTTCAGAAGCTGTTCTTACTTGCTGTTTATGTTTCTTTTAGAAAGCAAATAGAAACCTGCCTATCAGAGATGAGAATAAAGGGAAAGAGTTTTATGGGCTGGTGCTCAGGGCACGGTGTTTTCCAGAAGGTGTGTAAGAAAAGCGGTCGAACACCTTCGCCTCTCAGCTTGTCTGAGCAGCCCCCACAGGTGGAGGGTGGGATCTGCATGGCAGACACCCAGTGAGTTCCCCCCACCCCCAGACTGTGAGATGGGGGCAGAAGCTGATTGGACAGCACCCAGGAGCTATGATCACAGGATTCTGTAGGACTCAGGGTCCGGCAGTTTTCATTTCATGATAAAGGACAGGAGCAGAGCCCAGTCTTGCCTGAGAGGGGCGCTGTCTCAGCGGCAGACACAGGCCCTGGCCCAGTCAACCTCCGGTCTTCCCGGCTGGCAGAGCCCCAGCAAGCTCTGAGTGGCAGGGTGCCCAGCCCTCTCCTCTTTGTGAGGTACTTTCCCTGACCGTGGGACCCAGTTCTGGCCAACGAGGCAGAGGGAAGCCTACTGATAGGGAGCTGGGGGGCAGGTCAGGGGAAGATCAAGATCTCCCTTAACAGAGACAGAGATGTTGGAGGAGGGCATTCTTCTGCAACCTCTCTTCCTTCCCACCTGGGATGCTGGGCCCAGGATGTCATGGTAGGTGTCGTGATGGACATGCTGTAACCATGAAGGGATGGATACCAGACCCAAAGCCAACAGGGATGGTGAGCAGAAGACACCAGAATGTCTGTGAGCTACTGCAGCCGCTGGGGAACTACCTGCCTTTGAACAGGGCACGTGAAGTAACCGAAGAGGGCCATCTCATCACCCCCGGGAGCTGGTTATTCTTCTACTTGCTTCCGAACTCATTAAACTGACTGAATTTTGGTAGGTCCTGAAACGACTTGATCTTTATTTTCTTATGTTCTTTTCTTAAACTCTGAGTTGTTATGACAACAATCTTTAAGACTTTCTTTAGTTCAGTTCAGTTCAGTTGCTCAGTCTTTTTGACCCCATGACCCACAGCACGCCAGGCTTCCCTGACTATCACCAACTCTTGGAGTTTACCCAAATACATGTCCTTTGAGTTGGTGATGCCATCCAACCATCTCATCCTCTGTCGTCTCCTTCTCCTCTTGCCCTCAGTCTTTCCCAGCATCAGAGTCTTTTCCAATGAGTCAGCTCTTCGCATCAGCCGGCCAAAGTATAGGAGTTTCAGCTTCAACATCAGTCCTTCCAAAGAACACCCAGGACTGATCTCCTTTAGGATGGACTGGTTGGATCTCCTTGCAGTCCAAGGGACTCTCAAGAGTCTTCTCCAACACCACAGTTCAGAAGCATCGGTTCTTCAGCGCTCAGCCCAACTCTCACATCCATACACAACTACTGGAAAAACCATAGCTTTGACTAGATGGACCTTTGTTGACAAAGTAATGTCTCTGCTTTTTAATATGCTATCTAGGTTGGTCATAACTTTCCTTCCAAGGAGTGTCTTTTAATTTCATGGCTGCAGTCACCATCTGCAGTGATTTTGGAGCCCCCCAAAAATAAAGTCAGCCACTGTTTCCACTGTTTCCGCATCTATTCGCCATGAAGTGATGGGACCAGATGTCATGATCTTAGTTTTCTGAATGTTGAGCCTTAGGCCAACTTTTCCACCCTCCTCTTTCACTTTCATCAAGAGGCTCTTTAGTTCTTCTTCACTTTCTGCCATAAGGGTGGTGTCATCTGCATATCTGAGGTTATTTATATTTCTCCTGGAAATCTTGATTCCAGCTTGTGCTTCTTCCAGCCCAGCGTTTCTCAAGAAAGTCTTGGTAGCTGCATGGCACAGGAGCAGCGGCTGGGTGGGGTAGGAGTAGCTGTGAAGAGATACCCCATGTTCAAGGTAAGAGAAACCCAAGTAAGACAGTAGACACTGAGAGAGGGCATCAGAGGGCAAACAGACTGAAACCACAATCACAGAAAACCAGCCAATCTGATCATACGGACCACAGCCTTGTGTAACTCAATGAAACTAAGCCATGCCATGTAGGGCCACCCAAGACAGAAGGGTCATGGTGGAGAGGTCTGACAGAATGTGGTCCACTGGAGAAGGGAAGGGCAAACCACTTCAGTATTCTTGCCTTGAGAACCCCATGAACAGCATGAAAAGGCAAAAAGATAGGACACTGAAAGCTGAACTCCCCAGGTCAGTAGGTGCCCAATATGCTACTGGACATCAGTGGAGAAATAACTCCAGAAAGAATGAAGGGATGGAGCCAAAGCAAAAACAACACCCAGTTATGGATGTGACTGGTGATAGAAGCAAGATTCGATGCTGTAAAGAGCAATACTGCCTAGGAACCTGGAATGTTAGGTCCATAAATCAAGGCAAACTGGAAGTGGTCAAACAGGAGATGGCAAGAGTGAATGTCAACATTCTAGGAATCAGCGAACTAAGATGGACTGGAATGGGTGAATTTAACTCAGATGACCATTTTATCTACTATGATGATTACACAACAAAACAATTCATGTGTTCCCTTAAGCTCCATACTAATGATTATATAGTATCAATGTATCTTGCTCGAGGACATGTTTTTTCTTCTTAAGAAGAACCTTCTGACTAATCTTGTTATCTTAAGATGTATGTTGTGGGAGTGGATCTGGTAAGAGTATATAAGGCCTTGATAAGACTAGTGAGGGGGGCACTCTCCTGATGTCCCCCTTCTGATGTCTGTGTCAGAAGCTTCCTCTGTCCCTTTTTACATGTTAATAAGACTCTGTTACACAAAAGCTCTTGAGTGATCAAGTCTGGCCCCTGGTCCCTGGTCCCTGGTCCCGAAGCTAAATCTTCTTCGGAGATCATGAATCCAAAATCGTTCATGGTAAACTGTCAATACAATGTGGAGGTTAAAAATAAAGGCCTTGGAACCAGATGAACCTGGGTTTATGATCTAACTGCACCCCATTCTTGGTTTGTGGCCTTGGAGATATTGTTTCATCCATGTAAGCCTTTCTTCAATTATAGAATGGTATAATATAAAATGAGGATTATTATGGTACCTACTTTGTTGACCTATTGTGAATATAACAAGAAATAATGTGAGTTAAGTGTTAGGCACAGATTTATCACCTATAGCTGTTATTACTATTATTTCTGATGGTGGGTCACAGAGGTCTTATTGTCTCTTGCCTAGTTTGTGCAGAAAGGTTTTTATACTTGATTTTTCTCCAATCTCTTGAAACATCATTCATCCATACTATACTTCCTGGTTTTCCCTCTGTGATAAAATCCGTGGAGTCAAGTACCCAGCCCTTTGGTAAGTGCTAAGGGGAACAGGGGCTTCCCTGGTGGCTCAGATGGTAAAGAATCAGCCTGCCAATGTAGGAGACCTTGTTTGATCTCTCTGTTGGGAAGATCCTCTGGAGAAGGAAATGGCAACCCACTCCAGATTCTTGTCTGGAGAATTCCATGGACAAAGGAGTCTCTAGCTGGCTACAGTCCATGGAGTCACAAAGAGTCAGCTACAACTGAGTGACTAACGCTTTCACTCACTTTTAAGGGGAACAAGGAAGCGCAGACCATGGCTCTTTGCTGAAGAATGCCTGCTGCTCAGTCTGGGATAGAGTTCCACCATGAGTCAGACGGACTAGCAGTGCTGGACAAGGGCCATCGTGAGGCAACTGGTACCACATTTCCATCCAGACCTCACCTGCTAGGCTCAGGCAAAGTGGGTAGGGAGGCAATGCAAGGATGTAGCAGACCGGTTTGAGGAGGGAGATGGAGACCTGAGCAGCTGGGAGGGCTTCGCTCAGACGGTCCATGCGGAGATGTCCTTGTCAAGGGCTGGAGCCTCAGGGAGATGGTGGAAGCTCCATCACCCAGCAAAGCAGCCATCACCCAGAGCCGTGGGCACGGGCCTCAGTGGGGAGAGGTTAAGGATACTCTTAAGAGCTGACTGGAGAAGAAAACAGCATTCCCAATAAAGAGCAGGAAGAGTGGTTGCTCATCCTCCCGTTCCATGAGGCATCTGACCAGCATGGGGGAACAAAACAAGACCTCTCCACAGCAGGTCAGCATGCTCAGCCGTGCCTCTCACCTGGGCTGTCAGAGCGATGGGTGGAGGCTCACTGGACAGGCAGGGTCAGCGACGCGCAGAGCAGAGATGGGGTCGGGCCACTTTGAGCTGTCTGTGTGTGGGGGGAAGAGGCGTCCCCAGGCTGTTTATTTTATCAGGAGCCAGCCTTGGGCATGTGGGCACCAGCTCTCAGAGGGCATGACAGGCTGGCAGCTTTGAATGTAGATTGCACCAGGCAAGAGGTACCCCTGGATCTGGCCTTTCAACACACTCCATGGGCCCGCTATTGGCTCAGGAGCACAAGGAGCGAGGCTGGCTGGCCTCGTACAGCCTGGCCTCGAGCCCTGCTATTGGAAGACCCTCTGCTTGGCTTGACTCCGGCGTGTGTGTTGAAGTCTGGCTGAACGGGCTGCCAAGGATCAGTCTCTGTAAACACACAGAGGCCATGGCTCTTGCTCCACACAGGAGCTTGTATCTGATTGTCCCCACATCCCAGCCGCATGGGAATCGTGTTGGGGGAAGGCAGGGGGGGTGTGCATGGTCCTTTGTGAGCGTCTTCAGCACTGTGACCTAGAAACGTGTCAGGTTTCATCTGCTCCTGCAGTTGAATCCCACTGGCTTGGCTGAGACGCTGAGAGGTTCTCTGCTCCTAGCACCCCTGCCTTCCTTGCTGATGCTGCCTGTGGTCTCATTTAGGAAGCTGGCCCGGCCCCACCTGTCAACAGGGAAGGTACGAGGTAGCTGTGCATCCCGGAAAGGCAGCTGACAGCTACAGTGTCAATGTTTCATATTTTTATTAAAAAAAAAACAAAAAACGAGTCATTTATTTCTATTTCTTTCTAAAACAGATTGGATTCTATTTACAATTAGATCCTGTTTTTTCCCCTCTGGTGTTTTCTTTGCTTTCTGGTTATTTATAATGTAAAAACACCCTATTTTTAAACTTTCCACCTTTAGTCACAGTTTCTTTGGGAACGGTTCTCTGTTTTTAAAGGACCTATCATT
This sequence comes from Antilocapra americana, assembly GCA_007570785.1. Classification (NCBI taxonomy): domain Eukaryota; kingdom Metazoa; phylum Chordata; class Mammalia; order Artiodactyla; family Antilocapridae; genus Antilocapra; species Antilocapra americana. The sequence goes on along the minus strand of ML664172.1, from coordinate 10,172,382 downwards.
TGTCTCCTTCTGCAGCTGGAAGGAGGTGGTAAACAAGGCCTGTGAGCCACATCAGCGCCACCACCTGTTTTTGTAAATAAAGTTTTATTGGAACACAGGCACGCACATCTGTCTATTACTGACTCTGCCTGCTTTTGTGCTACAAGGGCAGAGATGTACAGTCAGGGCAGAGACCGTGCGGCTGCAAAGCCAAAAGCCTTTACTATCTAGCCCTCTGTAGAAAAGGAATAAATACTAGATATAATGTAGAACTGTAATTGCAATCTTACAGTGCCACCTGGCCCGAGCGCATTCGCCCTGACTGGCGCTGTGCGGTGATGTGTGGCTCGGTTTGCCGGGCACCCTTCCCTGCGCCAGTGTGGCCCTGACTCCCGAGGCCCAGCCTTTCTGGATCTAAAGCTTTATGTCTGACCTGCAAAGCCTGCTCCTTCTGGGCTCTGTCCAGACAGGGGCTCAGCCCAGTTCCTCGACTCCCATCCTCCAACACAGGTCTGTGTGGAAGGCTTGGCTGAAAGTTTGGGGGCATAGAAATAAAGTTTTAGACTGAGGACTAGACACAATTCTGAAACTCCCTCTGGTAACCCTTCCTGGCCCCGCTAGGAATATGTTTTTGACCGTCTTGCTCTCTAGATGTTCATCTTACTGTTTGACCCTTATCTTCCCTAATGCCCATCTTGTATATAAGTCTCCCTCACTTTCTTCTGGAGAGCTATCATGCTCTCTACTCCTAAGTTACAGAGTAGACCTGATATCCTCTAATATGGGTATGTATCAGTTACTTAAAAATAACTGGAATATGAGAGGGAAATTTTCTATGTTACAGGGGCACTTTGCTTCCCTGGGCTTCGGGTTTCCATCAGAAGGGACATCAATTAGCGGAACATGAGTGGCCTCTCTCCACTTCTCACTCATTAGTCCTCCAGGAGGAAGGACATCTAATATTTTAGATAAGCTCCGGATAAGGACTGACCACATGCCCCTTCCTCAGTCTCTTTCCCTTGGGACACAGCTTTCTGGAAGCCCATATGCTGGTCTTGCAGCTTGGTGAGATAATTTCAGTCCAGGGGAGTAGGGGTATTTGGCTTGTGGGGTGGTAATACTAGAGATAAGCAAAGAATGGAATCTGATGAGCAAACTAACTCTACAGGTAGAAACTTGTAGCGGACAGGCCGTGCATTCCCTACCACATCAGCAAAGATCCTCACATTAAAGCTGTGCTCAGGACACACTTCCCTAGTTAAAGAGCATGTTTCACAGAAGGGGAGGTTGAAACGGCAGAAACACCAAAGTAAAGTGAAGTCATTCAGTCGTGTCCGACTCTGCGTCCCCATGGACTGCAGCCCTCCGGGCTCCTCCATCCATAGGATTTTCCAGGCGAGAGTACTGGAGGGGGTTGCCATTTCCTTCTGCAGGGGATCTTCCCGACCCAGGGATCGAACCCGGGTCTTCCGTGTTGCAGGCAGATGCTCTACCCTCTGAGCCACCAGGAGATTGTAGAAACATTGGAGGTTGGAATATAATTAACACAGAAATAGCAGAGGATTCTAGAGTCCTGGAAATATCGCCTCCACGGTTACTGTGTCCAACATAATTATTGAAAATATGCCCAAATCAAAGCGTTTGAAGAAATCAGGGCAGGACTTGTAGGTGCTTTGGGCTTTGGCCGAACACGCTGCATTTCTAATGGAGCCTTTACAGAACAAGCATAAGCAGCGTCCACGGTATGTAGAGCTGTGCCCATCGAGCAGGCCACGGCAGCGTCCAGAGGTAGTGACCGGCCACAGGTCGTTTGGTGTCCATCTGGCTTTCTCATGGCCTCTCAGTGCGAAGCGGAAGGCTCCCCTTGAGGTGGGCAGGATAGCGGGACCTCCAATGATGTCAAATTCTGGCACAATGACTGGCACCCCATCCGCTCCGGCCTGGGGGACTTTGTGATGTTCGTGGGGGTTGAGATTCTAAGTTGGCCAGTGGGATTAACGCCTTGAGACCGAAGAGGAAATAGATCAGGGCCCCTCTAGGGATGACATCTGCTTTCGTTGTGAAATACACGGAGCGCTGGACTCTAACACTGTTGGCTGAAAACTCTGTCCCCACAGCAGGACAGCCTCGGGATATTAGGAGAGCTTGTGCTGACTATAAAGATGTCTGAGAGAAGAAGACTGTGGCTGGATCTCTTCTTTCCACAGGATGATGAATCTGTCTAGATCACTGCTTACTAATGATGGTGAATTCAATCTTAAAACCCAAAAACTGAAGTCTTATAAAAAAAATGCAGATGGACGAGTAAAACTCTTGGGAATCAAATTTCCTGACTGCCAGGTTTCCCTACTTTTAAATTGATCATTGTAGATAAAATCAGAACTGAGTCTATAGAGGAGAGGATTTGAATACTATTCCTCTATGATGAGGAGAAGGTTGAATTTGAGAATTAAGTGGAGGCATCTGTTTTGTTTAAATTAAGGGTCTTTAAGTACCAGCCAGGGCCTGAGTTGACAGCCATTTCTGTAACAAAGTAATAAATCACGGGGATGGTTAAGGAAGCAAGAAACACCACATTCTTGCTTTGTTCAACCAATTAAGCAATAAGCCATCTGGGTCCTTTTGTAAATTACTGTCAAGCACAACTTACACAATTCAATGCAGCCTTACATTTAATTATATTAATTTATTCTAGCAACTTTAAATACCAAACAATGCCAATACCAACGTTCATTTTTAAAATAGAAGTCTAGTTTAGCTTTTATTTTTTAACCATTAACACCCTCCCCAAGGTTGTCATCTGGGAATTTTTAGCTCTGTCTCAGCCTCAGGATATTAGGAGAATTTGTGTTGAACATAAACAAGTCTGAAAGAAGAAGATGGTGGCCGAATCTCTTCCTTCCAAGGGATGATGACTGCCTAGACCAGTGCCACCCAATAGGCCTGTTTCCATGACGGAATGCGCTATTATCCGTGCTCTCTAACACGGTGGCTCTTGAGTACTTGAAATGTGGTCAGTACTACTGAGGAACTGAGCCTAAATTTCCTTTAATTTTAATGAATTTATGTTCAGATAGCCACACGTGGCCAGTGGCTCTTTGCCCAGGTCTAGAGTGTATTCTGAGGAAGGAAAAATACAGCGTGCCATTAACTTCAACAGGTGGAGAAGAAATGCATAGTTATGACGGATATTTTTTGGAAACCTTCACTTCCTGCTCAGTATTTGTTATTTGAAACACACTGTATCCCAAGACAGCCCAGAGGAGATCAGCATCTTTGAGGGGAGATTTATAAGCTGACCGTGTGAAGAGGGAACTCCATCTGGAAGAGAAATGGGCACCACATCTTCTTAATCACAGAACCAACCCCACTCAGCAACCCTTAAGTCCCACCCAGGTGTGCCAAGTCACAGCAAGAGAGCCATCCAGATTTCACCAGCATGGACTCTGCCCCGAGGCAGCTGTGACCTTCCTGTGGCTGAATGTTCAGACGTGGGCCCCTTTGGGGGTGACCAGACATTTCCTGAGGGCTCAGACCCAGCCCTTTCAACCTCATGGACATCAACACCCTACTCTAGTTCCTCTCAAAGGAATTTTGACTCAGATGCTGGCATTTCCCACCCCTCAGGGAGATTTGTCTCTTTGCAAAAGTTGCTTATTCTCATCCAATCAATGCAAACCTGGTAACAGGACATCAGGAGTTTCTCAACTCTTCTTTTAGTGGGAGTGTTCAGTCTAAGCTGACCCAACACCAATGACTATAGAGAAGCGTATTACATGAGAATCTGATTATAGTTAATCAAGCTAGAGAACAGTGAGGGCAAGGGTGAATGGAGGTAGGAAGTCCCGAGAAAATTCTCATTAACATGAAAACATCTTATTCCAAGTCTACTGACTCTTTGCAGCTGCTAGACTGAGCTGAAAATTGGGCAAAAGTCTCTGTAATCCTGTTTTCTCTGAGTAGCTTACTTCCTTCATCTGAGCTATGGTTCGACCAATGATCATGAAATTTGTCTTCATAAGCTTATTCTCAAGTTTTTGGATGTCAGAACTTTGCACCTTCTTCACACTTTAATTTTTACGGTTGTCAATAGGCAGTCCAAGGTAAGGCAGTTTAGAGTAAATTGATCAGTAGCGATTGCATATCCTGAAGATGTTGCCAGGCCTCTTTCCTTTATTGTTGCTGTTTAGTCGCTCAGTCGTGTCCAACTCTTTATGACCCCGTGCACTGCAGCCTGCCAGGCTCCCCTGTCCATGGAAATTTCCAGGCAAGAGTACTGGAGTGGGTTGCTATTTTCTTCTCCAGGGGATCTTCTCAACCCAGGGATAGAACCCACTTCTCCTGCATTGGCAGGTGAATCCTTTACTGCTGAGCCACCAGAGAAGCCCCTTCTTTCCTTAGTCAGAGATAAAAGGAATTGTATACTGTTCAGTGAGGGGGAAAAGAAACAAACAAGAATCTTCTGTACCACGCTATGACCGTCTACCAGTGATGAAGACAAGGAGACAATGGGTCCATGCTTTTGTCTACAACAGACTGTGGCCTGTGAAATAAAGGACGGGAAGAAAAGACTTTCCGCATTCACTCCCGGAGCTTGCATCTCTGCCCTCGCCACCGCACACACGTAAAGGGCCTGCTGCTGTGCAGTCCCCTTGGGTTGGACTGCGATGGCCGCGCGTCTGTGTTCCTTCTGAGGGTGGCATTCATCGCTCATCCACGGCGCTGACGTTGTCAAATCGCCACAGCTGGCTGGCTTTTCCATCACACTCACGCAAGTACAGATCTTTATTGTTTTCCTGAACCACAGCTTCCATGCATTTGCCAGAGAGCATGTGAACAATCATTCCATTCTGAAAGGAGAGAAGAAAAGGAAAAAATAAAATAAAGAAAACCAGTTGGACCCTCACAGTCAGCAAAGAAAGAAAGACCTAAAATTTGTGCTAGTCATTAAGAGAATGATAAAACTGTTGTCAACTGGCCCCATAGGGAACTAGAGTATCTAGGCTACTATGTGATACAATTTGTGTAGCCCTAAGCTTCCCAGGTGGCTCAGTGGTAAAGAATCCACCCGCCAAGCAGGAGACGCAGGTTGGATCCCTGGATTGGGAAGATCCCCTGGAGAAGGACATGGCAACCCACTCCAGTGTTCTTGCCTGGGAAATCGCATGGACAGAGGAGCCTGGGGGGCTGTGGTCCATGGGGTTGCAAGAGTCAGATACAACTTTGCAACTAAACAACAATGATATGTAACATAAAACTCCCCTCCTTAACCATCTTCAAGTGTAAAATGTCTTCATGTTAAGTATGTCCCATCGTTATGAAACAGATCTCCAGAACTTCTTCTTCTTTCAAGACAGAAACTCAATATCCACTAAATGACAACTTCCCTTTCCCCGCTTCCTCTCCTGCCAGGTAACTACTGTCCTATTTCCTGTTTGCATGAACTTGACTTCTCTATACGCCTCATATTAAGTGTAATTTTACAGTATTTGTCTTTTTGTGACTGGCTTGTTTCACTTAGAATAATGTCTTCAAGTTTCATCCATGTTGAGGCAAATGACAGCATTTCCTTCTTCCTTAAGATGGAATAATATTCCATTGTATATACATAGCATATTTTGTTTATTCGTTCATCAGTCATTGGATTCTGGGGCTGCTTCTGCCTCTTGACTATTGTGAATAGTACTGCTATGAACAGTACCTCTTTTCTTTTTATGGCTGAATGAGACTACTTTTTGAAAGTCTTACCTTTTAATGCCTGAAAGATGCTGGGTATGTCTTAGTCACTAATCTTTTACACATTATGTGTGAATGCTATTTCTAAATCTATCTTATCCAGAGGCCTTGCTTAGAACGATCCTTTATGATCATTCATAAAGGGTCTTAACTTGGTTGCTAAGAGTTCTTTGAGCATGTGTGGGCCCCCTGAATCCTGGGTTCACTTGTCGCCAAAGCCCCAAGAGCTTTGTTCTCAACATCTATTGTGAGTTCGGCTTGAATCTTAGACTATATGATTTTCCTCTCTCACAGCCTGCTTTAGGAGTGTTGATGCATGGAGTTCTGATTGGTTATTCAACTTCCCTTATTTCCAAGCAAAAGGTGAAGATAAGACATTTTTAAAAGATGTGTTATCAGTGTGTGTTCTTCAAGTACTTACACCCTAGCTCACATCAGAAGGGATTTGAGGGGAAGGAAAGACAGTGTGCAGACAGCTGTTAGTACTGTGTGCTTCCGGTCCTTAAACGGCCCCCTCCGCCTTACAGTCCTCCTATTTCCTCTTTATGGATGCTCACCTCTGGAAAGGAACTAGAGCCTCTCTCTGGGGTAACGGGAATTAAAGTCTTAGGAAAACGATGAAATGCTCAGCACGCAATTAGCACAGAAAGAAAGCAGGACCCACACCACCATCATCCATGTGGAGGTGGGGCTTCCCTCTGCTCCTAAAAGCACACCACCAAGGGGTCTGACAGCCTCTGTAGCACGCCCACTGTCCTACTTGAGGCCTAAAGCTGACAAACTTCACAGAGAGGCGGTCTCCCCTTTGCGCTGCATGAAGACCCGAGCGACACGGGGACCTGGCGAATTAGCAGCTTTCCAGGTGCTGGCGGATAACTTGGCTACAAGGTTGGCTTCACCGCCCCCGGAGGCCTTAGCGCCAAGTCACTAAGTTCAGCCACAGGGACACAGGCTTGTGCGGTAATCCTTGACCTCTGGGAACAGCCAGAGGCAGGTGCCCGCCCGCGGCACCGCGAGCTCCTCCTGGCGCGTCACTCACCTCCTGGTGGTCCCAGTGCTGCTGGTGGATGGCAGGGTGCCCCTCGGTGCAGTTCTGGAGAATCACCTGCTCTCCCCTGACATCAAAGCACAGGTGCCGTGGGCTGCCGTAGCGGATGGCGCTCCTGCCCGCGTGCTCCAGGCGCTGGGACAGGGGAACGGCCGTGAGCACAGCTAGAAGGAGACCCTGCCCAAAGCTGGACGAGGGGAGGAGAGCTCACCGCACCAGGGCCCAGGTCTGGGGGCAAGCTGCAGGTTCCACTGGAGTCAGCAAGGCCCGTCTCCTAATCAGGTCCACAGATAGCATGCTGGACCAGCCCCGACCTCTGACACCGCCTCAGTCCAGTTACCGTTACACTCATATTTATATATTCTGACCATTTCCTCCCTTATTCTATTTGCTGCAACACAGCCGAAGCCATCAGTCTTCCCTCATAGCTCAGGTGGTAAAGAGTCCACCTGCAATGCAGGAGACCCCAGTTCAATTCCCGGGTTGGTAAGATCTCCTGGAGAAGGGATAGGCTACTCACTCCAGTGTTCTTGGGCTTCCCTGGTGGCTCAGCTGGTAAAGAATCTGCCCACAATGCGGGAGACCTGGGTTCAATGCCTGGGTTGGGAAGATCCCCTGGAGAAGGGAAAGGCTCCCCACTCCAGTATTATGGCCTGGAGAAGTCCATGGACTGCATAGTCTATGGGATCGCAGAGTCAGACATGACTGAGTGACTTTCACTTTTTTTTCACTTCCAGGCGAAGACATGAAGGATGCCCTGTGTTTTGTGAGGGTCCCAGATTTCTCTTTGCCATAAACTTAGTTCCTTATACATAAAAGAGTGTGTTTCTTCTTATTCTTAATATAGCATATGGTGGTTTCAGCTTAGCTAGTTCACAATTTTTCTGGATACAGAAGCTGTTGCTAATCCCCACCTCCCCACCAAGAATCTTGGTGGTGGTTTAGTCGCTAAGTCATGTCTGATTCTTGCGACCCCAGGGACTGGGAACCTACCAGGCTCCTCTGTCCATGGGATTCCCCAGGCAAGAATACTGGAGTGGCTTGCCATTTCCTTCTCCAGGGGATCTTCCCAACCCAGGAATCGAAGCCAGGTCTCCTGCACTGCAGGCAGATTCTTTACCGACTGAGCTACAAGGGAAGCCCAAGCGTCTTAACTAACTCCAAAACATTCCTCTTGCACAAGGGAGACTACTATCCCTACCTGCAGATGAGGAAGCCAAGACTCAGAGAGGTTAAGAAGCCTGCTTGATGTCACACAGCCGGAAGGGGAGGTGCTCCCACTGCCATAAGGCCTCCTCACCTACGCTTTCTCTCTGTTCTCTGGGCCAGGTGTGAGTGCCCATCGGAGTGTTCTGGAACACTAGTAGACAGTAAAACCGAAAGGGGACAAAGGGATCCTGATCGCCTGCTTCCTGCCAAGTCCTCCAGGCCCAGGGCCTTCCTCTGGGGTCCCAGAGCCTGGCCGGTCCTGCCTGCAGGGCTGGACCCTCTAAAGCGTTTTCTTGCTTTGGCCCCAGGCTCTTGGGGGCTTATCTGACTCATTCCATCAGTAACTCCAGGAACTCACACTTTGTTGTTCGTTTTTAATAGAGGCCTTTCGGGCAGAAGAGCTTAATGCAGCGGCCCCATCACAGGCTGAAAGCAGAGAGGTTTGGGCTAGACTTTCTAGGTTATCATCCAAGCTGTGAAAAGAAGTGAACCCCCCAACCCTTTGCCATAGTCACAGGGGCGCCCATTACCTGGGCGGGTATTTGTGTGATGGGAATTTAAAGAGAAGAAACGCCCTCCCACAGAAGCAGCCCTTCCTGATAAGCCAGGAGCCCACGTGATGCTGGGAGCACCCTCTGCCTCTGACCCCCCCTCACTTGGAGTGGACCTCCTCGTCTGTCCTGCTGGCCACGTGCGCCCAGAGCAGGACCTCAGGGTCAAGGAGGCCCTCCCCCTGTGGGAGAGCGCCTGCTGGTCCTGTTCATCATCTCCCTGTGGCAGCCCCTGGGGTCATAAGCTGGAGAAGGAATTGGAAGCCCACTCCAGTGTGCTTGCCGGGAGAATCCCATGGACAGAGGAGCCTGGTGGGCTGCAGTGCATGGGGTCGCACAGAGTCAGACACAACTGAGCGACTGAGCAGCAGCAGCAGCAGCGGGTCATAGCTTCTGTTGTTACAGGGCAGCCTGCCCTTCTGGCTACCCGGGATCCAGCCTCGCTGCGGAGGGAGCCCCCGGGAATCCGCAGATGGTCTCCAGCACGCCCGCCCCGGGAGAGCCGTTTGCCTCCCTTCCCCAGGGCCGTTTCCACCCTCTGCCTCCCTTCTGACTGTGGACTGGAAGCCGTTCTCCCGAGCAAGGAGTTTCCCAGGCCACAGGCTCTGTGCGTGGGGCGTGCTGAGTGAAGCCGCTGCTCTGGGACCTGCCACCGGCGACCCGGCTGGGTGACCTCTCCTCCCGCAAGCGGGTCGGGGGCTGCTGAGGCCACGAGGCTGTCTGCCAAACCCAGCCCTCTCCCCCACCACACACACACACACACACACACACACACACACACACACACACACACACACACACACACGGCTCTTGTGTTGCCCTGAGAGCCCCCTTTGGCCTGGAAGTCTTGGCCCCCAGAGGTCGGCATTAAATGCCTGAGAGATGCAGCGTATCCACTCGGCAGGACCCAGCGCCAGCAGCCTGGAGTCTCAGGAACACGGTCACAGTCATGGCCTTGATGCACCGCTGTAAATGGGGGACGTTTTCTGGGGTCTCCTCGCTTCCTCGGGGCTTCTGTGCCTATAGCGCCTGCTTGGTGACCCACTGTCCCCGTCTCTGGTTCCAGTTGACTAATGGTCTTGAACTGCTCTTGAACTGGTTTCAAAAAGATGCCCTGGTGGGAATTTGCCTGCACATAAGTCTTCTTTGATCTCCAGTTATATGTTTTTAATTTAAATGATGAATGTCTCCAGTTTGTAAATAAGGTCATTTGCATCATCTTTTAGATTCCACACATAGGAGATGCCTTATGATATTTATAGTCTTTCTCTGTCTGACTAACTTCACTTAGTATATTTACAAAACAGGAACAGGCCCACACACAGAGAAGACAAACCTATGGTTACCAAAGGGGGCAGATAAATTAGGAGTTTGGGATCAGCGATACAAACTACTATATATAAAATAGATAGCCAGCAAGGCCCTACTGTGTAGCACAGGGAACGATATTCGATATCCTATAATAAGCTATAACAGGGAAGAATCTGAAGAAGAATATAAATATGTATATATGTAGAACTGAATCACCTTGTTATACACCAGAAGCCAACACAATATTGTAGATCAACTACACTCCAACAAAAAGAAAAAGGAAATTCCCTAGCGGGCTGCGGTGGGCATTCCACACTTCCCCGCAGCGGGCATGGGTGGGACCCCTAGTTGGGGAAGTGAGATCCTGCATAGTGAGGTTTGGCCAGTAAATAGGTAATTTTTTTTTTTTCTTAATGGGAGTCTTTCCCTTGAATTCTGGATTTCCAGTGTCTTTTACGTTCTTGGACGATCTCGTAATACTGGATATACGCATGTGGCCGGGGCAGGCGCTCCTCAGTGAGAACAGCCTCTGCCCACCTCCCTGTGCCCACTGCCCCTCACCCACCCGGATTCTGGAGACACCTGCCCTGGTCGCCCCTGGGCTAGCCACCCTCCAAGCCTCCACTTCCTTATCTGTCAGCCGAACACCCTGGTAAACAGCCTGGCCCTGGCCCTTGAGCTCAGAGGCTCACGTTCTCCGACAGCTCCACATCTGGGCTGGGGGCCGGGAACAGGTTGAGGGGGTGGGTCACAAGAGTGGGGCACCAGGCGCAGTGAAGGACGCGGGACCCAGGAAAGGAGAGGCCCCGGAGGAAGAGAGGGCACGTCGGCAAGGACCCCCGGGGTCTGGTGCTGGCCACCCACCTGCTGCCGCCGGTCGTCCCTGCAAGGGGCCAGCGCCACGGCGCAGCCCGGGGTGGCCCCCTCCGCCACGCAGTCTGCACAGAAGCCCAGGCCGGTGCTGTGGAGCTGTAAGCACACATGTGCAGGGGTGAATCCAGCGCGTCCCCTCCTCCCCTCCCTACGGGGGGCTCAAGGCCCACGTGCCAGCCCAGAAGCGAGGGAGGTCAAGCTTGAGCCCACGATGCTAAGGGCCGGGCCTCCTGAAGGAGGTAGAAGCGCCCCAGGATGAGGGGCCCTGCGGTGGATTCGGGCTCAGCCCAGCCATCCCCCCAGGGAGGCCCCGTTGGGCCGGGCCTGGGTGCCTGGGGCGGGGGAGAGCCTCTGAACCCAGGCCCTGGCTGGGGAAGCCACTCGGCCCCCTCTCCTCCTTCTCTGCCCTTTGTCTGTATCATGCCTTGCCTTGCCAGAGAACCTGGGCCTGCGTTCCAGTGGGTACAACTCGGGGTAGACGTTGGCCAGAAACCAGTGGAAGGTCCGGCAGCCCAGCCTCCTCTGCAGCTGCTGGCGCTCTGTGCAGTCCGGCTTCCCAGCCTGGGGAGGGGGAGACACAGGCGGCAGGGTGCGGAAAGTGGCTTCGCATCACAGCTCACGCGCGGGCAGGGCCGGGGTGTCTGGAGGAAGCTGAGGGATGCGTGAGCCGCGTCCTACGCAAAACAGGGTTCACGTGTCCTGCCATCAGAACTGTGCTGAGTGGTCGTGGACCAGTTGAAAACGCCCTGTTTGTGGACATTTAATCAGATGTTTGAAAGGCTTATTTTTCTGGGCCTTTCCTTTACGTTTACTTTTATGCTTCTGTTTGTTTCACGTCTTGGGGTGATTGCATAGCCTTGAGCAGATTCCCTGGGATGAAAGGGCCCTTGGGGACCCAACTCTGCAATTACTCCCTACCCAATCTCTCCTCTGGGCCCAGGATGAACAGTTGCAGCTTTAGATGTGATGACAGACTGTCCCATGATGACAGACCCCACCCCACAGACATCCAGGGATTCGAGGCCAGGATCAGCTGTGACGCCTCCCCCTCCCACCGCCCCCCCGCCACCACGGGCCCCAACACTCAGAGAGACAGAGGACAACCCTACCGGGAGGGGGAGCCCCTTGAGAGGGCCCCCATGGAAGTACTAGTTGGAAGTTTCTATTTGCCCTTCAAGGTGGAGGGGAGGTACTCCTGGCCCAGCCTCCAGCTGGGGGAGCCCTGGGAGGGGCACAGAAGCCTCTGCTGGTCTCCCCCCTTACCTTGCTCAGGGACAAGGCCTCTGGACTGTGCCTGTAGAAGGTTTCTTTGAAGGAGCCCAGCCAGGTCTCAGCGATGCGGACCTTGTTCTGCAGGGTGGCCTCCTGCTCAAGCTGGGAGTGAGCATCTTCATTTTGGTAGAGGTGCCCCACCCGGGAGCAGGGCAGGATTTCAATGGAGCCCCCACAGAGCCAGGTCTGCCGGGAGAGGAGAAAATGGGCACCTCTGTGCTCCTCTCCAGGGGTGCTGGACGTGAGGGACCCTGTGGGGGGCTGGCAAAATGCCTGGGACGTCACGAGTGCAGAATGATGCTAGTTCTCAGGATGGAACAGTTTACTGATATGAGAGTTATGGGCAGGGTGGTGAGGGACAGGGTGGGGAGAGTGAGGGTGGTTGTTCTGGGTCAGGACCTGTGGGTTGAGGGGTCACACCCTGCAACAATGGGAAACAGTGGCAGACTTTATTTTCTTGGACTCCAAAATCACTGCAGATGGTGACTGCAGCCATGAAATTAAAAGACACTTGCTCCTTGGAAGAAAAGTTATGACCAACCTAGACAGCATATTCAAAATATCAACAAAGGTCCATCTAGTCAAGACTATGGTTTTTCCGGTGGTCATATATAGATGTGAGAGTTGGACCATAAAGAAAGCTGAGTGCAGAAGAACTGATGCTTTTGAACTGTGGTGTTGTAGAGGACTCTTGAGAGTCCCTTGGACAGCAAGGAGATCCAACCAGTCCATCCTAAAGGAGATCAGTACTGGGTGTTCACTGGAAGGACTGATGCTGAAGCTGAAGCTCCGATACTTTGGCCACCTGATGCAAAGAACTGACTCATTAGAAAAGTCCCTGATGCAGGGGCAGACTGAAGACGGGAGGAGAAGGGGACGACAGAGGATGAGATGGTTGGATGGCATCAGTGACTCAATGGACATGAGTTTGAGTAAACTCCAGGAGTTGGTGATGGACAGGGAGGCCTGGCGTGCTGCAGTCCATGGGGTCACAGAGAGTCGGACACGACTGAGCAACTGAACTGAACCCCTGAAACTGCCTGAATATCTCTGCCCTGCTCCTGAAACCCGCACCCAGATTCAGCACTTAGAGGATGCATCTGTGCTGTTAACACCTGGACTCTCCCAAGGCTGCTTCCTGAGGGGAAAGGGAACTGCTAGGGGCCAAGGAATCTCTAAAAGCTTGTGAAGTCTCCTGCTGAAAAGTTACCGGAAGCCATTCGTGTGGAGATCAAAGCAAGCTTCCCTCCAACAGAGTCTTCCCTACTTCTGGGAGCTTCTCTGCTCTCCACTCACTCCTACTCCCAAATGCCTGGAGTTCATCTGACAAGAAGTGTCTTATTCCCTACTTGAGAATAAAGAGGAAAGCGAAAACCTGCCTAGGATAGGTAGTACATGAACCAAAAGACATCAAGAAGGCAAACCATGGTCTTTCCAAACTGTGTGCCAAGACACTCCAGGGTGCCAGAGCAAACTCAGATGGCCGAGTGGGCTATTTTCAACATTCAGGAGAAATGTAGCAACACCTGCTGGATGCTCTGCAAACTGATTTCAACCTCAGATGGCTGTACTTTGAATGCTGTATGTCTTTGCTGGGTTGGATTTTCAGGGGTTGCTGCAGTGGAAAAGCAGGCTAAAAATCAGTGAGGAACAGGAAATGCGGGTGGAGGGTCCGATCGATCCAAGGCTTGAGAAATCGCGTGGTGTGCAGTGGGGCTATGCTGTTTGGACAAATGCTTATTGTTTGGTGGTGGTTTAGTTGCCAAGTCGTGTCCGACTCTTGTGACCCCATGGACAGAGGAGCCTGGCAGGCTATAGCCCATGGGATTCTCCAGGCAAGAATACTGGAGTGAGTAGCTATTTCCTTCTCCAGGGGATCTTCCCGCCCCAGGAATAGAACCCGGGTCTCCTGTATTGTAGGCAGATTCTTTACCAACTGAGCTACAAAGGAAGCCCCATTAAGTTATTCGGATCAAACTAAGCACAGAGAACTGTGTGGTATTTGCTTTGGCCAGTGGGTGCTATGAAAACTCTCCAGGTGCTGAGGGTGCTGGCCTTGGAGAACATCTAGGGAGCTCTGAGTCAGGCAGAGGGGACTGAAGACACACCCTTTCCTATGAGCGGGCTTGACAAGTGGGTTCAGGAGGGAGGCTGGGGTGAAGTCAAGAGAGAGGACAGAGGGGGAGAAAGCAGGGTGGGACACCCCCCAGATGACGAATCTGTGTCTGTCTGCAGCAGCGTCCTTGACCTCCAAGCTGTGACTCTGCACATGGCTCCAGAGAACCTACCGGGCCTCCCGCAGCCCAGGACGTACCTTGAGAGACAGCTCGAGGTTTTCGCCTCCCTGCAGTGACATGAGAGGGTCGTACGCGCCAGTGTTTTGGAAGTAATGTCGATCCATGGCCACCACCTCGCCAGGCACCACAGGGCTCCTGGAAAGAGAAGGTGGGAACAGACGGCAGTTCAGAACCCGGAGCGCCTGGGGGTGGGGTGGCAGGTGGGGCACTCCAGGGGCCCAGTCAGACCTCGGGGCTTTTAGGAGGAGCCAGGCGAGCATGTCACAAGTCCCGGTGTTTCATGAAAAGAGGCCCTGCCGCCTGGACCTCTCATACCCCATCCTTGGACTCTGCTCCTTTAGGGAGGCCCCCTCTCTGGTGAGACCTTTGGGAAGACCTTGGTTAAAATAAGATGCCCTGAGGCCAGCAGCACCAGGCCTGGACCAAAGGAAGCAGCGGGCCTCTTCCCGCCCTCACTCTTGACCTCATGCTCTTGTCTGCTTAATGACCACTCACACCCTAAGATGAATGCCGCAGGGACTCTGGAACAGATGGGTCCCCAACTGCTCTGGGGGAAATACACTTGATTTAAAAACACACAAAGCTGGATTCCCCGAGTGAGGGAATTAAGATGACAGCAACATCCTTTAGAAGAATTTAACTGAGGAGGACAGAGCCAGAGCCTTCGGAACCAGAATCTCTTCATTCAGAAGAGTACACACATTTTAATATGGCCAAACTCTGGGTATGCCTCAGGAGGGAATGACTCAGAGTTCAGATTTTTTAAATTACTAAGACAATAGTTTTACATGAACAAAACTACTGACCTTTGGGCTATTAAAAATACAAAGTTATACCACAATAAAAACCAGTAGTGTGATTATTTCCAACTTTATGACTTACAATTTGCAAGATCTTGGGTGAGATAGATGACCTCCCTGGGCTCAATTTCATCACCTCTAACTGGGGACAATAATGGTGCTTCATAATAGAGTTTTGGGGGACTAAAAGAAATGTGATGTAAAGTACATCTGCTTTCCAAAACCCAAAGATCTTGGAAAATCAAGTGCTTTTTCATGATGCCTTTAGCACCAAGCCCTGCCCTAAACTGACACAGGTATCTGTATAGTCTTTATGTACCTGGAAAATATGGATTGTATTTAAAACTTGTCTTTAAAACATAGCAGAGCAGAGCCATGAAGAGCACTGTAGCAGGAGGCTGGCCTACAAATTTAACCTTGGATCTACAGCTTAAAAACTCTATGCAACTGGGCAACTGCTGGAGGGTTCATCTCTAATTTAATCTCTGTGTACCTCCATTTTCAAAATGGGATTAATAACAGCAATTAGTAAAAGTAACTGCTTCACAGAATCACGTGTGTGCTAAGTCACTCGGGTCGTGTCAGACTCTGTGTGACCCTATGGACTGAAGCCCACCAGACTCCTCTATCCATGGGATTCTCCCGGCAAGGAGGTGAGTGGGAAGCCATTTCCTCCTCCAGCAGATCTTCATGACCCAGGGATCCAACCTGTGTCTCTTGCATCTCCTGCACTGCAGTCAGGTGCTTTACCACTGAGCTACCTGATATGTATAATAGGTTTCTAGCATTAACTAAGCACAAGCTTATTTTCCTGGGATCCAAAATCACTGCAGATGGTGACTGCAGCCATGAAATTAGAAGATGCTTGCTCCTTGGAAGAAAAATTATGACCAATTTAGATAGCTTTGCCAACAAAGGTCCGTCTAGTCAAAGCTTTGGTTTTTCCAGTAGTCATGTATGGATGTGAGAGCTGGACTATAAAGAAAGCTGAGCACCAAAGAATTAATGCTTTTGAACTGTGGTGTTGGAGAAGACTCTTGAGAGTCCTTTGGGCTGTAAGGAGATCCAACCAATCCATCCTAAAGGAGATCAGTCCGGAATATTCATTGGAAGGACTGATGCTGAAACTGAAATTCCAATACTTTGGCTACCTGATGTGAAGAATTGACTCACTGGAAAAGACCCTGATGCTGGGAAAGATTGAAGGCAGGAGGAGAAGGGGACGACAGAGGATGAGATGGCTGGATGGCATCACCGAATCGGTGGACATGGGTTTGAGTAAATTCCGGGAGTTGGTGATGGACAGGGAGGCCTGGGGTGCTGCAGTCCACGGGGTCGCAAAGAGTCGGACACGACTGAGCAACCGAATTGTCTGAACTGAAGCACGTGTTCAATAACTGTCACTTACTACTATTGTTTGCAAATGTTCAAATGATATCCTTTCTGGAATTTTCTTGACATCTGTATATAATCTGTACTCAACCTCTTCCTAATTCCACTTTCATGCTCTGTCACCAGCCTGATGAGAGAGGCCATGAAGTCAGAGTATCCAGGGTGGGGAAGACACAGTTAGAAACTAAGAGATCTGGGCCCTGAACAGGGGGCCTGAGGCCTCCACAGGGGCCAGTGGCAGCTGGGCCTCAGGGACAGAGCAGTTGCCCCGGGGACATGTGGCTGGGCTCTCTCTGGCTGGAACAGGAGAGGCACTGACCTTGGCCAATGGTGGTCAAACTGGGTGGGTCAGGGTGACTACAGCGACCTTGGGCATCAGAGAGACCCTGAGGCCTAAAAGAAGGTTCCAGAGAGGACTGGTGCCTTTGCCTCAGGTTGGGAAGGGTCATCTGAGAAGTCTGTTCTCTTGAATGGAATCCCTTCGCTTTGGCTGGAGCAGAATAAGTTGCTCCCTCAGACAGGCCCCTCTCTTAACTCTCTGGGGCCCACCTATCCAGGACTCCTTGAAATGCTGAGATCTACCATCCTCCACACTGTAACGAAGAGAGGTCCAGAAACTTCTCTTTCAATTCTTGGTGTTGGAGCCCTCAGTAGAGAGTCTGGCATGAAACAGGGGCTCAGAAGATGCAGACAGGCCAGTAACGAAGTTAGAACTAGCTCTCTGTGCTTTCAGGATGCACACCTATGACGGAAAGAGGTAAAATATATCCGGTTCTGCACCCCACCCCTTATGCCTGCATCTTAGTACCATGAACCTTCCCCACTGGGATTACGAGGCCCGAGGGTGGTAAGGGCCAGTTCCAGATGGAATGTCTATGTCCCTCCCAAATTCACATGTCAAAGCCCTAACCCGCAGCATATTTCATTTGCAGATGGGGCCTCTGAAGAAGAAACTAAGGCTAAATAAGGTCCAGCAATGTGAGAAAATAAGTCTCATGTTGGTTAAGCCACCCAACCTGTGGTTTTTTGTTATGACCTCTGAGCTGACTACAACATGGCCCCAAAGCCAAGAACAAGGGCAGCAGACTCTGAGTTTTCAAGTTTAATGGCAAAGCTGCAGTCTAGGCCTAAGATGAGGGCTCATCCTCACAGAGCCAGGATTTTCTATGCCCAAAGTAGATAAGATCCTCCGGCCTGGGGAGAGAAGAGAGAACCTGCGGGGAGACCAAGTCAGAGATTCAGGTAGATCCCTGAGAAGGACCTCAGATCCACCTGACACCTTCAGGGTAATTCCTGGAGGAGGAGCACCCCTTGCTTGTTGTTTGGGGATCAGAGAGCAGAGGGCACATGGCCCACCTCCCAGCTGGCTGCCCTGGGAGTTCAGGAGCCCCTGGATGGCACTTGGCCCCAGGAGATGGGCCTAGGTGGTGCCCGGGGAGGCAGGTGGTAGGTGCAGCTCCTTAGAGGCCCCAGAGCATCAGCATGCCAGGGTGCGCTAGAGGAAGATGTGGGACCTCAGCAGATGCCATGTGGAGGGCGCAGGCCAGCGGGACCCACATGCCAGCCCCCATCTGTGGCCACGGCAGGTGAGAGCGCATCATGGTGAGCCCGACACAGGACAGCTGGAGCCTGAAGTGGAGCCCCTTCCTTCCCACCAACGTCTCCCACGGAAGCCTGGAGCCCAAAGTCAACCCCAGAGGGACCGGAGGGTGGACATGGCTGGACGGCAGATTTAGTGATAAGATAACTAAGCTATCACTGAATCTGTCTAATTTGTCCAGAATTTTTCTGCTGTTAGAAAACAGCGATCAAGAGAGAAATTACCTGAGTTCAATTAGTAGAAAATAAAGAAATATTTTTTACATGTCTAAGCTTGGTGGCTTAGGTCAGCTGTTAGAGCCACGTACCCTCAGGTAGACACTTGGAAGTCGTGTTTGTGACCGACGCCTCCCTCTCTGTCCGTAGACTAGGCACACGGAAACAACCTGGGGGTTGCTTGGAGTTGGGCAGGCCAACGGTGGCAGAACTCTTGTTTCTTGGGCTCTGTCTACAGCGTGACAGTGGTCGACCCCACTGTGAGTCAGGTCCACGTCTCCCTCCTGTGAACCTAGGTGGGCCTGTGGCTGTGGAGGAAGTGACCCTGGGTGACCTCTGAGACTTGCTTATGAAAGGGGGTACATACTCTGAAACATCACGATAAGTGGGAGAAGCCAGATGCAAAAGGTCACCTACTGTGTGAGTCCACTGATATTAAACATCCAGAACCGATAAATCCATAGAGACAGACAGGAGGCTGGGGATTGCTAGTAGCTGGAGAAAGGGGGCAACTGGAGATACCAAGTAAGGATTTTCCTTTAGAGAAAAGGAAATGCTTTGGAACTATAAAGAGGCAACGGTTGCTCAGCATTGCGAATATACTGAATAATTCACTTAGAAATGGCTCATTTTACATTATATGAATTTCGCCTCAATACGTCATTCTTTTAGTTGGGTAGGAGATTAGAGCTTGCTTTGCCTGGCTCTTCTGGAACCCTTGCTGTCTGAACCCAGTGCCAGGGTGTAGTGATCTCATGGAGAGGACAGGGAAGAAGCTCCCACTGGGTCCCAGAGATGGCCACCATCGGACTCTGGGGATCTGCCCCGCGCTGTTGAGTCATTTCTAGCCAGTCTCGTCCAGTCGAGGCTGGTCCTGCTGAGGCCCCAGAAGCCATGGAGCAAACAGCCAACAGCACTACTCCTTTCAGAATTCACAGCCCAGAGTCCAGGCTCTTAATAAAAGCTCTTCCTCACCCTGAAGTTTGGACGGCTTGTTACACAGCAGAAACTCTCTAGAACATCGACTCAGATAGGATATTTGTCTAAAAGCCAAACACACAAGAAGCAAACCACAGAGCCGGACGTATTTTGAGATTTCCGGTGTCTTGGCATTTACCCAGCTGAATTCTTCCCTTTTACCAAGCAAGCATCTGAGGCCTGGGAAACTCCAGAGTTACCTGGTGAGACAGAGTTGGATTGAGACCCCAGGTAAGGTGCTTCCGCTTTCTACTTCTAGGGTCTGGAAACTTGGCTGGACTCCACTCGTAAAACAATGTGAGGATGATAGCACTCATCCCTGAGTGCCTGGCAGTCTCTGGATAATTCTCATAGATTAGCTCATTCAAACCTCACAGCCACCCTAGAAGGTAGGTACCATTGTGATCCCCAGTCTATTGATTAGGTAACTTGCTAGGAAGCTCCAATATTGACGCTCCAATACTCTGGCCACCTGATGCGAACAGCTGACTCATTGGAAAAGACCCTGATGCTGGGAAAGATTGACGGCAGGAGGAGAAGGGGACGACAGAGGATGAGATGGTTGGATGGCATTGCCGACTCGATGGACATGGGTTTGGGTGAACTCTGGGAGTTGGTGACGGACAGGGAGGCCTGGCGTGCTGCGGTCCACAGGGTCGCAAAGAGTCAGACACGACTGAGCGACTGAACGGAAGTGAACTGAACTGAAGCTGGTAGGAGAGGAGGAGAGTCCGGATTGGCCCAGGCCGCCAGTGCCGAGTCCGCACAGGGGGAGGCTGCGGTGAAGCCGGCCCAGGAAGGAGCCTCACCTGATGGGACTGACAGGGGAGGCGAGGGCACCCTTCTCACGCTCTGGCAGAGGCTCCCAGCGGAAGTCCAGCTTCCAGTCCAACACTCCTCGCAGCTGGTCCTTGGAGGGGTAGTACTGGAAGGTCTTCCCGTCAATCACGTCTAGGACTGGAGACACCACCCTGCTCCTGGAAGGGACCGTGAGATCAGAGAAGGGACACACACCCTCCGTTTGCTGGGGCAGCAGAAACCTAATTTAGCCCCCAGCCCCCAGTACGGCAACCACCAGCCACTGGGCACCTGAAATGCCAGGTGTCTGAACCGAGCTGTGGTGTGAGTGCAAGACACGTGCTGCATTGGGAAAACGTAGTGTGAAAATGGCGTGCGCGTCTCAGGAATCACCATATTGGTCACGTGTTGAAATGATGATATTTTGGACATATTGGGTTTACCAAAATATTTTGTTGACATTAATATCTGTCTCTTTATTTTGCAATGGGACCACTGGAAATATTTAAGTTATACCTGTGGTTCCTG
Source organism: Antilocapra americana (assembly GCA_007570785.1). NCBI lineage: Eukaryota > Metazoa > Chordata > Mammalia > Artiodactyla > Antilocapridae > Antilocapra > Antilocapra americana. The sequence goes on along the minus strand of ML664172.1, from coordinate 10,151,795 downwards.
CTCTATTTTTACGGAACAGCACTGTTCTAGAAAATACATTTTTCCACAGGGAGTTGGGGGCTCATTTCATTAAAGACTATTCTTGACCCTTTCTTTAAAAATCTCTCTGTCCAATAAAAAAAATACTAACACACACACACACACCCTCTCTGGACAAAACTGAGAGACAGAAGAACAGCGACCTAGGCTCAGCTCTGCCGCTGATGTGCTGTGCAATCTTGAGATAGCTGTTGGGCCTCTCTGGGCCTTAGCGTCCTTATTCGTAAAATGGGAGGTTGAGCTACTTCCCAGAAAGGTCCTTCTTTCTCAGCTGTAATGCTCTAGGACTATGGCTCCTGACTTCTTTGGAGGTCTTTGATTCCTTTGAGAATCATGGGAGAACAATGGATCCCTCCTCAGAAAAATAATCGTATGTATATATACAAAATATTGTGTGAAACTGCAGAGGGCTCACGGGACCCTGCTCTAGGGTCTAGTTCTGGTTCCTTCCTGGATGATAAAACTTGGTTGGCTTGAGAAATCAGGATTGTCAAGCACCAGAAGTCTCCTCGATGTGAAAGCGTGTGTGTGTGTGTGTGTGTGTGTGTGTGCACGTGTGTACGCATGCGCGTGTGTGTATATGACTACATGGTGTCTCTCAGCAAAGTCCTGCAACTAGATTTACTTGTTCATTTACTGTGGCTCTTGGCGTTGTATTTCATCCCAGTTTTTTTGCATACCCTGGGACCACACGACCTCAGAGAGGGTGATATGGGAAATTGATACAGATTTCAGTACTGGTTGGAAACCCTGCCATTTGACACATCACTCAGGTATACCAGCAGCTGCCCTCCAACTAGTCATATCTCAACCACATTTTTTTTCCTGGCCTCTCATGACAGTTTCTTCTAAAAGCTGTACCTTGGAATGAATTAGGCATGACCTCAGGGGTTACCCAGTTAGACTGGTAAGAAAAGTCTTAGACTGGCTGGCAGTTACCAGTCTAAGAAAAGGAATATTCCTGGGAAAGAGATGCCAGCCATGCTATTTACACTCCCATCGATTTCCATCCATCTCAGAGATGGCCAGGGCTGGCACAAGCCCAGCCCATGTGGAGAGGGCCAGGGGGGTCCTGGCATTCAAGGATCTGCTTTAATCTGTGGCCTCCAGTGACTGGCCTTGGCATGAAGGGTCATGAGGTTTATACTTACAGCAAGGGTCTTGATACATTTTCCCCTCCCTCTGGAAGGTAATGGTAACTTAATACCTCTGGCCTCCACCACTTTGGAGCACTATGCATTGACCTAAGAAAACTGAGAAGTAAGGGCAAGGATTTCAGAGGACACCCTCCCAGGTTTGCTTACTGTTGAATGAGCTGTGCAGATGGGATGGATTTGGCAGCTGGGAGAGCATTTTGTGGGATTTCAGAATCAAGAGCCAGCGAAGCCATGTGGCTGAATTCTGAAGAATCCCATCGAGTTTGTACCTCCCTAGTAATTGTAACAGGACAAGAAAGGCGTTCAAGTGTCTACACCATCGGTTTGTCCCAGATCTTTCAGCTGTGTCCTTCTTGACAAAAATTTGTATACCCCTTTTCATCAGAGAATGATCACCCTAAAGTTTCTCTTTTTGCTCTGCCCTGCTAGAGGCTCATATGTAAATCTCGTTTCTAATAATTATATTACCCCCAATTTCCTACACTGTCTTTTCCTTCCTGAAGTCCTCTCCTTCTATTCTAGCCAGTTACATAAGTGATTCATCATTAGCCTCTTTGAATACATTTTGGGCAAAGATGAAGATTAAAATGTCAATGAATGAAATGAAAGATGTTTCCATGTTTTCCCATGGACCAGAGCAGCTGCTTGGTCAGGGCTGAATTAGGAAGAAATTGGAGTTGAGAGACTTGAAAAAGAGTGATTAAAAAACAAAACAGTCTTATATTTAGCTTTGTGGAGTTCTTGGAATTCATTTAGGGCAAAATAGCAAGGCTTCCCTGCCTGACTTGGAAGGAGCAAGGAAAGGACTCACTCCACCATCCTGTCACTTGTGAACTCAGTCTTAACTTGCAGGCAGACTTGAGGTCAACCCTCTGCTCAGCCTTTCTAAGCTCCAGGTAGTCAAGCATTTGGGTGTCGATGAAGCCATCAACAAACTCCGGCTAACGGAGTATGTGAGGCCAGCCAAGGCACCCCTGTCCGAGAGCCAGGAGCTAACTGCAGCTGCAAGCTCACCCACTGAACGTTTACCCCAGGGAGGAAGGACCCGAGTTTATCTTACCACCCCTTGCTTTTCCCCAGGACTGAATGTTCCTCTTGCTCTGTGATGTATCAAGTCATTTTGGAGGCTCATGCAAATTCTTGGTGTTTGTGGGAAGCGTCTTAGACTGAGCAGCAAGAAGCTCTAAGTCTCTCTTCCCAAAGACCATGGACTCTTGTCTGCCGAGGCAGGCAGAGTAGGACAGGGGCTGAGAGCTTCCCTGGGGCCACAGGCCAGAGGGAGGTGGCTCGCTCTGCAGGGCTGGAGGCATCTTAATCCCCTGCTGCTCCTCAGCACGCACACATACACACACACACACATACATGTACATACACATGTGTGCACGCACACGTGGGATTCTTCAGACTGCCTTCCATCACTTAAGCCCTCGAATACAAAGCAGCCTCAACCTCAGCTGAGAACTAGGTGACCTTGAGACCTAGGTGACCTTGGGAACTAGACGACCTTGGGAACTAGAAGACCTTGAGAACTAGGTGACCTTGGGAACTAGATGACATTGAGAACTAGGTGACCTTGAGAACTGGATGACCTTGAGAACTAGGTGACTTTGACAACTAGGTGTCCATCTTGGATGCTTTTGATTTGTTAATGTGGGTTCATCAATTGTAACAATTTTACCACTCTGGTGGAAGATGTTGACAACAGGGAAGGCTATGCAATTGTGGAGGCAGAGGATATATGAGAAATCTCTGTAACATCCTCTCAATTTTGGGCTTCCCTCGTAACTCAGTTGGTAAAGACTCCACCTGCAGTGCAGGAGACCCAGGTTCAATTTCTGGGTCGGGAAGATCCCTGGAGCAGGAAAGGGCAACCCACTCCAGCATCCCTGCCTCTAAATTTTGCTGTGTACCTGCCTCTAAATTTTGCTGTGTACCAAAATTGTTCTAATAATAAAGTCTATTTTAAAAAACAGAATGACGACATCCCAGACTCTGTACTTTGACCAGTGATCCAGGAGCTCTTTGGAAACTATAAAGTGATACACACATATTTTAAAATAAGAGCTAGGTGTCCCTAGGGCAGGAGCCTGGACCAGTCTTCAAGTGGGAAACAGCGGGGTCAGTCTCCTGAGCCAGAAACACCCCTAAGAGGGGGGTTTGCCCCTTTGCCCTTGGAAATCTCCCATTTTCTCTGCCCATGACCCTTCCTCCCTGGCTTGGGCACTGGAGCTGCAGTCGGTGTGTTCTGTGAGTGGCTGAGGCCATAGACCATTTCTCCCTCTCCCGCCTCCTGCTCTACAGCCCCCAGGGGTGAGTTACCTGTCACCAGCTATTCTGGCCAGGAGGGGCTCCAGCCAGCCCGGCTGGCACTCGCAGTGGGCATCCATGAAGACCAGCACATCCCCGGTGGCCCTGGCAGCCCCCAGCATCCGGGCCCCAGTGGCTCCCAGTCTCCTGTTGCTCCTGAGCAACTTCACGCCCTCCAACTGGGCCACGTGCTCGCTGAGAGCCATCTTGAGCTGTCCTGGAATTGACAGGGGGTGGTCAGTGAGGTCACGGGATGCCACAGCCCCCAAGAGTGTGATGACCATCACTAGGATCATTACCAACGGGCGGCTCTTGGAAGTGGTGGTGAACATCACCTGCATTACAGGGTGGTTATCGCTAAGATGCGATAAGCCTAGTTCCTTTGGGTGGATTGGGGTTCCCTCCGATAAAAACCGGGAGAAATGGCATCATGAAGCTAGGAGAGAAGAGAATGTGCTCACATTCTCCAAAGACAGCAGCGAGGCTGAAGCAGATGCTGCTGGTGCCCCCCTCAGCTGGGACCCCTCATGCTGGTTTGGTGTGCAGGTGCCCAGCTGCTGGGGGTTGGCCGCTAACTGAAGTCTCCATCCCTCCCTGGAGATGTGCCGCAGGGGACTGGAACCCAGGGGACAGGAACCGCCTCTCCTGCAAGTAGGAGTTGGGCAGAATGCCACCCTTTGCCCCAGGTGGGCGGTGGGTGGGTTGGCAATGACCGACCGCTGCCTGAATACCAAGCCCACTCTTTGCCTCAAGGCAAGACAGATGCTGAGGTGCATCTGGGAATGGGCTGTGGAATGCTCTTCCAGGTTTCCCCACTGCCCTAGGGTGTTCCCTTGAGAGCACCTCCGCCCCCAATAACACACACATGAGTTTCCACCTCAGGCTCTGCTTCTAGGGTACCTGACCTAAGACACAGGGGTCAAGGAAGTCAGAGACAAAGGGTCCATTATAGGCAGCCACCAGGAGAGTGGTACCGGCCAGAGAGGTCTTACTGCGGTGGTGGGGGGAGTAAGCAATGCCGCGGTTGAAGAGAAAATGGGAGGCTAGAAACTGAGATCAAAAGCCTACACATTCTTTCAGGAATGACACTCCTATAGAGGATACGGGTCGAGAGAAGCTTTTTAGGCTTTGTATTCAAAATCAGGTTCAATTCCTAGGTCGGGAGGATCCTCTGGAGAAGGGATAGGCTACCCATTCCAGTATTCTTGGGCTTCCCTGGGGACTCAGCTGATAAAGAATCTGCCTGCAATGAGGAAGACCTGGGTTCCATCCCTGGGTCAGGATGATCCCCTGGAGGGCTTGGCAACCCACTCCAGTATTCCTGCCTGGAGAATCCCATGGACGGAGGAGCCTGGCGGGCTACAGTCCACAGGGTCACAAAGAGTCAGACACGGCTGAGTGACTGAGCACAGCACAGCACATTCAAGATCAGAAAGTGAAAGTGAAGTCGCTCAGCAGAGACGGGAAGACCAACGTCGGGTCGTCCTTCAGAGTCGGGGTGAGGGCGTTGGTTCCCGGAGTCCCCCCACCCACCGCAGACACCAAGATCGGCAGATGCTCCAGTGCTCAAGTCCCTCACATAAAAGGGCAGCACGAAGGACCCCCCGGCGGCCCGGCGGTTAGGACTCCACACGTCCAATATAGGGGCTCGGGACTAAGATCCCACACACTGTGCAGCGCAGTCAAAAGAGCCAGCAACGAGAGGGCAGCACAGTCACCCTCGAGCTGCTGGTTCTGCACCTGCGGCCAGCATCACACCCAGTGGATGTCACAGAGGGCCGGAGCCTCTGGGGCTCTTCCCGGATGAGTCTCCTGAGCCTGAATCCCCATCTGCGGGACCGCTTCAGGGACTCCTGCCTACATAGGCTCCAAACTCCAGTCTGAGTACGGGGGCCCCCCAGGGTCCAGGCCCTCCCCAGAGAGCCTCAGGAAGCCCGCGGCCACCTTGCTGGCTGAGGTCGTCCACCAGGACGATCTCCTTCAGGAAGGCCCTGGGCGCCGTGTCCAGGATGCTGTGCACGGTCCTCAGGAGGGTGGACCAGGCCTCGTCGTGGAAGCAGAGGATGACGCTGGCGGTGGGCAGGCTGTCGGTGGGCGGCGGCTGCTGCAGGCACCTGCAGGAAGGAGAGGCAGGGCGTGAGGGGATGGGGAGCCCCCAGCTGGCGAGGCTCTAGCCAGTGGCTCTGGTGATGGACAGGGAGGCCTGGCGTGCTGCGATTCATGGGGTCGCAAAGAGTCGGGCGCGACTGAGCGACTGAACTGAACCACCATTTCTCAGCAGACGACGGTCCTAATCTGTAAAATGGGAATGAATGACAAGATCACCCACCTCCTAGAGCTGTTGTGAGGCCTCAACAGGACAAGAGACACCGTAAGTGCCCTGTCAACACGAAAGATCGTCTGTTTAAGAGCAGGGACACTATTTTCTTTACTTTCGTATTCCTACAATCTAGCATAGCACCTGACACATAATACATGTTAATTTCTACTTCACTCTATGTGTATCCTTTGCGCTAAAGTGGGTCTCTGGCAGGCAGCATTATTGTGGGTTCTTGTTTTGGTTTTCTTTAAACCCCCTCTGCCACCCTATGTCTTTTAGATGTGGCATATTTAGAGGCACGTGTAGCCCACTGGCATTTAAGGTAATTATTAATAGACATGTATTTACTGTCATTTTAAACCTTGATTTCCCACTGATTTTATATTTCTTCCTCGTCCTTTTCCATTTTGTGGTTGGATGATTTCTTTTGTATTACGCTTATGTTCTTTGCTTCTTGGTTTTCGTGGACCTGTTGTATGTTTTAGATTTGTGGTCACAAGTGCATTAATCCCTCCCTATATCTTCCTGTGTGAGACTGGTAGTCACACAGGTTCAAACCCATTCTAGAACAAAGAACTGTATTGTCTTACTCACCCCCCACATTTTATGATTTTGATGATTTTCTACCTTCTGGTTCATCCTTCTGCTGTTCATTGTGGTTGTCATCACTTTCACAGAAAAAAAAAATTTTTGTTTTTTTAATCTGTGTACTGGTTTATTTACATGATCTACCTTCCAATTGTAATTTTCTCTTTCCTATAGTTTCTTGCTTATTTTCTATTTAGAGAAGACCTTGCAATATTTCCTTTAGGGTAGGTTTAGTATTGCTCTATTCTTTTAGTTTTTTCTTGTCTGAGACAGTCTTTACTTCTCCCTCTATTCTAAATGATAATCTTGCTGGGTAGAGTGTCCCTAGGCTGCAATTTTTTCCCATTCAGGACTTTGAATATATCTTGCCACTCCCCCGTGGCCTCAGTTTTTCTGTAGAGAAATCAGCTGACGGCCTTATAGGGGTCCCCTTGTCATCCTCTCTTTCACTTTTGCCATTTTAATTATCATGTGCCTTGGTGTAGATCCGTGTCTGTTCAGATGACCCACAGGTGCTGACTTTATAAAGCCAGGGGCAGAGATGTAAATCCATGGTTCGCACAACCTCAGGGAGAAAAACTTCAGGCCTGCTTCCCAAGTAGTATGGCCCCTGGGGCTCAGCTGTGGTTTCATCCACCCCTCTGCACATGGGCAGCCTGTGGCATCTGCTACTGAGCCCCTGAACAGTGGCTGGGCGGCACGCTCCTGGAGCCCGTGGAGGTAGGGGTCAGTGTGTGGAGACAGATAGGAGAGGAGATGGGGACAAAGAGGCCTGCCTATGGGATTCCCACGGGTGTAGATTCAGAGGGACTGAAGTCCATCACCTCAGAACATAGCCACACCATCCCAAGGAGTGACCCCTCGCTCTACCCCAGTCCATGGACTATGAGGACAGGAAACAACGTGTGTGTGTGTGTGTGTGTGTGTGTGTGTGTGTCCTTGTAGTGAAAGTGAAAGGTGCTCAGCTGTGTCCGACTCTTTGCAACCCCGTGGACTATACAACCCATGGGATTCTCCAGGCAAGAATACTGGAGTGAGTAGCCTTTCCCTTCTCCAGGAGATCTTCCCAACCCAGGGATTGACCCCGCAGGAGACCTGCGGTCAATCCCTGGGTTGGGAAGATCCTCTGGAGAGAGGGCTTCCCTGGTAGCTCAGCTGGTAAAGAATCTGTCTGCAATGCAGGAGACCCTCGTTTGATTCCTGGGCCAGGAAGGTCCCCTGGAGAAGGGATAGGCTACCCACTCCAGTATTCTTGGACTTCCCTTGTGGCTCAGCTGGTAAAGAGGGAGACCTGGGTTTGATCCCTGGGTTGGGAAGATCCCCTGGAGAAGGGAATGGCTCCCCAACTTCAATATTCTGGCCTGGAGAGTTCCACGGACTGTATAGTCCATGGGGTCACAAGGAGTCGGACACGACTGAGCGACTTTCACTCACTCACTCAACTCAGAGCTGATTCACTTTGCTGTACAGCAGAAACCAACAACATTGTAAAGCAACTAGACTCCAAAAAAAAAACAAGAATGGAGATGGCCCTGAGCAAGCGCTCTGCATTCACTGCCTTCATCAGAAGATTTATTATTACTGCAGGATGGGTCCCAAAGGCTCTTGCAAGCCTTGAAATTCTGTGCTCCTGACTCTTCGGAGAGCTCTTTGCATAGACTAGGGAGAAGGGATGAGGACAAATCAGGGGAGCAGGGTTTTCGAAGAGAATCTCATAGGGCTGTCCTCCTCTCCCTCCGTGTTCCAGAGTTTTCTAGGTTTTTTAAGTAGAGAGAACTGTGTTCTGTCTTCCTGGTGAGAGAGACGGGTGAAGAGATGACAGGGAAGGTGCATGGCTGGGATGAACTCAGCAGGCTTCAAGGACTTTGAAAAGCAAGTGAGCTTTGGAAAACTCTACAAGGCTAAGTGGCGGGGTGGGGGCCTCCCTGAGCCGTGGAGGCAGGCGTCTGGCAGCAGCTCAGAGAGTACCCTTCACGTGCTCCAGGGAAAGATGCTCACACGTGTGCAGGACATAAGCAGATGGCTCTGGAATACCTCCTCAGGCAACCACGGAGCTGCCGGGGCTGCGAGCTGAGAATAATCACGGTGGCCACGTGGTGCTCCCAGGAGGACTGGCGTGGCTCCTGGGGGCAGGCCAGCGCTCCTGCCACGGCTGTGAGGGCAGCACACAGTACCTGAGGCAGAGCTTTGGCAAGGCCTGTGTCTCAGGGCCCCTGAGGGGCTCTTCAGGGGAGCCAGGACTGACTCTTGTGTTTCTGGGGGGTGGAGTGAGCAAGAACAGGGGTCTCTGGGCTGGGCGGGCTGTGTAGACCCCCCTGTGGAAGGAAGAGGCTCCCAATACACGCCTGGGCTTCTGGGTCCAAGGTCACCCCTCCAGCGATGGCCTCATCAGCCTCTGGGCAGCACCGACTCTCATGGGGGTGGACAGACAGGTCCACATAGTAGCAGAGGGGCAGAGGGGGGTGTGGGAGGGGATGCCCTGAGCGCTCCAACACCCCGACAGTCGAGGGAATCTTAGTAAGTTCAGTTCAGTTCAGTCGCTCAGTCGTGTCTGACTCTTTGCGACCCCGTGGACGGCAGCACGCCAGGCTTCCCTGTCCATCACCAACTCCTGGAGCCTACCCAAACTCATGTCCATGGAGTCGGTGATGCTTAGGAAGAGTGCTTGTCAAACTCTGACATTGAGTTCAAATCCCAGAGCTGTCCTTATGTGACTTGGACGAGGGACATCAGCTCACTGATAGCCATCCTTCAACAGTTTCCAGATCCACAGGCCCAGTTACTTCTGTAGTAACCAATGCTTATTTTTCAGAATCTTTTCGATTCCAGTAAGTCCTTTTCAAGCAGGCAGTTTACTCTCAATTTTTTAATTTGTAAAATGGGTTTGTTGGAAGGAACAAATGAGTGAATTCATACAAAGTACTTAGACCAGTGCCCTACTCATGAGTAACCTTTCAATACAGTCTGTTTATTACAATTTCCTGCAAGCCTTCCAAGAAGCTGACTACCTCTTTAGGCCTCAGCTTCTTCATCTGTGAAACATGGATAAGATGTACAGTGACCGTTAAGGCCAACAGGAAGGTTAAAACCTCACGCAGGTGGAGTCCTGTGGTCTGTGGCCTTCCGTGTCTGCCCTCTTTCCTCTGCATGGTGTTTCCAAGGTTCGTTGTGTTGAAGCGCGTTTCAGCATTCTACCCTCTTCATGGTGACTATTGCTCTGTTGTTTGAGCAGACCTCGCTTTATCCATTCATCAGTTGATGGACACTTGAGTGTTTCCATTTTTGGTTATGATGAGTGGGGCTGCTGTGAACATTCAGGTGTAATTTTCATGTGAACATGGTTTCCAGTTCTCCTGGGTACATACCCAGCACCGGCACTGTTGAGCTACGTGGTAGATGGATGGTTGACGCTTTGAGGAATTGCCGAGCTGTCTCCCAAAGCAGCCGCACCATTCTGTATTCCGGCGACTTTGTCACGGCCGTGCCAGGGCTTGCTGTTGTCTTTTTGTTTTAATCTAGTCACTTCGGGGGGGTGAAATGGTGCCTCACTGTGGTTCTGATTTGCATTTCTCCGCTGACTAATGATTTGAGCATTAACTGATGTGCTTTTGGGTAATTTCCTATGTATTATTGGAAGAAATGTCTATTCAAATCCTTTGCCTATTTTTAAGTAGGATATCTTTTTAATTTATTATAAGGGCTATTTATATATTCTGATGCAAGTGCCTAATCAGATACATGATTTGCAAATACTTTCTACCATTTCTGGGTTGTCTTTTCACTTTCTTGAAGCACATAATTTAAAAACTTTATGAAGTCCGATTTACTTATTTTTTAAGTCACTAAGTTTTGAGGTTGTATGTCTGTAGCACTAGATGAGGCAGACATAGTCCATTCTGAAGATGAGAAAACTAGAACCCAGAAGGCTTAAGGTTGCAGAGCACATGGGGCTTCCTCAGTGGCTCAGCAGTAGAGAAGTTGACTGCAGTGTAGGAGCCCCAGGAGACTCGGGTTTGATCCCTGCGTCAGGAAGATCCCTCAGAGGAGGGCATGGCAACCCACTCCAGTACTCTTGCCTGGAGAATCCCATGGACAGAGGGCTACAGTCCAGGAGGTTGCAAAGAGCCAGGCACGACTGAAGTGCCTTAGCATGCTTGCATGCACAGCAAATGGCTCACGGTCAGTGTGCCTCTAAACCTTGTCCCCTAGACCAGTATACGTATATTGGCATCTTGGACTGAAGTGCTACCAGAACGTTGGGCATTCAGTCATAAAGCTTGTGTTCCAGTGGCTGTGATGGGAGGGGATTATTTGAAGAACATATAATCCATTTGTTTCATCAAATTCTCTGAGCTGTCTACACTGATTTAGTAAAGTCCTCAGAAAGCAACTTCCTTTGATCCCACTGTCTTGGCTGCCTTAGAAATTTGCTTCTGTGGAGTCTTGCTTGGCACCAAGCTCTCAACTTTTCTTAGAGGACCATGAAAGAATGCTTTTCATGACGACTGCTTTGTGTTATAGTCTCTGTAACACCTGTGGAGGCGTGGTCTCCTCCAGCACTTTCTATCTCCTCCACACAACTCTGAAGGGAAATTTTCTCAAGATAGAAGCACCAGGAAAAGCTTTTCCTCCTTTGAGGACCTGGTGTGTGTCTTCCTGAGCATGATATTTATGGTGTTTCCTTTTTCACTTTGGCTGCCAGGAAGCTCAGAGTAAGAAAATGGTGACTCAGCTGGTAAAGAATCCACCTGCAATGTGGGAGACCTAAGTTCGATCCCTGGCTTGGGAAGATCCCCTGGAGAAGGGAACATCCACCCACTTCAGTATCCCGGCCTGGAGAGTTCCATGGGACTGTATGGGCCCTGGTGCTGCAAAGAGTCGGACACAACTGAGCGACTTTCACTTCCCTAGTCATCGATTGCCTATTTTCACTCTAATTTTCTCTTTGATCTCAAGTTTCCATTTTCTATCCAGTCATATAACAGTTACTGAGTGACAACCTACTACGTATGAGGACTGGGGGGTGGATTAAATACAACAAGTCCCCTCCGTATGAGTCTTCAAGTTGCAAACTTTCAAAGATGTGAGTGTACATCTGATTCCAACAAGGAACCGGACCCTGTACCACTGGCTCAGGGGCGAGCGCATCGCAGCGCGCCCTCCATCTCCCGAGGCTGGCGGTCCTTCGGCTCTACCTCCCGCCTCCTCTGCCTCGGCCAGTCAGCAACTCTTCTTGCCTGTCTACCCTACACCAGCCCCTGTGTGCCAGCTGTTGTACTGGACTACTGTACCGTTCAAGGCACTGCCCTGTAAGATTAGAAACATTTTATTTTTTTGTGATTTTTAAATGTATTATTTGTGTGAAAAGTATTATAAACCTGTTACAGTACAGTACTATTGAGTCGGTGATGCCATCCGACCATCTCATCCCCATTAGATGGCATCACCGACTCAATGGACATGAGTTTGAGTAGACTCCAGGAGTTGGTGATGGACAGGGAGGCCTGGTGTGCTGTGGTCCGTGGGGTCGCAAAGAGCTGGACACGACTGAGCAACTGAACTGAACACTACTGTGTAGCCCATTGTGTTTGTTGGGTACCTAGGCCAACTTTGTTGGACTTGAGAACAAACTGGACTTAGGAATGTGCTCTTGGAACGAAACTTGTTCAAATGTAGGGGACTCGTCGTAGCTAAAAGCCTTGAAGCAGAGTTGTGTGAGGCCCCCGCCCGTATCCCCTGGCGATATCCTAGAGCACAGCGCAGCCCGACTCTGAACCATCCTGGGTTTTCTCTGATGGCCAGAGACGTTCTCCTTAAGACCAGCACCTGAAGAGCTGCAGAGTAACCGCCTCCAATCCCGGGAGCTGCCCTGAGTCAGTGCCTAAGAGGAGCCGGTGTATTAACATCCAGCAACCCAGACCCTAAGCGAGGGGTAGCAAGGTGCAGTCACCAGGTGCCCGCAGGGCCGAGCCTCGGCTGCCCACAGAGGGAACCGCCTGCAAACCCTCTCCGTTGGCTGCCCCATTCCCTGCCTCACCTTCCCAGCCCCCCAGCAGGGCTCCCTGGCAACCACCGACAAAACAAATCCTTGCCTTGGCATCTGCCTCTGGGGGAACCCCAACTCAGAGGGCCTCTGATGTCGTGGACTTCATATCCCATTAAACAGAAAACCAAAGAATTATTCAACAGCTGAAGCCGGGACCTGAGGGTGGGTGGGACACAGTCCAAGAAGGTGCATGGTGGGGAACAGTGTTCGTGGTGGGGAACGGTGTTCCTGGCGGATGTCACAGCCTCTGTTAAGGACTGGAGGTGGGCAGGGGCTTGGCGTGTACCAGGAATGGAAAGAAAGATTTTATAAAGTACATTTCCCTTTATCTTGACTAAACAGGATGTTAGTAGCAATTTTCTGTTTCATGATGTATCTCCAAGTCCTTCAAGGGAATACAGTAGGTAGAAGGCAAAGAAGAGAGCAGAGTTAAATAGTCCATGCAGGGGCCCTGGGCAAGTCCCTTCCCCTCCTGGGGTGATCGGGGTTCTTTCTGTGAAGTGGGGTTTTTTCCTGCTCAGTCTGTACCACGGCTTTGCTGGGGGGGACGGGTGAGGCAGGGCAGAGAAACAGCTCTTGGACACTGAGAAGCAATGCTCAAATGTGACCAGGTCAGGTGAGGCGCTCCCAGAAAGAATGCTTGCTTCTGTCATTAAGCGATGGCGCCGCTTTCTTTGTCCTGCAACCAAACCCCTGGTGGGTGCTTTACTCTCTCAGCGTGTGGGCATCACACAAGTGTCCAAAAGCCCACCCGACCTCACTCGTCCACCTTCTGGCGGCAGCAGGGAGGAAGGAAGGACTCCGGGCTTTGGAACCAAATCAGCGTGGCTCTGAATCTTGGCTCCACTGTTATACCCCCTAATTAGCCAACACGGGGAGGCTGAGACCGCCCCCGCCCCCCAATCCAGGGCTGCTGCCTGGATTAAAAGGGATCATTCTGGCTCAGGAGAGCTGCCCAGTGCACACAAACTTCACACTCCGAGATCAGAAGAGCCTGGGTGGGTGTTGACACACAGACCCACGCCCCGGCTTCCTGCAGCTCCGGGGTCCCCTGTGAACTCAGAACACGCATTTGGAGGCTGATTCTTGAAGAGAATGAGTCACAGCCACGCCCCAGATGGCCTGGCTGTGCTGCAAACCCTCGTCTGGCCAGAGAAGAAAGGTTTCTGCCGGATTTTCTAAAGCTGGTTTGGAGTTCCTGACCTCCCTGAATGCTAAGTCACTCTGCAACTCCTACCAAATCAGTAGAGGCCCCCCACTGAGATGGGCTTCCCTGTCTCAGCCCTGACCCCACCCACGTCGCTGCTGATTGCTTGTCTGCAGCCCTGGGGTATCCCAAGCTCCTTAGGGGTGGGGCTGGGGCTTGCATACCTTCCCACCTTCAATAGTTGCTAAACAAACACTCAGAGCTGGACATAACAGAAGGGATTTAGAATGCATGTGGGCACAAAGAAATATTTATGGGATTTAGAATGCATGAGGGCACAAAGAAATATTTATTCAATGAATGAAGGTGGATGCTATTCTTACTCTCAAGAGACAGGCTGGCTGTCTATAGGAGCAGGATAATCATGCAAATTCCCTGCATTCTATGAAAACCCCCGGGTTCAGCCCATGGTGCTCCTAACTGGCGGAGCTCATCGTGGAGACACCAATTTCCAGGCCAGGCCTGGGGCCAGGACTGCTGGGACATGGCCTGGAGTGACGCGTTAGAGCAGTGGTCTCCAACCTTCTTGGCAAGAGGGGCCGATTTCATGGAAGACAGTGTTTCCATGGACCAGAGAGCAGGAGGGTTTGGGGATGATCCAAGAACATTACATTTATTATGCTCCTGTGAGAATCTAGGGGTTCCCTCATGGCTCAGCTGGTAAAGAATCTGCCTGCAATGCCGGAGACCCAGGTTTGATTCCGGGTCAGGAAGATTCGCTGGAGAAAGGATGGGCTACCCACTCCAGCATTCTTGGGCTTCCCTGGTGACTCAGCTGGTAAAGAATCTGCCTGCAATGAAGGAGACTGGGTTCGATCCCTGGATTGGGAAGATCCCCTGGAGAAGGAAAAGGCTACCCACTCCAGTAATCTGGCTTGGAGAATTCCATGGACGAAGTTCATGGGGTCACAAAGAGTTGGACAAGACTGAGTGGCTTTCACTCTCACTTTCACTAATAATTTAAAAAGATAAGGTGCAGGTTGACCACTTCTGGTCTAACCCTTGAAGCACAAGACAGGACCCCACCACCCTGGGCACCGCTGAGTGTATTCTATCTCAGAGGATGGCGCTCGGCACAGTCTACACCACAGCCCCCTTGTGGGGGCTGCGTCCAGAGGGGAGATGCAGAGAGGTGCCCTCCCTGGCCGGGGCTTTGCTGAACCTGGGGGGCTTGGTGACCACGGGTCACCTTTGTGACCTGACCAGCCAGGCACCACACATATTGGCTTGCTTTCCCTCTCATTACAGGTGGGAGCTTAGCTGGGCTCCCGCCCCACATCTCTGCCCAGTTACTGAACCCCCCAGCTCCTACCAAGTCAGTAGAGGTGCCCTCACCTGCCCTGGGGCCGGGCCCACCCGCTCAGATTTATTGATGCCCTGGCAGCTGCCCTCTTTGGCAGCCCAGGTGGCAGAGCCATCCTGCAGTGTCTGGCTTCCTAGCAGGAACTGACCTGACCCTGTGGAAGGCAACACTCCCTCCTCCTTGACAACAAAGCTTTGGCCAAGGTGGCTTCTAGGGCTGGAGCAGGGAGGGGCCGAGAAGGACCTGTTCCTTCCTATCTCCCCCACTGCCCACTGGGAGGGGAAGGGCCTGGGGCCTCACAGCGCTGGTTCTCAGAGCTCCAGGGGATGCCCAGGCCTTAGCCCAGACCGACTATTTAAGAATCCCTGCAAGTGGGACCTGGGCAGGAGTCCCTTTTAAGACTTTCCAGGTAATTCTGAGGGCTGCTAGTTTGTGATGATTTGGCAGCCAGAGGGGGCAGAAGGTAATTCATGGGTCAGAGAAAGGACAGTGGTGTGCAGTCCACGGGTGCCCCCTCCAAGCCTCTTTCCAGCTCACTCCTCTGTCCTACCCCTGAGAATACGCTAAGGGTGTCTTCCATTTGGACTTGAACACTAGGGGACATCAGCACACGTCATCTCGTTTTCATCACAACCTTCGGGAGGGTGTTACTGTCATCACCACTTTACAGTTGGGGAAACTGAGACTCAGGGAGGTTGAGTGCTCATGCAGGGTCACACAGTAAGGGGTGATGTCCAGAATTCAACCCCGGGGCCACCGTTCCATGAGTGTGGGGTTTAGTCATGGTGCAGGTATACAGCCAAGGAAACCCAGACCAAACCTGAAACACAAAGTTGGCATAAGCAAGTAGCACTTAGCCGGCTACAGCTGAGCTGCCATTTGTGTTCAAGTGCAGACCCTGGCAAAAAGGGACTGCATTCGTTTCAGCCTCTCTCTCTATTTTCCAATCCCAGTACTACTTCCTCTGTGGAAACATCCAGAACCCCACTGCCTCTCCACTTGATACCAGGCAGGGCTGTGCGGACCTCCTGGGCACAAAGCCTTTCTGTGTTCCCCATTCCTTTGATTACCGGAAGCGGCCTTCATTCAGCCTCCATGACCTTCCCGGAGTGCCAACAGGCGGATTCAAGCAGTTGTTAATTAGGGAAGAAGGGAGGGACATGAGAGCAGGGAGAAGCAGTCCAGAGGAGCAATGGTGGAGCCTGGGCCAGCGTCCTGGGTCTCCATCAAGGGTTGCACACAGCCATCTCTCTGAGCTGTTCTGCAGAAACTGAAACCCCCTCCAGCTGGGAGAAGTTAACAGTACACTGCCCACAAGCATGTAGACCCCAGACCAGTTGGAACCAGAGGGTTAATGATGCTGCCTCCTACTTACCTAGTGAAAGTGAAAGTCGCTCAGCTGTGTCTGACTCTTTGTGACCCCATGGACTGTACAGTCCATGGAGTTCTCCAGGCCAGAGTACTGGAGTGGGTAGCCTTTCCCTTCCCTAGGGGATCTTCCCAACCCAGGGATCGAACCCAGGTCTCCCACATTGCAATCAGATTATTAACCAGCTGAGCCACCAGGGAAGCCCAACTACCAACCAATTAGAAGGACGTCCATGAGCTGCTCAGGCCCTCTTTGAACCATTACTATAAACCTTCCCGATGCCCCCTCCAGGTTGGGGGACACACAGTTTTCAGGGCATTGGCCTGCTGGGCCCCCTTTTTCCTGGCAAAGCGATTAAGCTATTCTTGTTTACTTGACCCCAAGCTCTGTCTCTAGTATTGCGCTCAGTGTCAGAGTGCAGAGGCAGAGTCGGCTTCACACTCAGCCCCAGCTGTGTAGTACCACCTTGTAAAACTTCCGATTGCGGGGCTGCAGCTCGGAACCACTGAGAGTTTCTAGCAACGGAGTCTGAAAAATCTACTTTTTTTAAAACAAGCAATCTGCAGGAATCTGACATGCACGTACTTTTGGGAACCAGTGATAAAGCCCCTTGCTGCTCCAGTGGGGTCTGTGGACCAGCGGTGCTGGGACCAGCCCCCGAGCCTGATAGAAATGTAGCACCTTGGGCGGCGCCCCCTGGCCACAGACGTCGTACTGCGTACTTTCCACGAGATGCTCAGCGGATCTGCATACACGCTGAAATTTGAGAAGCGCGCTCTGCGCAAACTGGTGGACAGAGAGCTTTCTCAAACGCAAAGGAGAGGTACTTATGAGACGGCTGTTCTTTAAAGCACTGCCTTTGGGGCCGGTTTTAAAGTCCGCTGGCGTTGGGGCCTTACTTTGCAGAGAACCCCTGGTCATCGCGGAGCCCCGCCAGGAGGGGCAGGCGCTGGTGGCCCTGGGGGAGGGGAGCCGGGGCCCCAGGGCCGGCCTCGCAGCCGCAGGGACAGGCCGCAGCCGGGAGAGGGCACCGCGCACCTCCGGGAAGAGCCCAGCTTGGGAGAGGAGACAGCCCGGCACGCGGGCAAGGCGGACCGAGGGCTTCCGGGACTGGAACGCCCAGCAAACTCAGAGGGCGGGTCACTCGGACCAGGAGTGGCGCGCGCACGCCCGCGTGCACATCACACGCATAACACCCGTGCACTCAGGCCCCGAGCACAGCACCGACAACACACCTGCCCAAGTACACACGCACCCCTTGCACAACACGCTTATAATACACACTCAGCCCCCAGTACACGTGTGCAGCACTCGCAGCAAACACACACGCTCACAGGCCACCAGACACGCCGAACGAGCCGGCCGTCGCGGCGCAGGCGCACACCCTGCCACACGCTCAGCACACGTAGTACACACACGTGTCACACGTGGTGCACCACACCCACGCACTGCACACCACCCACGCGGCACATCACACGGAGCGGACACGGGCAGCACGGGCACAGCACAATACGCAGGCACACGCACCGCGAAAACACACACCCTGAGCATCACATCACCAGAGGCACAGTGCCACGCGTACACTATGCGGTGTGCACACGTCATGCAATCACACTGACACCCTGAAGACACTCACGCACGCGTGACCGCACAGCACACCACGGGCACCACTAACACTGCACACAACACACACACACAGCATCCATTTAACACACAACACAGGGCATTCACCTTACACGAGGCAGACACCCAGCCTCACACACACACACCATCACAGACTCTTGATTGAGGCCGTGTGTCTGGTTGGAAAAACATCCTTGCTCTAGGCCAATGAAAAGATGCACCAGAGAATCAGAAGACGATGTATCGACTCACTCAGCAATTGTTCCTTTACCGTATGCTGGCCCTCCAGGCTCACCGCACGGCAAGGGAAGCAGGCACTGAATAAACCAATAATACAGCAAGGACCGTTTAGCCTCGGCTGTAGCGACTGCTATGAATTAAAGCCGCCGGCAGCACAGAACGGCGACCGGGCGGGCCTGGAGGGGTCTGGGAGTTTCCCGAAAGGAACTATTTCGGTCGAGACCTGGAGGCGGGCAGCAGGGCGGGGGCTCGCGGCCAGGGCGAGGCGCTGGGGTCCAGAGCCCGCGCATCCGCCCCGCTGAGCGCGAGGAGCCGGGGCTCCGAGGACTGCGTGGCCCCGCCCCCTGCTGCCCCGCTCCGCCCCTCCCACCCAGGGGCGCGGAGGGTGGGTCTGCTTCCTGGGAAACTCTCCGGGATCCGGGAGGAGCCGTGTCTACGGGGAAGGGACCCAAGCACCCAGCTGCCCAGCTGCTCTGCCCCTGGATGCGGGGGGTGGTGCGGAGCGCAGGGGCCCAGGACGAGCCCGCCGTCTCCCTGCGCAGTTTGTGGGTCCTCACACCTCCCGGCTTGCCTCCTGGGGTGCTCCTGGAGGTGGTGGGGCCACCCCGCCAGGTCAGACCGCACCAGTGCAGCCTCTGGCTCCTGGGTCCCGCACGGTCCGCCTCGTCGAGTGGACTACGGGGGAAGGCGCGGGGTAGGGAGGGGCTCGGGCTGCTTGGAGCAAACCCCGCCGTGGCGCCTCCCAGCTGGTGCCTGCGGACAGTCCCTTGGCCTCTCTGTGCCTCATGAAAGCGAAAAAGTGAAGTCGCTCAGTCGTGCCCGACTCTTGGCAACCCCATGGACGGTAGCCCACCAGGCTCCTCCGTCCTTGGCATTTTCCAGGCAAGAGTACTGGAGTGGGTTGCCATTTCCCCCTCCATGTTCATACCTGTAAAACAGGCGTGATAGCAGAGCTAGCACCGGTCTCGCTAAGATGTGAGGCCGTTATTCGTCGATGTAGGAAAAGCTCTTTGATTAAAGCCAAGCAATGGCAAGATCCACAGAGACGTTAACTGCAGCCGTTACTTTCACCCAAAAGAAAAGCAAGCCCGACACCTAATATCAAACTGTGCTGCAGTCACTTAGTCCTGCAAGCGTCTGGGGAACATCGGCTCCCAGGCCCCTCCGGGTCGGAGACACGGCCGGCCAGCCGATCCAGAGCCGGAAGGACGGGAACCCGGGTCGGTGGGGGAGAGAAGGGGCAGGGAAGCGCTCCTCCTTCTCCGTCTCTAGGGCGGTGGGTCCCCGCTGGAGGGCTGGTCCCAGAGGCCGGACCGCACCTGCCGCTTCTGCCTCCGCGGCTCTAACAGGTCCCCAGGTGATGCCGCGGGTCCGGAGACCACACACCTGGAGAAGCGCCGCCTGCCACAGCGGGGGCGGCGGGCGGAGCGTCTGCGCCCCTCCGGGAGCCGGGAGGGGCGGCCGGGGTTTACTCACAGCGGGTGCCGCGGGTCCCCCCTGTGCGGGGGGCTGCGGGCGCCGGGCGCCTCCTCCGGGCTGAGTGCGGTCCGCTCCCCCTCTTCGGACGCCTCCTCGTCCTCCGCATCCTCCTCCTCGGCCGCCCAGTCCCTCTCCGGGGCCGCCGGGGCCTGCTGCTTGTGCGGCCGCGGGATGAGCCGGTAGCCGCCGCCTCGCCCGCCGCGGCTCGGGTTCCTTCCGGCCCTGGGCGAGGCCACGGCCACCAGGAGCTGGTCCTCCCGCAGGGAGACGAGGGGCGGCAGGGGGCCGTACTCCTGGTCCTCCTCCTCGGACTCTAGCAGCCACTCCTGGGGGTCCCCAAAGTCCAGGCGGTAGCCGGCCTGGGGGCTGCGCCCGGCCGCCTGGGGGGCTGGGGGCGCGCGGGGCAGGGCGTGCGGGGGCGGGCGCAGGACCCCCAGCATCAGCAGCACGCACCCCAGCACCAGGAGGGCGAGCAGCGCCTGCCGCCGGCAGGGTCCGTGTCTGCGCCGCTTCCTTACGAGCATGCTGCGGGGACCTGGCAAACGCAACAGGTCATGTTCCGCTTCACTCTCTCCTCCCGCTCCGGGGTCCTCCACTCTGGCAGCACAACCTGGCTTCCTGGGTCCGCGTGGAACCGTTTTCTCTCTCTCTCTCTCTCTTTTTTTTTTTTTTTTTGCCGCTCACTTAACCTGGTCCTTTTTCCCCGCAGCCGACACTTGCCAGCAGCGTGTATAAGACCGGCCGCCACTCAGAAAGCCGCGGACCCAGGTCCCAGCCCAGGTCCTCTCTGAGCGGATGTCTTTAACTGCCTTCCGAAAGCCCATCCACTGGGGGCGGGGAGGGTACTTCAGATTGAACCCTGATGCCCTTTTCCTCTTTGGGAGAAAGAAGAATTTCCTCTCTGCTCAGGAGACTGGTCCCACGTGTTTAGCTCCCGCCCCGCCCCCGCCCCCTCCCCCCCGCAGCTTGCATGAAGGGTCAGGTTGCTGTGGGGTGTCTGGGGGGAGCCAGGTGGTCTCAGCCCGGCAGAGCGGACCCCCGTCCTCCTTTGGACCCTGCAGGTCAGGTCGGATCCACACCTCGCTCTGCGCTCGGCCTGGGCGCTGCCGGGCGAGCCGGCGGGCGCCGGGCTCCTGGTCCTAAAGCCCTCACTGTTCCCGGGAACAAGACCCGAGGAAAACCAGCCCCGGCGCTGCTGGGACCAATCTCAGCGGGAACACCCCGGGGAGGTCCGGTCTGCCTCTGATCCCAGGAAGGCTTCTCTCCCCACCCAAAGGGGCGGGAGAGACGATTCCCTCTTGATTTCCAAAAGGCTGTTCCCGGACGGAAGTGCAGGGAGCTGGCGGGCTGTTTGCACCCTAGGTCTCCTACAGGTCATCCCGGAGAGCCAGGCCGGCCCCTCCCTCCCTTCCTGAGGACCTCGTCCTCCTCCTCCTGAAAAGGAGGCGAGCTGGTGGATATGCTCCCACAACAAGCTCCCCCTGCCCACCCGAGCCCCTGAATGCCCGCCCGCCCGCCCACCCAGCAGGTGGGGGCAGAGAGGGGGATGGTGAAACAGGAGGGGCACGCTGCTCCCTTGTCAACTCCCTTCATTTGAACCACACCTAACGATGAGCCTCCACCTTCTGCTGTCCCGGGGCAGGGCGCAGAGATCGCAGCGAATAAGACAGCAAAATGTGTGCCTCGTGGAACTCACAGCCTGGTGGGACAGACGAGCACGATTAAGACAGTGGGAGAGATGGCGATAGTGCTAAGGAAAAGTCAGACGGAGGGGGCCGGAGAGCAGGGGCTGCGGGTTGGCAATCCACCCTGAGTGAGGAAGGGGCCCCAGAAGCTGTGCTGAAGGAGGAGGATTGGGCGGGTCCGCAGGGAGAGGAACAGCAGATGCAAAGGCGAGAGTGTACCTGGCCTTTTGAGGACTGGCAGAGGGCCCGTGAGGCTGGAGCAGGGGGGCAGGTGGGGATGGGATGAGAGAGGTAAGGGGGGCATCTTTTAGAGCCGTGGGGGGCACTGCAGGCACTTGGGCTGTAAGCAGAAGACAGGCACCATGGACTGGGCTGCTAACTGGACGCTCTGGCTGCTGAAGTTAGACAGTGGGAGCACAGGGCAGGAGCAGAGAGGTGGACTGAGGCGTTGCTGCAGCAAGACACAAGGGCATCCGTGGAGCCAGAGGTGAGTGCTCAGCTTCAGCACGTGTTTTAAGGAAGAGCTCGTAAGGTTTGTTGGTGAATTTGTGGGTGAGAGACATATGATTCAAGGATGGTTACAAGTTTTGGGTCCAGGCAGTCGGAGGAATCAAGTTGCCCTCAAAGGAGAAGGGAAGGCTGGGAGCATAGATATGGCTTTTGAAGATTTTGGAGGGAGTGATGGAGACAAGAATACCCATCTGGTGATGTCCATGTGTAGACTGATCTCTTATGCTGTTGGAAGAGGGTATTTGCTATGACCAGTACGTTCTATTGGCAAAACTCTGTTAGCCTTTGACCTGCTTCACTTTGTACTCCAAGGCCAAATTTGCCTGTTTCTCCAGGTATCTCTTGACTTCCTACTTTTGCATCCCAGTCCCCTATAATGAAAAGGACATCTTTTGGGGGTGTTTGTTCTAGAAGGTCTTGTAGGTCTTCATAGAACCGTTCAACTTCAGCTTCTTCAGCATTACTGGTTGAGCCATAGACTTGGATTTCTGTGGTATCGAATGGTTTGCCTTGGAAATGAACAGAGTTCATTCTGTCATTTTGAGATTTCATCCAAGTACTGCATTTCGGACTCTTCTGTTGACTATGATGGCTACTCCATTTCTTCTAAGGGATTCCTGCCCACAGTAGTAGATATAATGTCCATCTGAATTAAATCCACCCATTCCAGTCCATTTTAGTTCACTGATTCCTAAAATGTCGATGTTCACTCTTGCCATCTCCTGCTTGACCACTTCTAATTTACCCTGATACATGGACCTAACATTCCAGGTTCCTATGCAATATTGCTCTTTACAGCATCGGACTTTACTTCCATCACAGTCACATCCACAAAATGGATGTTATTTTCTCTTTGGCTCCAGCTCTTCATTCTTTCTGGAGTTATTTCTCCACTGATCTCCAGCAGCATATTGGGTACCAACCCACCTGGGGAGTTCATCTTTCAGCGTCATATCTTTTTGCCTTTTCATACTGTTCATGGGGTTCTCAAGGCAAGAATACTGAAGTGGTTTGCCCTTCCCTTCTCTAGTGGACCACATTCTGTCAGACCTCTCCACCATGACCCGCCTGTCTTGGGTGGCCCTACATGGCATGGCTCAGAGTTTCAGTGAGTTAGACAAGGCTCAAAAAACTAAGATCCTGGTATCCACTCCCATTACTTCATGGCAAATAGATGGGGGAACATTGGAAACAGTGACAGACTATTTTCTTGGACTCCACAGTCACTGCTGATGGTGATTGCAGCCATGAAATTAAAAGATGCTTGCTCCTTGGAAGAAAAGCTATGACGAACCTAGACAGCATATTAAAACACAGAGACATTACTTTGCTGACAAAGGTCCATCTAGTCAGAGCTATGGTTTTTCCAGTAGTCATATATGGATATGAGAACTGGACTATGAAGAAAGCTGAACGCTGAAGAATTGTTGCTTTTGAACTGTGGTGTTGGAGAAGACTCTTGAGAGTCCCCTGGACTGCAAGGAGATGCAACAAGTCAATCCTAAAGGAAATCAGTCCTGAATATTCATTGGAAGAACTAATGCTGAAGCTGAAATCCTATACTTTGGCCACCTGATGGAAAGAACTGACTCATTTGAAAAGACCCTGATGCTGGGAAAGATTGAAGTCAGTAGGAGAAGGGGATGACAGAGGATGAGATGATTGGATGGCATCACTGACTTAATGGATATGAGTTTGAGCAAGCTCTGGGAGTTGATGGACAGGGAAGCCTGGTGTGCTGTAGTCCAAGGGGTTGCAAAGAGTCAGACACGACTGAGCAATTGAATTGAACTGATAGAGACAACAGAGAGCAGGGGAGTCAGCAAGCTCAGAGTCTGCAGGCATCTGGTGGACGGGATTGAAGGAGGGTAGGTAACCATCATCACGAGAAGTGGCTCTTTTGATAACTGTAGGAGGAACTGGGGTGGGGCGGGTTCCTGAAATGGATTGCTCCTTTTTTTTTCTGATTTGATTTTGATCTTAGATTGTGAGTATAAAACATCTCATGGAAAAAAATATTCTTCCTTGAACTCAGTTGCTGCTTCCTGTGTGTGTGTGCGTGTGTGCTCATGTTTGTTTCCCCTGAAGCCACTCAGAGTCAGAGGTGAATGAGTGGGTCCTCAACAACTGTTCTCAACAGCCCAGCCCCGGGCGGGCAGCTCATAGGAACTGACAGATTGGACTGTATTTTCCAAATCTGACATCAGGATGTCCTGGGGCTGGGAGTTGCATGGCTTCCAGGTTCAAGAGGCAGGCGTTCTGGGAGATGTGGTTTATTTATTTTTTTAAGATTTTTTATTGTCTTGATGTGGACCATTTTTAAAGTCTTTATTGAACTTGCTGCAGTCTTGCTTCTGTTTTTCTGTTTTTTGGCACCAAGGCACGTGGGATCTGAGCTCGCCGCCCAGGAATTGAAGCCGTAGGTACCCTCTGGAGTGGAAGGTGAAATCCTAACCCTTGGGCCACCAGGGGAGCCCCTGGGAGAGGAGGTTTAGAATGTAGGGACTCTGGGGGTTGAGGATCACAGGAGAGAGAGCGCCCCTTCCCGGGGCTCTCAGAGACCTAAGGGTGCAGGGTCTCCACCCTCCCCCCGCCCCAGTAACACTGACCTCAGAGTGGCCAGCCTTGTCCCACAGCAGGGCCTTACCTCCCTCCGCCTGAGGTCTCTTTGTGCAGCGGTCCAGCCACATGGCTCATCTCTCCCCTTGGTGTCAACCCCAGAGTCGCCTGCTCAGGGAGACCTATCCACCTGTGGCTTTGTCACCCCTGCTTTCTCTGTGTCTCTGGGTGCTTCTCAATATTTGATATTCTCGATCTGTTTCTGTTTATTTTCCTCCTCGTCACGGGTCATATTTTACTGACTCTTTGCCTGTCTCGTCATTTTTAATGTGATGCCAGATGCTGTGAATTTTATCTTGTTGGATACCAGATACTTTTGTATTTCTATAAATATTGTTGAGCTCTCTCCAGAAGGTCTGGCCCTGAAGCAGTCGTTAACTGAGGGTCAGCGTCTCCACTGCTGAGACAAGACCTGAGTATCCCGTGATATGTCGGCATACCCGTGTCCCATGCATGTCGAGGGTCTCCTCTCTGGGAGCGGGGCTGCTGCCCACGCTGTGTGCGTGCTGGGGACTCCTCCCTCGGCTCCTTCAGGCGCTCCTTTCCCTGGCCTCGGCGAGCTTTGCCACAGGCAGGTTCTGATCCCCGCGGGGTCCCCGGAGCCGTCTGCGCACAGCCCTCTGCTCCCCGGGGCTCTGTTACAGAACTGCGACATCCTTGCCTCTGGGTCTCCCAGCTCCACCTCCCCAGGTCAGGGCCACCCCCAGTTCCACCCGGAGAAGCTCCACCCTCCTGCACTGCAGCCTGGAAACGGTCTCCAGGCAACACGCTGGGGAAATCCCAGGACTCACTCCTTGGTTTCTCTCCCTGTTACCTGAGGGCAAGTCCTGAAACTACTGGTTTGCATTTCCTCCTGGGTATTTAGTTGCCCCTGATTTAGTTGAGGAGGAAAACCCTTCTGAGATGTCTTCATTTGGGGTCCCCTAGAAACGGGCGCTGTGGTGTCCTGATGGATTCTGGTTTTGTGATTTTGCCTACTTGCTGCAGTTGATCTGGAACCTCAGAATCATTTGTGGACGTGCGCAGAGGGGCACAAATGTTAACTTGCGTGATGTGCTCCGTCCCAGCCGAGGTCACACAAGGCGACAGTCTGACCCTGTCCCAGCTCTCGTGAAATATCTTCCTCACATCCTATTTAGGGCTGTGTTTACACCTTTTTGTGCTTTGCGTTGGCGATTTTGCTGTTTAAAATGGCCCCAGGCCTAGTGCTGAAGTGCTGGCTAGTGTCCTAAGCTCAGAAGGCTGTGATGAGCCTTATGGGGGAAATGCAAGAGTTAGGTGAGCTTCATTCCCACTGGGGCTCTAGTGCTGTTGGCAGCGGGTTTAGTGTTAATGAATCCACAATATATAGTAAATAAGATGTCTTTGAACATAGTATATTCAAACAAGGTTATATATTTATTGGTTGACCAGAAGGCCAGAGAGCAGTGAGCGCTTCTGTATTCTCTAACCCAGTATTTACAGCAACTTGCTAGAACAACACTCGTATGAGGTCTTGTTACTGCACAAAAAACCTGAACAGATGGTTTATTCAGGGAGGGGAGGGGGAAGAGAGGGAAGATGGACAGGCTTTGAAGGACACATAATCAGGGCAGCTACTACTGTGGGTACCTGGGCATAGCATCTTGGAGGATTTCTGGGGTCAGAGGACAGCCTGCCTCAGAGTGATGGCATCCAAGGAAGGGGGAGTTGGGGTGCTTATGCACCAACCTCATCAGCAGAGGATGGCTGGAGAGGGGCACTCACAGCCTGCTGGGGAGCGGACAGAGGCACTGACCGCCAAAGACTGTCCTCAGGCAAAGAGGTGTGGACGCTGGCAACTGGGGTGCCCACTACGTTGGGGGCAGGTCTGAGCGCGTGTGAGCCGCAGATGGGAGGGCGGGGGCCTGAGAACTCAGGAGCCCCCAGGAGCGGGCAGGTCACATAAGCCAGGGCAGTAGGCTGAGAGAGGCCGCAGAAGCTGGGAGATTCTCTCCCTGTCTAACAAGAACAGCTGTTTCTCAGCCATGGGCAATTTTTGCCATGCTGGAAGATAGGAACTATTCTTGCCAAATCTCCTGATTTTTTTCAAGAAACGTGGGAAATGCAGATTTTTTAAAAAGTGTGAAATCCCAAATTTGTAAAAACTGGCAATGAATTAAAAAATTTCTAAATATACTGTTAAGGCCGAACAAAATGTGGCAGCAGGCCAACGGCAGCCCCGAGGTCTGCAGCCTCTCGGATGGACGGTGCCTGAGATCCCGGCTGCTGGGTATGAGCCCGGAGAAAAGATATCATCATCTCCCACGCACGCTGAGCCTCCAGGGGTGCAGCGGGCTAGGCGTCTGTCCCGACATCCACGTGGCGAGGTGCCCTTGGGTCCGTGCGGTGGACTTACCTCGCTTTCCTGCCTTGAGGCTTCTGAGAGACCTAAGGATCACTGTTCCCTGTGGCTGGTGGAGTTCTCCGGCCGTTTCTTGTCACCTTTTGGTATTTTCCCTCTTGTGAGTAATTAGCTGAGCCTCCTGGGCTCTTCATCCGAGACCTGCTCAGTCAGCCTCCTCCATCCCTGAGAACAAGGCTGCCTGCCCAGCCTCCCACCTGATCGTCAGAGGCGCTCTCAAGGGGAGTGGTCCTGTGTGCGGAAGCAGAGCCCAGGGAATTGGCCACCACAGGCATTTTTCTGCTACACAGAGGGAGGGGAGAAGATGAGGACTGTGCTCCCAGGGAGCGGCAGAGCACCCGTCAGCCAGCGGTCAGGAGTCAGCCGGAGAGGCCAACCCACCAAGAGATAGCAGGAGACGCATGATTTGTCACAGCGATATGGCCTCACATAGTTGTGGGAGCTGGTGAGTGGTCTCTGCAAGGCCGCTGTCTTCACATCTGATGCTGAAGCTTGAAGTCAGGACAGGCAGCTATGAAGGAAACATAAATACCAAGCAGGGGGGAAACCAAGAACAAGAACAAATCAACTTACGGAACCCATAAGCATGAGCGGGAACCCCACGCAGAGGCACACACCTCTGCTGTCTCTACGTGGGCAGTATGGGTTTCCTGCAGAAGCTGGGCTCTTGGTCGTGAATCTAAATGCCGACCTCTGGCCCAGAAATCGGAGCAGAGGTGCTGAAGGAGGATTCAGGGAAAATTCTCCCACTTTGAGCAGACGAGGTGAGTCAGCACATCAGTAACAGCATACATGTCCTACACGTCTGTTTCTTTCCTTCTGTCCAAGAATCTTCCCTGTGCCCCACTGTGGAGGGATTGGAACAACTCTGCCTTCACTTCTGGGGACACCCTAACCATCGGATTTTTTTACTTACGACCAAGATGAAGGCAAGGAGGTGTGTGATGCCCTGTCTGAGGTCTGAAGCTCTCCTGGCAAGCCTCAGGGATGCCTTCTTTCCTGGTGGATTACAATGGCCTTGCCAGTTTTGGGAAGCCTGGCTGGATGACATAGCCCCCTGGCTCCTTTCAGTGAGTTCTTCTGAAGCCAAGTCTCCTCACACAGGTCTTGGCAGTTCGATCCAGGGATTCAGTGCAGTCCGTGCGGACAAAGGCTGTGCTCCGGTGCACAGAGCCTGTGTCCCAGAACTTCACTGTTGCCCCACATTCTCCTTCTTTCCTTGCACTGGATCTTCCGGCTTCAAATAAAAGCCTTAACATGAGGCAGGAGGAGAAGGGGATGACAGAGGATGAGATGGTTGGATGGCATCACCTACTCAGTGGACATGAGTTTGAGCATGCTCCAGGAGTTGGTGATGGACAGGGAGGCCTGGCGTGCTGCCGTCCATGGGGGTCGCAAGGAGTCGGACACGACTGAGCAACTGAACTGAATGTGAGTGTATTCTGTGGAGTCTAGGGAATCCTTTCTGATATCTGAACTGGAGCAAACAGTGTAACCGACCTCGCTGAAAACATGCAAGAAAGATCACTCTGGGAAATGTAGGTCAGCCTAACTGACACACGATGAGGTCTCTGAAGCGTCCATGGCCTCGTTGCTCTGTGGCCGCCATCTTGGTGTAGGAAGGCTTGCTCTGGGCGTTGGTACCAAGGGTGGCAGACCTAGGTCTTTTTAAGACATCATTCCACAGATGTCTGGGGAAACCAGAGCAAATGAATTCTTAGACGAAAAAAAGACTTGTTGATTTCTTCAGACTCTCCTTTCCTGTGATTCTGTGGCTAAAAACCCTGTGGTTTTCTGCCAGCTTCCAACACTAACAGATAGAGAATGCAGAAGGTCTGATTCCTTCTGGGAAAGGACCCTCTAGAAAGAGCCAGGAAGACATAGATGAGAAAACTAGACCTGCCAAGAGGGGAATACAACATGGCAGATTTTGGCCCCATCGATGGGAGGACTTTATAATATTGAGAGCAAAGTGTCCAACAGCTGAAGGGATAGACTTGTGAGAAACGGAGTTCAGCTTTTTGACTTGTTAGCTTTAGGCAGAGACTTAATAATATCCTTCCTTCCTCCTTCCTTCTCTCCTTTCCTTTCTCCCTTCCTTTCTTCCTCCCTTCTTTCATTCCTTCAGTGAGTCCGTACACTCAGTTATTTTCTATGAATGCAATAAATCCATCAACAATTATTGAATACTTATGATATGCCAAGTGCTGTGTTGAGCTCTGGAATCACAGCCCAGCAGAGAAGGTAGTTGGGGGTTATTGGCTACTTGCTATGTGCTGGACACTGCTTGAACTGCTAGAGTTTAGAACCTAGGATAGAGGACAGTCTCGGACGGGTGTTGAGATTCTTCATTTCGAAGCCATGATTCTCAGGTGAACTCCCCTATTTGTGAGTCCCATCCTGGTTGGCTCTACCAGCCATGATCCCTTGACTCAAAGGACCCACACGGCTTCTGTTGCCACTAAGATTGTTTTTGTTTGGGTCCAGGAAGACTGGGATGTTCTGGGCTGTGACCTCATTGTTTATTATTGTTTTTTAAAGCTTCTCTCTCCCTTCTGTAGGCTGGATCAGAGTTGAAGACAGCAGGGTGGCTATGTGAAATAAACTCCAGCCAGCATTACTGTCATCTTGAACACCCAAACAATGGGTCACACTCCCACAGCTCGTGTCTTCTTGGTATCTTGGCTGAGCCTCGGCTTTTCCATTTTTATCTGCCATTTGAGATAGGAAGGCATTGGAAACAGCTGATCTGTGAACATCTACAGTGTAAAATCCATGCAGAGAGAGAGGAGATAAATTTATGAGCAGTCCAATCTTAGCCCTCGGGAGAAGACTAGAAAACACATTTAGTCTGACATTTAAAGATCTGATACGATCCAGATGCAGTCAGTTTAGCACCCAACTCTCCCCAAACACTGTGCAGGTCCTGGCAGAGGATGGTGGCTCACGGTAGGACACGTGGGTGGAGGAAGACCGTGGCAACAACCGTGCCTCAGATGGCAGCTGGATTTTATCCCTTGGATGTGCCTTGCACTATGTCCCAGTTTACAGGGGTGAGACTGTCTCTAAAGGAGGCTTTAGCAAATATGAGATGATCCTTGAGAGAGATCAAAGCTGGAGACAGCCCTTGACAGAAGTGTTTTGCTAATATACAAGAATGGGGCAGGCAGAAATGTAGGTCTTGGCTGCCCGTAGAGAGAAGGCAGGGCTGGATTCCCAAACTGAGAATTCTCATTGCCTGCAGGACTTTCTGTGTTCCTTTATGTGTTCAGAAGGCTGTTCATCCAGATGGTTTGGGGCATAGATGCCTCGGGCAATTCTGCAATGCTTGGAGGATGGACATCATTGTGAATGCACCTTGAATGAATGCATTGAGTATGTTGGAAAGGGCTTGGAGGAAGTCTCTGAAAGTTTGTCTTAAGTTAGAACTAAATTTTTTAGTATTTTGTTTAATTTTTTTGAGGTATGATTGATTTAAAATGTGTTTCAGATGTACATCAAAGCTCTTCAATTGTATATATATATATATAAATAGATACATTCCTTTTTTATGTTCACTTTCATTATAGGTTATCATAAAACATTGAGTATAGTTCGCTGTGCCATACTGTAGGTCCTTTTCGATGATCTATTTTATATAGAGTATATATTTTGATCCCAAACCCCTAATTTATTCCTCCCTTGGCCCTTAGAGCTGAATTCAATGCGCCTGAGTCTAGGTTGGTCACATGTGTGATGGAGATTGAATTGTGATCCAAAGTCTGCGGCTTATTCCCTTTGAGAACCTGAGCAAATTTCTATGTATTCATGGAAGGAAGGGCTGGATTAAATGTTCCCCAGAGACCTTTCAGCACTCAGAGCCTATGATGGAAACTGGACATGCATTATAAAATGGAGATTGTGCCTGAGCCATTTGCAAAGAATCTCCCAATAATCATACGGCTGGAAGAAAGTGAAGAAGTCTTGGATATCCTACCCAGCCTCCTGCTTTCTAAGCAAAAGCATTAAACCAAGTTTCTGGAATATACAAATAAAACCCCACTGAGAATCGAATCATCGGCCACAAAGAGCTTAACTTCAGGTGTTTAAGACTTCCCTGCATTCCTGTTAAAAAGGCCGTGCTCTTGACTCAAAATATTGCTGTAAGTTTTAAATGAAATTTGCATATTATTTCAAAATGCCCACTCAGCGACTAAGCAAATAAACTAATTAGAATAACTGACTGTGGTAGCACTCCAACCCAGCAATGACATCTCCCCTATAGAGCACAGAGCTGGGCTTGTCAACCAGTCAAGGTAACTGTGCGCTTGATTGGGAAGGATAAAGGTGCTGTTGAAGGTGTTTGTAAGTTACTCAGCTCAGACTATGTGGAGAGGCTAGGGGACAGTTTCATAGAGAAAGCTGAAGCAAGTCCCCTGGGTTGGGCATTTGGGCATTAATTTTTGTTTTGTATGAGATGGGGTGGGGCAGAAGCATTCATCCAAAACTGGAAACCTTGCATCATGAGAGTCAGCAAGATCTGCTATGTAGAGTCTCCAGTATTTTGAGGGTTCATCCCCTTCCTAATTATCAGTCCGTTCAGTTGCTCAGTCGTGTCTGACTCTTTGCAACCTAATGCACTGCAGCACGCCAGGTTTCCCTATCCATCACCAACTATTCCCGGAGCTTACTCAAACTCATGTCCATCAAGTAGGTGATGCCATCCAACCATCTCATCTCCTGTTGTCCCCTTCTCCTCCTACATTCAGTCTTTTCCAGCATCAGGATCTCTTCGAATGAGTCAGTTCTTTGCATCAGATTGCCACAGTACTGGAGCGTCAGCCGCTGCATCAGTCCTTCCAATGAATACTCAGGACTGATCTCCTTTAGGATGGACTGGTTGGATCTCCTTGCAGTCCAAGGGACTCTCAAGAGTCTTCTCCAACACCACAGTTCAAAACCATCAATTCTTTGGCACTCAGCTTTGTTTATAGTCCAACTCTCACATCCATACATGACTATTGGAAAAAACCATAGCTTTGACTAGATGGACATTTGTTGGCAAAGTAATGTCTCTGCTTTTTAATATGCTGTCTAAGTTGGTCACAGCTTTTCTTCCAAGGAGCAAGTGCCTTTTAATTCCATGGCTGCAGTCAGCATTTGCAGTGATTTTGAAAATAAAGAAAATAAAGTCTCTCATTGTTTCCATTGTTTCCCCATCTATTTGCCACAAAGTAGTGGGACCAGATGCCTTGATCTTAGTTGTTTGAATGTTGAGTTTTAAGCCAATTTTTTCACTCTCTCTTTTCATTTTCATCAAGAAGATCTTTAGTTCCTGTTCACTTTCTTCTGTAAGGGTTGCGTCATCTGTATATCTGAGGTTATTAATATTTCTCCCAGCAATCTTGATTCCAGCTTGTGATGCATCCAGTCCAGCATTCTGCATGATGTACTCTGCATTTAAGTTAAATAAGCAGGCTGACAATATACACCTATACACACATACACAATATACACCTGATTTGACTGACTCCTTTGCTAATTTGGACCCAGTCTGTTGTTCCATGTCCAGTTTTAACTGTTGCTTCCTGACCTGCATACAGGTTCTTCAGGAGGCAGATCAGGTGGTCTGGTATTTCCATCTCTTGAAGAATTTTCCACAGTTTGTTGTGATCCACACAGTCAAAGGCTTTGGCATAATCAAGAAGTCAGAAGTAGACATTTTTCTGGAATTCTTTTGATTTTTCTATGATCCAATGGATGATGGCAATTTGACCTCTGGTTCCTTTGTCTTTTCTAATTCCAGCTTGAACATCTGGAAGTTCACAGTTCATGCACTGTTGAAGCCTGGCTTGGAGAATTTTGAGCACTATTTTGCTACCATGTGAGATGAGTGCTGTTGTGTAGTAGTTTGAAGATTCTTTGGCATTGCCTCTCTTTGGAAATGGAATAAAAACTAACCTTTTCCAGTCCTGTGGCCACTGCTGAGTTTTCCAAATTTGCTGCCATATTGAGTACAGCACTTTCACAGCATCATCTTTTAGGACTGGAAATACCTCAACTGGAATTCCATCACCTCCACTAGCTTTGTTTGTAGTGATGCTTCCTAAGGCCCACTTGAATTCACATTCCAGGATGTCTGGCTCTAGGTGAGTGATCACACCATTGTGATTATCTGGGTCACGAAGATCTTTTTTGTATAGTTCTTCTGTGTATTCTTGCCACCTCTTATTAATAGCTTCTGCTTCTGTTAGGTCCATACCATTTCTGTCCTTTATTGAGCCCATCTTTGCATGAAATCATCCCTTGGTATCTCTAATTTTCTTGAAGAGATCTCTAGTCTTTCCCATTCTGTTGTTTTCCTCTATTTCTTTGCATTGATCACTGAGGAAGGCTTTCTTATCTCTCCTTGCTACTCTTTGGAACTCTTCATTCAGATAGGTATATCATCTTTCCTTTTCTCCTTTGCCTTTAGCCTCTCTTCTTTTCTCAGCTATGGCCTCCTCAGACAACCATTTGGCCTTTTTGCATTTCTTTTTCTTGGGGATGGTCTTGATCCCTGTCTCCTGTAGAATGTCACGAACCTCCATCCATAGTTCATCAGACACTCTGTCTATCAGATCTAGTCCCTTAACTCTATTTGTCACTTTCACTATATAATTGTAAGGGATTTGATTAAGGTCATACCTGAATGGTCTAGTGGTTTTGCCTACTTTCTTTAATTTGGCAATAAGGAGTTCATGATCTGAGCCACAGTCAGCTTCCAGTCTTGTTTTTGCTGACTGTATAGAGCTTCTCCATCTTTGGCTGCAAAGAATATAATCAATCTGATTTCGGTACTGACCATCTGGTGATGTCCATGTGTAGAGTCATCTCTTGTGTTGTTGGAAGAGGGTGTTTGCTATGACCAGTGTGTTCTCTTGGCAAAACTCTGTTAGCCTTTGCCCTGCTTCATTTTGTACTCCAAAACCAAATTTTCCTGTTACTCCAGGTATCTCTTGACTTCCTACTTTTGCATTCCAGTCCCCTATAATGAAAAGGACATCTCTTTCTGGTGTTAGTTCTAGAAGGTCTTGCAGGTCTTCATAGAACCGTTCAACTTCAGCTTCTTCAGCACTACTGGTTGGAGCATAGGCTTTGATTACTGTGATATTGGATGGTTTGCCTTGGAAACAAACAGAGATCATTCTGTCATTTTTGAGATTGCATCCAAGTACTGCATTTTGGACTCTTTTGTTGACTATGATGGCTACTCCATTTCTTCTAAGAGATTCCTGCCCACTGTAGTAGATATAATGGCCATCTGAGTTAAATTCACCCATTCCAGTCCATTTTCGTTCACTGATTCCTAAAATGTCGACATTCACTCTTGCCATCTCCTGCTTGACTACTTCTAATTTAACTTGATTCATGGACCTAACATTATGGATTCCTAAGCAATATTGCTCTTTATAGCTTCAGACTTTATTTCCATCGTCAGTCACATCCACAACTAGACCTTGTTTTTGCTTTGGCTCCATCCCTTCGTTCTTTCTGGAGTTATTTCTCCACTCTTCTCCAGTAGCATATTGGCACCTACTGACCTGGGGAGTTCATCTTTCAGTGTCCTATCTTTTTGCCTTTTCATACTGTTCATGGGGCTCTCGAGGCAAGAATACTGAAGTGGGTTGCCATTCCCTTCTCCAGTGGACCACGTTCTGTCAGACCTCTCCACCATGACCCGCCTGTCTTGGGTGGCCCTACACGGCATGACTCACAGTTTCATTGAGTTTCCTAATCATAGCAATTACCATTTGTACTTTATTTATATATTAGTCTCTGCTTTTGAAAGGATTTGTGGTGGCTTGTGTGTGTATTCAATTCAACAGGACAGAATAAATAGATAAGGACAGAGAAAAATAAGCTCAGGGAGCAAGATAAAACCAGAAGTAAAGTTAACTTACAAAGTGTGTAGGCAATTGCAAAAGTGAAACTCTCTGCGCTTCCCAGTAGCCAATGTAAAGAAGGGAACATGGCTGGTCATCAGATTCACTGTATCCTTAGAATAAGAATGTTCCAGCTGGACAATCAATAGATCTTCCTGGTCATTGTCAATAAACCTGGAGTTCAGGATTTGCATCTTTAAGTGGCAAGTAAGTACCTGAATATAAGATGTCTGCATCGATCATAGGGCAATGCCAAATGTTTGACTGTGAAGAAAATGTAATCTAGGGCTGATCTTTTTTGGTTAAAAAAAAAGAATTGCTTAAACCAGGCCTATGCCTGAGTGGAGGCCTGTTCACAGCTGCAGAAAGGTGAGCTGAAGGAGACCCTGAGCAGAGCCACGATTTTCCTGGAAAAAAAAAGAAAACACTGTTTTGGACAAAGGGGAAATCACGTGCCTGGTGTTCTAGGTCCTAGGGCTTCAGGGTTTTAACCCTGGCTGTGGGGCAGAGTGACCTTGGGGCTCTGAACGGCACAGAAGTCCAGTCCCGTAGGGGAGTCTCATATGTCCCCTGAGATGGGGACCACCGCCCAGAGCGTGAGATTTGGGGGGCTAGAAAAACCAAAGGTAACCAACCACCGGCCACAGCCACAGCTAGTAAGCTGTGCCTGCTGGATCTGATTGTGAGTGAAGGAAGGTCCAGGTGAATGCGGAGGGAAAGTGCCCCTGCCGGGAGTGAAGCTGTTGACCGGCTGCATCAGATCACGGGAACTTAGCCCCTGAACCCTTGCAAACAGGGCCCTGTGACTCGCGTTGATGGAGGCTGGCTAGCCACCCTTCCTGGTTCACCCAGGATAACCCAGCGAACAGGGTTCAGGGCTCTTGTTGCTGAATCTAGGGACGTCCCAAGCAAACCGGGAAGCGCTGGTCACCCCAATGCTTTAGTCTCTTCTCAGTATAGGATCAGAGAGTGGAAAGAGTGACCCGGCCAACAAGAGTCAGGCCTGAGGCTGGGCGGGGTTTGACCCCCTGAGGGTGTTTATCTGAGGCTTCCTTTCTAGGGTCCTCTCCCCTCCTCGTTCCCATCTGTGGAGACATTTCTGTGTTTGTTCCAGATGCCAGCAGTGACGCAGCCATAGCTCTGGAGCCTCGGGGGCCTGGGAGGAAGTGGAACTTCCCCAAAGTCTGAAGAGCTGCTCTGTCCCACGGCTGTGCTTGTACTTAGATGAATGTTTCCTCCAGCAGCAAAATAGAAACTCTAAGGGCCTAAAAATAACAGTGGGTATGCACCGTTGGGGATGCCTGGGAAATCCCACGGACAGAAGAGCCTGGTACGTTATAGTGCGTAAGGTCGCAGAGGCGGACGCGGCTGAAGCGCAGACTGAGCCGCAGCAGCATGAAGACACCAACACAGAGCTGCCGCTTCTGAAGGGCTCGGGGCAAAACCAGGCGTCAGGGGCAAGACCAGCGTACTGTGCGTGCCCCCTGCACCTTGCACCACCGAGGGGTGGGCTGACCACTAAGCCACCCATCCTGCCCACCCCCTGCCCACATCTCGGCCTTCACCCTGTAGAGGGAACCAGCTCATCCCTGCTTGAGGAGTGATAGAACAAGGGTACTGTTTACTGTCCCTGCTCCCCTCACTGCAGCAGGGGACCCCGCAAAGCCTTGCCTGAATTCCAGCCTGGCCTCATATTAATTTCTACGGAGTTAGGAGGCCAAGAAACCCGGTAGGAAACACAAATACTCAGATGACATGGGAGCCCCCCAGGCAGACGCAGCCTGGCTCCCAAAGCGTCCCTGGGGCAGTCACTTGGGGCCCCTGCTTGGACGGGTCTCTGCCTGGTTAAATGTTCTGCTGTCTTTAAATCCTTAATAACTTTTGAACAAGGGGGCCTGCAAGTTCCCTTTACGCTGGACTCTGCAAATTCTGTGGCCAGTCCTGCTCTTCCAGATTGGCTCTTGCTGCCTTTGCCAGAGGTGAAAACTGACAATAAAATGGGAAAGCTTCCCTGAGGGACTCACAACCTGAGGTTCCTGGCCTAGTTTCAGAAGCTCTCAGTTGAATTTCCTAGGGGCACCGCCCCCAAGTCTGCCTTTTAGGAGGGGTACCGGGGTGATTCTGCTGCATGGTGAAGACTGGGCTCCAGTATTTTAGAGCGGGATTTAAAGTTAAAATAAATAAACGGGGATAAGAAAAGGAAGTTGTGAGAAGTAAGCAGCTGCTGGGGCCACTGACTCAGGCAGACTTTGAGGCCTCACCCTGACCCACAGTACCCTCATTTGGCCCTGACTACGGTGACGTATCCCTCTTGTGTGATTAAGAAATTACGAAAAAATATCTACGTCACCATCCCTGTGAGCAAGTTCTCTGAGGCCCAGGCCTACTCTCTGCCCACGTTTCAGCCTCTACTACCTCTTGCAGCTCGGCCAGACTTCCCACTGAGAAAGCCTAGATCAGTTCTTTCTGGAGCCTCACACCCCCGCCTGCACCCTTCTTGGGTCTCATGGCTTCCCAAATGCCCTCCTTCTGACCAGCCTCTCCAGCTGCTACACCCCGTGTTTGCTCCTGAGTTTGACTGACCTTGGCCTGTGGTCCTCAGAGGACTCCTTCTGGCACTCCCTTGGAAGACTCCAGGCAAATAATCACCTGTCGCCTCCTGGGCTGAGCTGTGAGTCCTCCTGATGTCTTCATGAGACGGAGAAAATGATGTCCCCAGGCAAGTCTCACACTAGTAAAAACACATGCAGCGGGTCTTTCTGGCTTCAGGCATGGCTGGATCCAGGAGGTCTCTCCGTCTCTTCCTTCTGATTTCCTCTGTGAGTGCTTAGAGTTGCACCTTTGCATGCCAGAGGAAAGGCATGCTGACCAGCACTCCTCCCCCTAGCAGAGGCAGAAGGAATTTGCCTGGCACCGTCTGCCTCCTCTGGAGTCTCTCATTTTCTGAAGGGGACACCCAGTGGTGGTGTGCTGGTCGATGTTTAAAC
This sequence comes from Antilocapra americana, assembly GCA_007570785.1. NCBI lineage: Eukaryota > Metazoa > Chordata > Mammalia > Artiodactyla > Antilocapridae > Antilocapra > Antilocapra americana. The sequence goes on along the minus strand of ML664172.1, from coordinate 10,114,029 downwards.
GCCGTCTCTCACCGGGGGTGGGGAGGAAGCCTTACTTGTTGGGTTTACGGGTTTCTGAGGTGTAAATGCTGTCACGGTGAAGTATTTGAAGCTGCTAATACTGTATCTGTCAACACAGAGCTGGGAAGAGGCGCCCAGTGGCACACCACCATATAGCATTTCCAGATACCATATTTGCGAATAGCCTCAGGCATGTAGATAATCATAGGTGATAAGACAATTAAGAAAGGATGAAGTTTGAGGATCCATTACTTTTTCTCTTAATGTAGTTCATTTAAGTATTAATGCATATCCTTTAAGCTTTAACAATGAATATGTTTAACAAGCAGCTAGCAAGATTCCTGACTTTCTTTTTTAACGTTCTGGTCATGCCATGTGGCATGGGCTTTTTAGTTCCCTAACCAGGGATCGAACCCATGTCCTCTGCATGGGAAGCTTGGAGTCTTAATTACCGACAGCCAGGGAAGTCCCAAGACTCCTGAGGTCTAACCATCGGCTCTGATGAGGTGGTACCAGCTGGCTCTGGCACATGGCTGATTCTGGAACTGGGCTGAGTGATGGAATGTGCTATGATCAACTAAGAACATCTGCTAAGGACCCAGGTGGAAGGCGTGCAGCAGGCATGTCACATGTTTACCTTTTCTAGAATGTCAGCGATTTTCAAACAGAGTGCTTGTTTGTTTTTTGATGGCAAAGTGCTGGGATCCCTGGGGAGGACCACCTTGATTTCGCCCCTGTTTATGATGCTCTGCCCTGGGGTCTGACTGTATCTCGTCAGCATCTCCAAAGTCAGGAGAGAAGGGAGTGGAGCCACTTCTGGGGGGGCATTTCCAAGTTCTGTCCCAGGGTGCTTAAAGCCCCATTAGTACTGCAAATCACAGAAAAGCCAGCCCCTGGAAAGGGGGTGTAGATTGTTTTTCAGGTTCTTTTGCTTGTGAAGATGTTGTCTTCACGATCAGAATTGCAGTTTAATATCTCATTAAGACTCTCTGCATCAGCTTTCCTGTTTCCCTTTTGCCTTCCCTGGTGAGCGGCTGAGCAGCTTTGGGGCAGGGCTGGTTCTCAAAGGGGCCAGGCAACAGCTGCGTCCTTGGAAGCATGACGAGTTAACATGGCTTCCCAGGTGTCAAAGAGTCTCTTACCAAACCGTTAGCATTTGGTCTGATGGCTCAGCAGCTGTGACTTGAGGACTTCCAGGTGTTGATTCAGGATGTGGAAACGTCTCCCTGGGAACCAGGGACCAGGGCTGCTCCCCGCTGCCCTTTGCTACCCCGTGATTAGTACAGGAACCTGTACACACAGGTGCTTGTCAAACCTTCACCCCAGATGGATCCGTTGCAGGGTGTGAGTCATAGAGAAGACCACCATTCTTACCAACAGATCTAATTCTCAGTTCTTTATCGAGGTGCAGTTTGCTTACAGTAAAATACGTATATCTGAAGGTGCAGCTCAACCCTCTTTTGCTTACACCCATGTAAATATCCATGTGGTCACCACCCAGTCAAGATGTAGTTGTACCCTTCACCCGAGAAGGTTCTGTGTGTCCTTTTCCAGCCATGCCAACTCCTCCAGAGGCAACCCCTGCTCTGACCTTGTCTTAGTTTGGGCTGCCATAGTATTGATAAAATACCATAGACTGAGTAGCTGAAACAACAGAAATTTACTTTCCCGTGGTTACTTTCCCATGGAGGTTGGAAGTCCGGGAGAGAGGTTCCAGCTGATTCAGACGGCTACCTTCTCACCATGTCCTAACACGACCTCCTCTTTGTAATGACAGATAGACATAGCCTTCCTGTGTCTCTCCTTAAAAAGACACTAATCTTCTAGGATTAGGGCCCCTCTCTCATCTTATTTAACCCAGTCACCATAGAGGCCCCCTCTCACACACAGCCACCCTGGGGCTGTGGACTCGACACAGCAGCGGGGAGAGGGGTACGCATCCAGCCCCACAGACTGGCACTGCTTGTTCTAGAGCTTCAGACAGATGGACTCAAATGGCGCATGCTCCTTTGCAACTGGCTGCTCTTTCTCAGTGTAATGTTTTGGAGATTCATCTACGCTGTTGTACGCATCAGTGAAGCATTCCTTTTTATTGCTAAATGGTATTCCATTGTATGAGTAGATAAGGTGTTTATCCACTCTCCTAATGATGAGCATTAGGATTGTTTCCAGGTTGCCAATAGATATTTATTCTGTGTAGGGCATTATGTTAGCTATTAAAGAATGTAAAGTATGTCCCTGCCCATTGGGAGGTTATGTTCGGGATCTGTGCTGGGAAAATAGCTAAGAATGTACCAGCCTATCACACAAAGTAGGACTCTGTTACTCGCTGAACAAAGACTGACTCAGGGACTCAAAAGAAGGGAGACTTTTAAAGGACATAAAAGTCGTTTGTAAATACATGCACGCAGAAGATGCGCCAACTTCAAAAAGCTGCCAGAGAAATAAAAGCAACTCCAAGTGAGATTGGACCTGGCAGGTCATGGGGCTGGCAGCATGGCTACTTCTGGGAGCCTCGGGATGCTCCACTGCCTGCGTTACAGGCCAAAGAGCTTCATGAAGTGGAAACAGGGTGAAAACATCCCCCTCGGAACAAAGCTGGCTCCAGCCTTGTTTTTGTGGTTTCCTCCCAAGAGGGCGGGGGGAAGTCTGGGCTCTGAAGGACAGCCAGCACCACGACCATGGCCAGGCGTGGATGCTCCACGTGGCAGGAAGGCAGGGTGGACACACTGGGCCTGGGTCCAGTTTGGGGTCTGGAGGGTGCCCATTCACCTTCTCTGGCCCAAAGGGGGATCTGAGTAGGTCAACAGATGGCTAGCAGCAGTGACGATGTCAAGGGCAGGGATGGGCAGCTGGGTTTTGACAGCCCTCCAAAGGGACTGCAGGCCTGCCGGGACTCTGAGAGTTGAGGTCTTGCGTGCCCTTACAGACCTTCAGAAGCTCCCCCAAGTCCTCCCCCACCAAGTTCTACCTAATGCCCTGGGTCTTGCCTTTCCCTGCCCAGTCATGTAGCAGATGGAGTTAAAGTGACCTCAGAGCTCGTGGGCTTCCCAGGTAGCCCTAGTGGTAAACAGACCACACGCAGGCTCGATCCCTGGGTCGGGAAGGTCCCCGGGAGGAGGGCATGGCCACCCACTCTGGTCTTCTTGCCCAAAGGATCCCATGGACAGAGGAACCTGGCAGATAGAGTCACAGAGTCAGACACAGCTAAGCAACTTAGCGTGCACACACAGAGCTCCCTAAGTGTTTGGAGGTGCCAGGGTGACAGAATGGGCAAGTGTGGGAGGTTTCAGGAGAGTCACCCAGTGAAATCTCCTGGCCACCGTATTGGTGGGGACCATCCATTTCATGTAGACAGTATCACATGATATTAAGGTTCTGTGTGCCTGGGTTGTAAACTTTCTCACAGTTTTTCATTGAAAGGACAAAGGCCATGGTTAAAAACACTAAGAGAAAAACAAAACAGCCTCCTAATAGCCCCTCCTCACAGAGATTTTCATGGTTATCTTACCTTCCAATTCGTATTTTAGACACTGTCTTTTATATACACTTTTCCCCCCTAATACTTAGTTTATTTATTTACTCACGTTTGGCTGCACAGGGTCCCCGTTGCCGCGCGGGCTTTCTTTAGTCGCAGCAAGCCCGGGCGATTATCCAGCGCGCTGTGCGGGCTCCTCGCGAGGGCTCCTCTTGCTTCAAAGCGCGGGCTCTGGGGTCACGGCTCCCGGGGTCGAGGGCAGGGGTTCCATAGCCGCGTCCCACAGGCTTCGTTGCTCCGCGGCGCCGGGGATGCTAAGCCAGGGAGAGAACCCGTGTCTCCTGCACTGGCAGGTGGACTCCCTGTCACTGAGTCACCAGCGAAGTCCTATACCCCATCTTCTCACAAGTTTGCTTGAGCATTTCCATGCGGCTGCGATAGACTTGACAATGACTGCGCTTAATAGCCACAGGATATTCAGTGTTGATGCCATAATTTTCTATTGCTGGACATCTTGGTGTCCACAATCATCTGTGCCTCTGCAATTGAGCAATTCATTTTAGAAGAATTTATACCCAAAGGTGTGCTTACCACAGCCCTCGAGGGAGGCCCAGGGTGTCATCAGTGTTCGAAGGACAGAAAGATGAGGAGGACTTGGGACTTAGGACTGGATTCTGATGAGCCCAAAGGAAATCAGAACAGAGATGCGGGGGGCGGTGGGAGGAGCAGGGGACTGTAGAAAGGATGTTTAAAACGTTAAAGCAAAAAATGTATAAACACAAAAGTTAAAAAAGCAAAAGAAGTATAATCCTCCTATAAATATCTAAGGTGCACGTGTCAAAGTTTTATTTTAACTCATTCATGAGAGAACCAGGTATATAAGATGATCTGATGCATGGATAGTGAAAGGAAAAAAATGGGAAGTAAGGTCACTGAGTTAGATACAAAACTGGTTAATTTTCTTCAAGGCAATAAAGCTACAACCTTTAGTGTTATCTTCTCTATAAACAGAACATCATTTCTGTCTCTACAGGAACAAAATCCTTTGCACCACTACTGGATAAAAGCCATTTGTACCCTAATGGTTTTCAACAAATTAATAGCTAATTTTAAAGGGTTATAAAATATTGAATCAAGAGTAAACAATAAATCAAAGTTGTATCCTGCTAGAAGGTCTAATGCCCCTGAGGCAGGCATTCTGTTTTCCATCTTTTTTTTGCCTTATTTCTGACTTATGGACATGGTTTTTCCGGAAAGGGGAGGCCATATGGTGGTAACTGTCCCCTCCAGCTATTTCAGAGCAGGGCAGTACTGCTGGGCTGTTCTCTGGAGCTGTAGCAGTGAGATGCACAGGTGGCTGTGGTGAAGACAAAAAAGGAAGTTTGAATAATTAATGCCCTCCCACCAGGGATGGGCAGAGAGGAGGGCCCAGAGCCTGCAAGAGGGACGGAGGAGAGCCCTAGGGTCTGGCTAGAAGCCAGACCACCCCTAACCACAGGGGTTCTGCTGCAAGGCTGCTGGAGGGGACCTTAAAAGCTCAGCTGGACCTGTTTCTCTCATAGTTTAAGTGACCCCTTCCTTACGGAGTGGGGTTCTGCCTCCATCCTTTCGAGCCTACAGATAGACAGCGAGCCCTTTATGCTTCTGCGACAGTGTCCACCACCGCGGCCACTCTCTCACCCTCCACACCTCTTAGTCCCCTGGGCCAAGAACCCTGAGTGGCCGGCGGTTCCTCTGGCTTTGCTCTTTCTCCTCCAGGCCCCAGCCTGACTGTGCCATTGCTTCCTCCTCCTGTTCCAGAGCAGAACCCGGCTTATCCCAGGGGAGCTTCTGATCAAGGAAGTGGATTCCAGCAAAGGGGGAGGGGCATGGGGGAGGGGAGGGATGGACTGGGAGCTTGGGATTAGCAGGTGCAAGCTATTACATATAGGATGGAGAAACCTCAAGGTCCTATTGTATAGCACAGGAAGCTATACTCAGTTTATCACAGGATAAACAATAATGGAAGTGAACATATATATATATAACTTAGACATTTTGCTGTACAGCAGAAATTAACATAACACGTAAGTCAACTGTACCTCAATAAAATAAAAAAAAATAAAGATAACAAAGGAAGAGGACTCCAGTTTGGGTGATGAACTGGCCCTGGGATTCCTGGAACCTTCTGGACTGGGAAGCTGAAAATTTCCATGGCCCAGGAACCCGCTAGTCCCAGGCTACTTGGGACCGTTGGCCACCCTGAGTCCCACCCCTCCTTGTGTTCTAAACAGCTTGGTGCTGTTCCACCCCAAGTGGCCCTCTTAACTTTTCCCCCTCTCTTCTCCTGGTCTTCCTCTCATGTAATATCTCCTTTAAATACTCTTTAATTTTTGATGCACCAGCAATAGCTCATACGAGTTCCCTGTGGACAAGAAATGGATACACGTTTTGCATTTTTGTCTTCTAGCAAGGAGGTGTTTGTGGAAGCCTCCAAGAAGATAGAGTGGAATGGGACGTTGTTTTCATGGGTCATAAATGAATCCCATCGCCTTCTTTCAGTAAATGACACAGAGCTGTAGAGTCTTGGGAAAGAAAAGACGTTCTGGTGGAGATCTGCTAAAGGAATAAAGGCTCCTGAGTGGAGACTTGAGGTTAGGAGAGAAAGATGGATAGTGGGTGGACTCCTGAAGGACAGTAAGCGTCAGCTTGTGGATAGTCAGGAGCTGTTTATATGTGTGCTGTTTCCATATGCCCTCCCTAGGCATCCAGGGTCCTCAGAAAGACGGAGTAACAGTTGGCTGGAGGGGAGGGAGGCAAAGGGGCCTGTGGAGAGTGGTCCAAGCTGAACTCTTCTCAGGGCCGAAGGCACGTAAGGGGATCACACCCAGCTCAGAAAATAAAGTGTTATTGGCTCCAGTCTGAAGCTGTCACTTTCCACTGAGATGGAATATATTACTCAGAAGAGAAAGGCACCAAATATTATGCCGTCTGCCTTCGGGGACAGAAAAAACACCCACTTCTTATAAAAACACTTTTTTGGGATGAAGGATTTGATTTCAACTGATGAGTCATTCCTGTTTTTTTTTTTTTTAAACCACTTAGCCAAAAAGTGAGGTTTTTAAAAAAGCATTTCTGAAGCAAAATCTTCCACTGCTTGGGTTTCTCTCATCTGACAGAGAGGCATCCTGAATGGTTATTTCCACAGGCCAGAAGCTGCCTCAGTTTGCATGAATGATGTTGTGGGACAAAATTTGTAGCCATCAAGTTTTAGGCTCATCAGGAAAAAGCAACCTTAAGACACTCTTTATGATCTAGAAGTGAGAAATGATCAAGAAACAGAAAACAAATTTTAAAGCCAAAATGTCAATAAGCGTGTGTTTGAAAATGACGCAGTGAACGGTCAGAAGGCAAAGGAGCTGAAGAGGGCCATGGACATCGGAGCAGGAAGGACCGCACATCCTGGTCTGGCAAGGACAGTCCTGATGCGAGCTGGAAAAGCACCACTTTCAAGGACGCCTTTTTCTGGACAGTGGGTTATAGGGCCGTCCCCCACGCCCTGCTCCCCGAATGTAGCTGTTTGAAACCACATCTGCCCATTCTTTGACACGCTTACCACCAAGAAGCGTGTGTCCCTGCTCCTTGGAAATGGGTGGGCTTTTGCCACCATCTGGATGAGCAGCGTCTGACCTCAGGGACCCCTGGAAGAAGTCTCGCTGCCCAGGCGCTACGTGCTGGAGGCAGCAGGTGAGCAGAGCCACAGGTGCCCGGGGAGCCCCTGCTGCTCAGGGTCTTCCCGATAAGGCACCAGACACATGAGTGAGGAAGGCTTTGTGAGGACCAGCCTTGGCCACCACCTGATTGCAGCCACATGAGCAGCCTCAGGAAGAGCTGTGAGACAGCCCAGGCAACTCCAGAACCACGGGAGAGAAAAGTGACAAGGGACGGTGCTCCCTTAGGCTAAGAAGTTGGAGGTGGTTTGTGCAGCCACAGACCAGCCAGATGCTAGGCATAGGCTGGTGGAGCGCCTTGAGGGCGCCCACGGATGCCTCTCTGTGGCAGGCGCATTTCCGTCACGCAGGCTCACTCTGGTGCAGCTGCCCGTTCATTCTGCTCCTCCTAGAGCCGCCCTCTTCCTGAGCCGGTACCCACCGTCTGGAACAGTCTCCATTTCTTCCCACTTCCTCTGGATCCCATCCTAAAAAATCCTGGGTCCCTCTAGTAAAGTCTTCACTCTCTCATAGCCACTTGTGAGATATTACACTTTCCAAAACTTGCCCTGGCCACATTTCTGATCCTACATGCGGTTCTGACGCCTCATCAAGAGATGGGAGCTATTTCCCCTCCCCTTGAAGTTGTGCAGGAAGGTGTGACTGCACAGATGATTCAGCATCTCCCCTACTCTCTCTCGGGACACACATCCTGGGGGCCCAGCCATACCATGGGGAAACCCAGACTGCATGGAGAGGCAATGTGGTGTGTTCCATCTGACACGGACAGCTGAGGTCCCAGAGACAGGGGATGGGGTTTTCCTTCAACTGATTCCAGCACCCAGCTTTTACGCCACCCCAGCCAATGCCCACTAGAGCTGCGGGGTGCCCGGTTCCTGTCCAGTAATCATCAACATCACGTAGTCTGTTGTCCTTAAGACTGAGCTTTGGGTGGTTGTTTGGCGATAGGGTAATCAGAACACCACTGTATTTTTATTTCTTAAAACTGTCCCAATTGTGATTCTACATTTTTTCTTTTTCTTTTCGCTGTGACTGAACATTTTAAAATGATTTACTGAATATCTGCTTCTCTACCAAAACTGTGAAATTCCACGAGAGCCAGGACCCTAAATACTTTGTTCATTGTTGCTTTTCCAGCACCTGATTGGGGCTGCCACACAGCAGATGCTCTGAGATATATTTATGGAACGAATGAATGAATACCACAGCCTGAAAAATGCATGAGGAATGCCGCCAAGGTGAAGACAAAAATCAGAACAGTTCCTGAGGAGACACAGTCATTTTGGTGATTAGTAAAGTGGGGGAGGACATGTAGCTTACACAGGACATCTGTGGAGCTTGGATGTTGCTTTGTAATTTTGTATATGTCCACCATCCAATCACATTTGTGTGTACACAGTCACACACATCATATCAGCAAAAGCCTTTGATAATCTTTCAATACTCTTATGAGGTTCAGAGTAGATTCTTGGTTCATACAACTTCTTTAACGCATTTGTCAAAGATTTAACTACAATCACAGACCAAAACAAGCACCATCTCCCTTAAGTGGGAAGGTGTTTGTCCAATTAAATTCCACTGAGGAAGAGTTGCTTGAAGATGGATATATTCAAGGCAGGAAAGTGGGAGCGGTAAGGAGCTGTTGATGAGTGTTACTGCAAAACACTCAGCTATTTCTTCTGAGACCATGTGGCAGACCGAGATCCCAGTGAGGGGAAAGCTACAATAGCGCTCATCTTTTCAAAAGGAAATAACTTTTCAGGAAAGGAGAAAAACAGAACAAAACACCAATTTATCAATTTGTGATCACTGGGCAGAACTCAAGGTCCTGAGCAGCCGGCTTGGCTTCAGGGAGATGGAGTTGGGGCCAGGCCCAGCTCACAGCCTCCAGCGAGGGCGACAGGCTGGGTAAACAATTGCACGGTAACAAATGGCCCTACTGGGGCTTCTTGGGTGTTTGACTGCAGGTGAATAAATCAAATGCCTCTTCAAAGAACGGGGCCTGAGGCGGTTTTATAAACATCTCCTACTATTGGGGAGAAACTCATACAATCTTGTGAATTGGGGTGACTCACATGTCGCATAGCTCCAACTAGTCAACCTTCCCCAAGGCTGGCCAGAGCCCTCTTCCTCCTTCTGGTTCACTTTCCCCAGTGACGGCACCTCTGTTCTTTGAGGAGGGAGAAGGGTGGACACGAATCACCACACTGGGGAGGACTCCTGCCCTCACTGCTGCCACACACACCCTTTTCAGTTTTCACAAATATTTTCTCTGTTAGGCTGCTGCAGGACCCAGTTGCAGTATGTGGGATCTTCAGTTGTGGGGTTCCAGGGCCCCTGCATCAGGAGCTTGGAGTCTTAGCCACCGGGGGCCACCAGGGAAGTCCCACTCCTTTAAAACCCAGGATTCTGTCTATCCCATCTTCAGTGCAGTGGGCTGATGTATATGCCCCTTCCTCCCAACTCACAAGTTGAGATTCACCCCCCTGGGTGACGGGACAGTGGGGAGGGGCCTTTGAAAGGCCATTCGGGTTCGTGTCCTTATATAAGGGACCCCAGGTTGCCCCCATGGCCCCTTTCTGCCACGTGAGGATCCTCCGAGGAAACAGCAATCTGCACCCCAGAAGACATTTCTCATCAGCCCCTGATGGTGCCGGCCCCCTGATCTCGGACTTCTAGCCTCCAGGACTGTAAGAAATAAACCTTGTAAGTCACCTGCTTCATATCCTGTCATAGCACCCGGAGCCAAGATGCACCAAACCTCTGTCCTTGGCAAAGGTATTGTGTTCTCTCTTCCCCCTTGTAACTCTGCCCTGAAATACCCTACTATCGCCCCTTCCATACATCCTGTGTAACTAGTTTTGATGAGCACCCTCTCCAGAGTCAGTTCAGGCATTGTGCTAGGGGTTGGGGTGCTCCCCCTGACCCCTGTTAGCTGAGCAGGACACCTGCCCCCAGGTGCTATGAGTGTTAGCTTCTAACAGCTCAAAGCCAGGTCCTTCCCCAAGATTCACCCTCTGCCAACAGGGGCTTCTCCCCTAGAAATATACGGCAAGCTAGGCACCCTAGCCCTGGGATGCAGCTTCTCGCCAGTGACTGGCTGATAAGAGTCCAGAGGTCTGTCCACTGGCTCAAAGAGAGACAGCTCGGGTATAATTCCCACTCCCTCCAGAGAGTCCCCTGGGACGAGAGCTAGACTCCAGCAGAAACCTAACTTGGTTTCTTGCTCTGTCTCACCCCCCGCATTTCGACAGGCTTCTTCAGGTGTCCCTCAATAAGTGACTTGTACAAGGTTTCCCTCCCAGGCTCTGCTTTGAGGGAAGCCAGGCCAAGCAAGAGATGCAATGTCTCTTCTGGAGAGATACAGAGACACAGGTGTCTATTCTGGAGAGACCTTCCTGACCATTTTCCATCCATACGGATTTAGGGACCCCGGGAATGGCTGCCCCCTCCAGTGTTCTTGCCTGGAGAATTCCATGAACAGAGGAGCCTGGCGGGCGACGGCCGATGGGGTCATAACGAGTTGGACACTGAGGAACGAGCACACACACCCCTGTCTCTGAGCGCCTCACTGAGTCCTGAAGTCACTGACCTACTGCCTGGTCTCTCGAGCTGGGCTGCTCGGCAGCATGTGAGAGAACAGCAGCAGCGCCAGAGCAGCATCTGTCTGGCCTACAGCAGGCGCTCAGCAAAAGCGGAATGAACTGAGGTCTCAAGGGCCCTCTGAAAAGGGAACGTGCTCGTCAGATGTACAGACATGAGCTGCTGAGCCTGACTTTGGCCTCCCACGTTGGAAGAGAGTTGAGAAAAGCCACAGAAATGGTCCTAGAAATAGGATATAGGATGCTGGTAAGCACCATTGAAAGTGGAATGTGATCTGGGATTTTGATCAGAAAATAATTATCAAGTCAGCTACTTACAAGGTACAATGGAAGGTTTTTTTTTTTTTTAATGTAATACACAGATCTTACCTTCAAATAACTTAAAATCCAGTCTGGGAAAGTTTGGCTGTGAATGTAAGAAGAAGCAATCCAAGTAGAATATGAACCAACTGCCAGCCACAGGACAGAACAGGTAGAAATAAGCTTGAATTGTAGTGGGTTGCATGGGGAAACACTTGAATCAACTTCCTGACTGTCGGGGCAGCAGAAGTCTCATTGACCCTTGAATCAGGCTCCTCTGACTGTTGACTGGGCCTCGTCTTTGGCCCATGAGAACTGCAGGCTCTTGGCACAAGTGATTCTGTCCCCCTTCTGTACTAGGACACCCCTCAGGTCTGCACCCCCAGGACAACGGCCCCAGGTCCCGTTGCTGCTCAGTTGCTAACTTGCGCTGGACTCTGCGACCCCACGGAAGACAGCACACCAGGCTCCTCTGCCCTTCACCATCCGCCCAAATTTACTCAGATTCGTGATCACTGAGCCATGAATAGATGAGAAGATAGATACTGACGCCCTCCAACCATCTCATCCTCCGTCGTCCCCTTCTCCTCCTGCCCTCAATCTTTCCCAGCATCAGCATCTTTTCCAATGAGTCAGCTCTTCGCGTCAGGTAGCCTAAGTATTGGAGCTTCATCTTCAGCATCAGTCCTTCCAATGAATATCCTGGGTTGACTTCCTTTAGGATTAATCATTTTGATCTCCTTGCTGTCCTTGGGACTCTCAAGTGTGTTCACCAACACCACAATTCGAAAGCATCAATTCTTCAGCGCTCAGCCTTCTTTATGGTCCACCTCTCACATCCATACATGACTACTGGAAAAACAATAACTTCGACTATCCAGACCTTTGTTGGCAAAGTGATGTCCCTGCTTTTTAATACACTATCACGTTTGTCACAGCTTTCCTTCCAAGGAGCCAGTCTGTTTTAATTTCATAGAAATCTCAACACTGCCAAAAAGTTTTATTGTGTGTTCCAAAAACCTGATTATATGCCCCTGATTTCCCTTTTCTTATGAGCATTTACTTTGAAGAACTTGCAATTGGAAATCCTTTCTCTGTCCTGCTGTGATGTATCTTTCATAAGCCAATATTATCTTTTTTAAGGACCTAGGAGCCATCCGTTGAAATGTAATCATGAAGAAGGGCAGGGCCCTATCTCCCAGCCTCCAAAGGGAGGCAGGGGAAGATGGGGGAGATGGGAGCCCAGTTTCAATGGAGAACACAGGTGGGGGGCTTCCCTGGTGCCTCAGCGGTAAAGGGTCCACCTGTCCATGCAGGAGACACGGATTTGATCCCTGGTCCAGGAAGGTCACACACGCCGAGGAAGGACTGAGCCTGTGCTCTGGAGCCCGGGAGCCCCAGCTGCTGGGTCCTCATGGCTCCACAACAGAGAAACACCACAAATGAGAAGCCTGCCCACTGCAATGAAGGGTAGCCCCTGCCTGCTGCAACTACGGGAAAGCCCACACAGCAACAGAGACCCGGCACAGCCAAAGGCAAACAAATAACAGTATTTTAAAAAACAAAACAACAAAATACAGGAGGCCTTGCCCCATCACCCAACCTCCATCGCATCCTTCATCACTCTCCTTTAGCAGGCCCAGGGGTTTGAAGGCCTCCTGTCGGCTGTGTCAGTGGAGTCGAGCTGAGGTCTTTCCCCGACTGCAGTAGAACGGAACGAAATCTGTCTTACTGCCTCTGACCGGTGCCCAGCTTTGTTTCTCTTCGACAGCACCCAAGGGAAGCTGGGACTTCAGCTTTGGTAGAAAGCTTTGAGGAGGAGAGCAGTGCAGCACAGATTCCTGCAGTGAAGCGGGAAGGGGAGGACACAGTGACCTTTTCAAGCCTCTCTGCTGACCAGTTTGTCAGATCATGGGAAAAATGTCCCTGAGGTGCCCCTGAGTATAAAGAGAGAACTTGGGAGAGAACCAGGCAATGAATTAAGTCCCTAAAATAAACAGAGAAGTCATTTCTACATAAACAAGAATGAGACTGATTCCCGACTCTGGATTTCCATTGCTGGGTGACTTTAGATAGATCACTTCCACTCTCTGAGCCTCAGTTTCCCTGTCCTATAAAATGAAGGGGTTGTGCTAGATGATGTCTCCAGGGTGGGCTTCCTGGGTGGTGTAGTGGTGGAGAATCTGCCTGCCAACTCAGGACAAGCAAGAGATGCAGGAAGATCCCCGAGAGCAGGAAACGGCAACCCACTCCAGTATTCTTGCCTGGAAAATTCCACAGACAGAGAAGACTGGCCAGCTACTGTCCTTGGGGTCGCAGAGTCGGACACGACTGAGCGACTGAGCACACACACGCGCACACACACACTCACGCACACACACACACACACACACACACACACACAATATGTTTAGGCTCTTTTCCAGCCTTATTATGTTATGCCTTCCAGAGTCCCCAAATTCCGGAATTAGCAGTGAAGTCCCTCCTGCTAATCGCCCTTGATGGACACACCGACATGCCTGTCATCTGAGTGCGAAGATGGGAGAGGGCTCTCCAGTGCCCCGCAGGAAAGCACGGTCGCACTTCTTCCAGGGCCGTATGTGGCCAGGACCCCCTGGGAAACCAAAAGCTCACATGGTTGCCAGAGTCTAAGTTTGTGACTCAGAAACTGCCATCTGCTAAATAGCTTTTAATTGAAGCTCCAAGAGGCAGAAGGTGGCTGGAAAAATCTTGCAAGTTGATCCAATAGGATTGTCTTCCCTAAAAGAGGCTTTTCTCTGTTTAATTAGTTGGAAGCCACTTTGTCACAGATGGATTTTTCGGATGTCAGTCCTTTTGGTGCCCTGCCCGCCCACTCCGCCCCCTCCACAACCCCCTCCCTGCGTTTGAATGCCACAGATTCTTTAGTTAGCAGCGGCTTCTGATTTGTTTTTCCCTGGAGGCTGCATTGACGGTCCATGAGGCGTCTGGTGTTACGGAAGCCTCTCCCCATCACTCAGGGCACAGGTGAGTTATTTCAACCTGGAAGGCTCAGCTTCTGGTAATGCAGGTCAGATACCCCCGGACTCGGGAGCCACAGACTCACGGTCATGCTGGTCTGTACTGAGTCATCCGGAAGGCATGAGCCTAAAAGGCAGCACCCACCAAAGGGAAACCCAGTCATTCCAGAGGCAGAGTTAACCCTTGTACCCCAGGCTAGAGAGGACTCGCAGTGGCCAGGACCAGCTCCGCTGGTTCCGTCAAGAGGTGAGTGAAGGGAACCAGAATCAGGGGCTTCCTCTGACTTGGGACTGGGCCTGCTGCAATCCCCTGGCTGTCCCCAGAGGGGTGCAGTATGATACTCAGGTATAGCAAAACAGACAGAATCAGGGAGTCAGGGCAGGAGAACCGTGGTCAGCAGGGGCTGCAGCAACGGAAGACGCTGCTCCACACGCTTCCAGGTTTGCAGCTGGGCGAAGCACTCCATTCCCACCCACAGGCTGATGACAGCATCTTCATTTTAACCCTTTTACTAAGGGAATTTTTGAAACATACGGAAATGGAGAGAACACCAAAGACTCTCCACAGATCATTTGCCCGGTTTCAACAATAACCAACCCCAGGCTACTCTTGTTTCACCTATATCCTCACCAACTCCCCGCCCCCACCTCACTCCCAGTATTAAGGCCTCACACTTTGTAACTGAAGAAAGCAAGGCTTAAGCACAAATGAGGAAGAAGGGATTTGGTCAGTTATACTCGATGGCTGGAAGGAGGGAGGGGCGTTCCTTTCCTCGGGGGTGGCATACATGTGTGTTTTGGAAAAAGCAAGTAAATAATGCTCTGTTATTATATAATTTCATGTGGAACATGAAAATACAATACTTATTGTCTTTGTTACATAAATTACACAAAGAAAAGTTGAACAAAATTTTTCTCAAAGCAGTGTGGGATAACATCAAGAACTCTCAGTCCATGAGATCTTTATGTTTATCAGGAGGAAGTCATAGGTTAGAAAAGGTTGAAAGGTACAGGATGAGAATTTGTCCAAAGTCCATTTCCTCTTTGACCTCTCAGTATTTATAATTCTAATGCCAGGGAACTGGGGGCCGTGGCTATTTTCCTTTATAGCTTTTAGCACAGTTCTGTATAATCAGGAGGCTTCAAAACGTGTTTTGAAGAAGTGGCTTTCTCTACAGTTGTAAGCAAAATATGAACCAGTGGGAGACTTAGAGCAAATTGCCCATAAATATCTGAAATCCCATAAATCCCATAAAAATGGCATTTCCAAATTGGAAAAATAAGCAAATCTCCAAATTGGAAAACTTTATTGAAAATGACTAAACTCTATAGTTTTCAAACTCTTTTCCTGGGGTTTTATGGCTGTATGAGAGGTTTGGCAAGTACAGATATGTCCCAGTCAACCTTGGAAAAATTAACCTTGTATCATTTTGCTTTATATTTGGGTTTTGCTGTAAATTTTCTTTAGATTTCTTTTAAAAAGAATTCTGCTACTAAAAAAAAAAAAAACCAAACAATGGCTATAGTCTCCTGCCACGGAAAGGAACTGGCGGTGTGGAGAGGGGATGTGACTTGCCCAAGTTCACACAATAGGGCAGCAGAGTTGCTGAGACTGAGACCTCACATCCCAGGACCTGTGGACAGGTGGCATGGTTGTTGGGCAGGGAGCCACAGAAAGTACCCAGACTACAGCACACCAGGCCTCCCTGTCCATCACCAACTCCCTGAGCTTATTCAAACTCATGTCCATCGAGTCGGTGATGCCATCCAGCTATCTCATCCTCTGTCGTCCCCTTCTCCTCCCGCCTTCAATCTTTCCCAGCATCAGGGTCTTTTCCAATGAGTCAGCTCTTCAGATCAGGTGGCCAAAGTATTGGAGTTTCAGCTTCAGCATCAGTCCTTCCAATGAATATTCAGGGCTTATTTCCTTTAAGATTGACCAATTTGATCTTCTTGCCATCCAAGTGTTTCTCAAGAGTCTTTTCCAACGCAACACAATTCAAAACCATCAATTCTTCAGTGCTCAGCCTACTTTATGGCCCAACTCTCACTGGAATAGTTAGTTTTCATTCCAATCCCAAAGAGGGGCAATGCCAAAGAATGTTCAAACTACTGCACAATTGCACTCATTTCAAATGCTAGCAAGGTCATGCTCAAAATCCTCCAAGCTAGGATTCAATAGTATTTGAACTGAGAACTTGCAGATATACAAGCTGGATTTAGAAAAGGCAAGGGAACCAGATCAAATTGCCAGCATCCATTGGATCATAGAAAGTACCTAGAGTAAGTGGGAAACGCCTTTGGAGTGGAAACACCGTTCACTCAGGTTCTCCTGCCCCTTCAACCCCATCAGGCTTAAAGAACAGGAGAGAAAATTTGCAGGGGATGTTTGAGAAGATTCCTGCAGAGGAAACTGTTGTTCCAGGATGTGACAACACAATTAGAATGCCAGCTGTGGGATTTTCTCTGACGTGCTATAGAACCCTCGAACCATGACCCTCAGAGCATCCCGACTGCCTAGCTAAGTCCAAGTCAGAAGTTACAGATGAGTGGTGAGGAGGCTGCACATTACTCCCAGAGATGTTTTGTTTAGCTTTGTTTGAATACACACACACACACATATTGATAGCACACAAATTACGACTATCAGGCATGAAAGAGGGGGCATCACTGCAGACCCTACAGTGTTTGGGTTTCGTTTGAGAAAGTCATCAACACTTTTAAACTGGGAGATTAAAAATTCTGAATTTCTTGTGTATCTTCCCCCCCACACACACACACAAAAGATTTGACAATGCTGGGCAACATTGGCAGCACATTCTTGCCACAGTCAGCTGGAAGCTGGGGCTTTAAAGGGAACATCTAGTCTCTTGTCTCCTTTAGTCCTCATTGCTCCCTACTGCCTTATACCCAGACTGCTTTACTAGTTCACTTTACTTTTAGTTTATTTATTTGTTTTAACTGGAGGCTAATTACTTTACAATATTGTAGTGGTTTTTGCCATACATTGACATGAATCAGCCATGGGTGTACACGCACTAGTTCATTTTATGTCCTGGGCCGTGTTGTAGTCTGGACTGGTGGCCTAATGCTCTGACAAAGGGTTTCAGACAACGATTCCCAAATACTAGCATCAGAATTCTCCATGGTGCTGGCCTGAGAGATCCTGATTCCAGTGCACAGATGAGGCTCAGGATTTGCATTTTAAAGTAACAGCTCAGAGAGTTCTGGTGCAAGTGGCTGTTTTGACCACAGTTTAAGAAAAGCTGCCCTGCCACTGAGGTCCCCAATATGGGCTCTGCGCTTGAATTACCAGAAGGAGTTTTTACAACGGATTCAGCTTTTACCTTCAAACAACTGCATCGAAGGACGCTAGAGGCCAGGCCCTGCATGGTTACTATTTCCTCATTTATTTTTTAGAAATCACCCAAATACAGAAAATTTGAAAGAAGGGTTCATGGGATGCCGTTAAACCTCTTATCTCCATTTACTGGCTATTAACATCTTGCCACACTGTCTCTTTTGTTACACACACAGTCCCTTTTGGCCAAACCATTCCAAAGCAGTCTGCACACACTGGCACTTCACCCTACGTGTTTCAGCATGTCTCCCTTAAGAAAAGAGACATTCTTCTCTACAACCACAAGCATCACCAGGATAGGATAGCCACTGTTTCCTTGAGAAGAGACTCAGGTCAAGTACTTCTGCCAAGAACCCCACATAGTGATTCTGTGTGATGTTCTGCACCTCCCGTTGTATCACACCGGGACACAGAAGAAGCCGAGGTTCACAGGCTTCGGTGTGCACCTGAAGGGCTTGTTAAAACCTAGACTGCTGCGCCTGCCCTTGCAGTCTGGGGCTCAGTGGGGACCCTGAGCATTTATATTTCTCACAAGTTTCCAGGTGATGCTGGTGCTGCCAGCCCAGGGCTTGAACTTGGAGACCCACTGACCTCATAATAACCATCCAAGTATTGGCAATAGGCCTTGGTTGTTTAAAATTCCACCAGGTGACTATAGGCTGCCAGCATTGAGACCAATTGCTATCCTGGCCCATCACTACTAAGATACCTTCCTCAACCAGCAGCATCCTCGTCACCTGGGGACTTGGGAGAACCGTGGTATCTCAGGCCCCACTCAGACCTACAAACCCAGCAGCTGCAGGTTAATAAGACCTGCACGGACCACACGCATGCTGAAGGGTGAGCAGCTCTGCTGGGGAGCACCTGGGGGCCGCTTCCACGCCCCCACTGCCTGCTGGTGTCTTGGCACCGGGGGTCTCTGGGAGCCAGCAATGGTGGGGGTCTGCTGCTCCAAGGACACAACCCTGGAGGGAGCAGAAGAGAAAAAGAACCTGCCAGCTGACTCTGGGCCCACTCTCCCACCCCTACCTCATCCCTGGAAGGTCTTATTTTAAGAAGCTGCTTGCTTCTGTTCTGTCTCTAAATTTACCTGCTCCTCGTGGCTATGTTGGACCTCACTGTTTCTAGGTGGGTAGCATTTTGCTAAACCCTGGAGGTATAAACTAAAACACATCCTCACCCTCAGGGAGCCTGCATCCTGGTTTCTTCTTTCTTGGCTGGCCACCTGCTAGGCCTTGGAAGTTCCCTGTGCCAGGCTCGCCATGGGGTGGCCTGTTGTACCCACTTTAGGGTTGAGGTGAACAAAGAACTCTGCTGACCTTTCTCTTTCCAGTTTAGATCTGACTTTTAGAGACTAGGGCCTGTGGGTCTATCTATCAGCTATCATCAAATAGTCATTCAACAAACAGTGACACTAGGGGGTAGAGGTAGAGGGGATAGATATGGTTCTGATTACCTACAGCACGGAGGAGATGGGGCTCTCAGGGAAAAGGAAGTAATATCAGGAAGAATCTGTATGGAGACACGCATGAGGTTTCAGACTGGAGAGAAATCACTATCCACTAAGGGTCTAAGGAAGGCTCCATGGAGGAGGTGACATTTGGGAAGAAGACAGCTTCATCTTCAAGTCAGATAATCACGAACGGCTTGGTTTTGCTCTGAGCCCAGGAGTAGCTTGGATTGAGACCAGGTTTGCTGCCACCCCACTTTCACACCCCAGATGCCAAGGAGGAGACAATATATTTGCACATAAAGTGTTTTACAAGCCTGGGCAAAGGGATGTGGATTGTAAAGAGTTCTCACCAACTCCTCCCTGCCTTGGAAATCTGGAAATCATTTCAGTAGCTGGGAGAAGAACCAGGTGGGAATATGGGGACTGGGGACTGGAAACAGCCCTCAGAAGAATTGATCTGCACTTTCCACTCTTGGCAGTGAGCAGGCTGTCAGGAGTGGGAGCAGATGGTTGGGCCAGGGAGTCTCCAAGGCATGTGTGAGGCAGGCAGGCCATTGTCCTGGTGAAGTTAAGTTGGGGGCTGATCAGGAGAAGAGAACAGAGGAAGAATCAAAAAGAGAGTGGGAAAGGAGCCATCTCTCCTCTCAGAGCACTGGGCAGGGCGGAGCACAAGTCAGTTCAGGGGGCTCTGCCTTTGCTGAGGGTTGTTAGGGAGGGCTTGGGGGGCACTCAGTTTTGCAGAACGAGTTGGGACTTTCCTGGTAGATGAGGGGCTGAGGGAAAGTGGAGGACTGCACATGGGATGCAGGGAGTGTGATGTTCTGGGATGATGAGGACATGGTGGACTCTGGCCCAGCCCTCACCCCAGACAGGCCCATGGCTGGATGGCCCCACCCCTGCGGCCATGCCTTCAGCTGTGACACCGCGCTGACCTCTGACTCCGACACAGCCAGTAGACTGGGACAGAAGAGATGGCCTGAGATAAAACACTAACTCCAAACTCTGCATATTCCAAAGAAGGTTTGGTTCCTGCTCCCTGGGAGGTAACTTTAAGCCCAAGGATGTCCTGCCTGACAAGAGTGTCCTTGATTAACCAGAGCCAAGCCAGATAGTGACACTTACAGTATGATTTATGGTGATGCCTTGGATTACACAGCATCACACTGACCTTTGGAGGGGCTGGTCCACACCGCAGGAAACACAGCAGCATGTGCCTTCATGACCAGTAAGAGCCCTGGACGCCAAGGCTCAGGGGAGCTTCCCTTGTTGGCAGTATTCCCCTTGTGTCGCCATACATAGATGCTGGGAGAAGTAGGCGCTGTCTGTAGACCCGTCCTGGGAGAGGACAGCTGGCCCCCAGACCCGGCCCTTTCTGCCTTGTTCCTTTGCTAATTCAGTGTTTCTCTGTTACTGAGCTCTGTGACTTCTTCTGCCACACCTGAGAGGTGGCTTTGGGGTTCCCCACACTACAGGCAGTATGTTGATTCCGAGCCTAGGCTTTTAAGGCTTTATGAGTGTTTCTGCTTATTCTCTTGCACTCCTGCAGTTGCCTTAAGAAGGGCGTGCTCTGGTCTACTCACCATTCCAGGAGGGAAAAGAGAGACACTGGAGCAGGGCCACTTCCAGCTGGTCTAGCCCAGATCGGTTGACCCCCAATGGACTGGGATGACTAAGCCAAACAGAGAGCAGCAGAACCACCCAGCTGAGCCCAGCCTGGACTCCCTGATTTATGAAAGAAACACGCTGGTTTTCAACCACTGCGCTGTAGATGGATGTGTTCTGCAATGGTGGAATTGATCAGCCCCCAGACAACAGTGGTGGGTCCAGCGCTAACTGATACCAGGGTGCCCAGGGGCCTCTGCAGGCTGGCTGCTCTGAAGGACTCTCCATCCTCAACTTCCAGGGCGGGATGAAGTCACAAAGTAGCCAGCAATGTAGCTATAGTCACCAAAACTGCAAGGGGTCCGTTTTTTCCAAAGGAAAGTATGTGAAAGGCCTCCTGGGCTTTCCGGGGAGGAGGGGCACAGGTGAGGGGAGAGGAAATGTGGTCTGAAAGCAGAGCTAGGTGAGAGGGCGGGCGGTGGGCCCCAGGGAGAAGTGCAGAAGGGAAGAAAGGAGAGTAAATAGGAGGAAGGGGCTCTGAAGGAGGGAGGGGTGGGAGGGATCTTGAGAGCATTTCTTATAGCCTCCCAGCAGGTACATATGTGCTCCCACTCGGCAGTGTGTGCCTTCCAGGATCCTGCAGCCTGGGCACAAAAGTAAATGACTGTTGAAAAGCCTGGAATCCAGAGGCTATAGCATAGACTGGGGAGAAAGGGCAGGGATGGAAAGATGGGCTTCAGGATTTAAGTTCTCATGAAGCATATGAACAATACATAGTCAGTCCTCATTATTCATCCGGTATATGTTTGCAAACGGCACCTGCTCACTAAAATGTATTTGTAACCCCCAAATCAAATACTTGCATTGCCTTCGTAGTCACGGTTCTCTTTCCCCTAGGAGCAGTGTTTCAGTATTCGCTAATGCAGTGTTCCTGTTGACTTCAGAGGACACAATACCACGAACAACAAGAAGCAACTGTATATTGGTCTAAGCCATACTGATGGGCACACCGCTCTGTCCAGTCACTCTAAAAATGACCGTAATGGGGAAGTCCTTTGAAGGGCATTCACAGGCAACAGTCCCAGATTTTAGTTTTTTGGCTGAAAAATATTGGCCAAAAAGTCAGAAAAGGTCGAGCAAACTATCCAACTGAAGATTATTTTGCATTGAGCAGAGTCATCACTGGGGCAGTGGTTAAGTTCTCCAGCCTGGAATCAGACCAACAGAAAAAGTCAGGCAGAGCCTTCTCCAAGCAAATCATTGGGAAGTTCATTCAACTCATTGAATGCCATTTCATTACCTGGCATTAGCCCCTGCTAGATATGAAGCCTGGCTCTGTACTCTTCAACCCACTCCAGAGGCACAGTGGTGTACAGAGAAGCCTTCAGGTGAGGCTGCCAAGTTTCTGTCCATGTGAAAAATTCACAAGAATTATCTTCTACTTATTTTCTGTTTATTTACACACACTGTTCCAGTGAAAGCAGTCCAGATGTGGAGTTGCATGACTGTGCTATATCCTAGGATAGCTCAGGGTACCACTGGCTACAAGGAAAGAGATGGTTAACAACAGACAAAATTATGTGTGTTCCTTGGCAAGACTTCTGATGATCTGAAAGAGCACTGAAAGAAGATGATGCTAAAGGAAAAGCAAGGAAATAGTGTAATGACTTGATACTTTATAATTCCTTCAAGTGTCACCAAATGTTCTTGTATTTGAATTAGAGAATGGTTGAATCATGGCATGTTTTACATTTAGTAGAGATTGCCAAACAACTTTGCAAAGTTTTGGTACTTGTTCACATTCCCATCAGCATTGTAGGATAGTTCTAGCTGCTCCATATCTTCACAACACTTGATGTCATCAGTCTGGGATCTTGCATCTTGATTGGAGGGTCTCAAGGGCAGAGATGACAGAGGATGAGATGGTTGGATGCCATCACTGACTCAACGGACTTGGGTTTGAGCAAGCTGTGGGAGTTGGTGATGGACAGAGAAGCCTGGCATGCTGTAGTACATGGGGTCACAAAGAGTCGGACATGACTAAGCGACTGAACTGAACTGAACAGAAGGGCAGAGAAAGCTGTCAGAGCTTGTTCCTTGGTCCCTTGGCAGGGATCACTCTGTCAAGGTAAGTAAGCAGCTCCAATGGGCACCATTCCCCAGGGCACCGTTTTTGTATTTAATTCTTCTGCCCTCCCAACAATTCTCTGAGCTCCCTAAAGTCTTTTAATAAATTCCATGCTGACTTACCCTAACTTGAGTCAGTAACCAAAGAACCCAAATGATGCTTTAGTCAAAGCAACTGGAGACTCTAGACTGGGCCCCTGGACTTCCCTGACCTGGGCAGGAAGACACGACATCATGGACCACATACTCTAGCCACTGACATACTTCTTACCTCCAAGCCAACCAATAGTCCCGCTTCTTTACCTGTTCAGGGACTTGCTCTGCCCATCCACTCTCAATGCCTGTCCACTTGGAAACATATTACAGGACTAAAGTTAAACATCATCTTCTCTGGAGACCCTCTCTGACCAGCTCTTATAGTTATTCCCTACTCCACTGAAGAGAGTTCTCGGCACAGTCTCTGCAGAGCCGTTCCCTCATTAATTCGTATATTCAAGTCCTAACCCCCCAGCACCTCACAGTGTGACTGTGTTTGGGGATGGGGCCTTTAAAAAGGTGATTATGGTTGAATTCCCAGGTGGCTCAGTGGTAAAGAATCAGCCTGCCAATGCAAGAGATGGGGGTTCAATCCCCAGGACGGGAAGATCTACTGGAGGAGGAAATGGCAACCCACTCCAGTATTCTCACTGGGAAAACTCCACGGGCCAGAGGAGCCTGGAGGGCTACAGTCCCTGGGGTCACAAAGAGTCAGACATGACTGAGAGACTGACCACCACCACATGGTCACATGTGGTCATATGGATAGACCCTGACCCAGCCCGACAGGTGACGTTGTAAGAAGAGAGATCATAGCACCAAGAAACACCCTAGGCGTGCACGCATAGATAGAAGACTTTCAGGAGGACACAGCTAGAAGGGGCTGTCTGCAAGCCCAGGAGAGAGGCCTGAGGGGAGGCCGGCTCTGGAGACACCTCCTGGAGCTTCACTGAGTTCTTCAGTTCGAGGCTGTCACCACTTCTCGGCCATGTGGGCCCAGAGGTAAGAGCCATCAGGGACTTCAGGCTCTGACTTGGGTTTGTAGGAAACACAGCCTCCCCTGGGCTCAGCTGTTGCAGCTTCAGGGCTGTTCCTGAGAAGACGTGGGCTGGTGGTCCTCAAACTTTGGTATGCATCAGAGTCACCTGGAGGCCAATGAAAGCACCGATGGCCAGGCCACCCCCACGGTTTCTCATTCAATAGGTCTGGGGTGGGGCCTGAGGATTCTTGTTTCTAACAAGTTGCCATGGGATGCTGATGCTGCCAACCCAGACTCAAACCCAGGCAAAGGGAAGCAGACATTCCAGGGAAGGACGGCAGAAATGACTCAAAGAATGTTGAAGGAGACTCAAGGCAGAATGAGATGAAAGGTGATAGGGACGGATGTCTTAGCCAAAGAGGGCTCAGCGTGTGCTGGGCAAAGCAGGACAGTGGTTTCAGAAACCACGATGTGAGGTGGGGAGATGGATGCAGATGAAGTGCCAGGACCATCCTACAGACAGACCTCAGGCTCATCTGGGCAAGGAGCATCCACGAACAGCAGAGGAGATCTAGGTTGGCTCTCATATCTGTGAACGTTCCTGGGGCTCGCAGTTTACACTCTAGATACTAAGCTGGAGGCAGCAGCAATCGTGGAAGGAGTCGGGTCTGAGTCCTGGTTTGGTTGTTAGCAGCCGTGTGTCTTGCCCATTCAACCTCCCCTTTCCAGCCTTCGTTATCTGATTTTCAGCAACGCCTCAAGGTTGCTGCAAGGATCAAGTGAGATTTGGACAGAGCAGCACTTCATAAATTATGAGATTCTGCCGAAGCACAGCGGATGCAGATCTGCAGGGGGTGCGGGCAGGAGCAGGGCTGGTCCCTGCCCAGACAGTCACATCCGGAGCGGGAGGCCCTGTGTCCAAACCAGCACGTTCCAGTAGAACTCTGCTTCTCTCCCTCTCCGTTGCTGCCATGTAGCCTAAAGAGCATCATCGCCTCCCAGAACAACCAGTAGCTCCCTAGTTCTCGTCCTCTAAGCCGACTCTTTTTACAGCAGCCTGAGGAATCGTTTAAAAATCTAATCAGATCACATCCTCACAGACGTAAAATGTTCCAGTGACGTCTAGCCTCTTGTCTTGACATCAAACTTCACTTCTCCCCATAACCTACAAGACTGTGTGATCCGTGGATAGCCCCAGCTCCTGCCCCCCCGAGACATCAGCCTCCATTCCTTCCTGGAACGCAGCAAACATCTCCCTGCCTCAGGGCCTTTGCTTGTTCTCTGTCCTCAGCCAGAAGGGTTCTTTCCCTTCACCCTGTCTCTCTGAGCCCGCTCAGCCTTCAGGTTTCAGCAACAGCACTGCAACGTCAATTAGATCACCCCATTCCTGGCTCTCATAACACCCTGTTCCTTTATTTCCAAACTCTCTGTAATGCACATTTTTTTCATTTGTTTGGTGAATGTCTTCCCGACCAAACTGATAGACTCTGAAAACTGGGATTATGTCTGTTTCATTCATTTCTTGTGTCCAGTCAGGGTGTTTGGGGTGAAAGCAACAGAAATCGGTGTGGCTAATCTAAGGAAAATGAGATCTGCTGAAAGGACATCTGGAATTAAGAGGCCAGAGAACAGGGCTTGGAAACAAGCAGAAGCAAGGCAGTACTAAACAGTGGGAAGTCAAAGTGGCAGGAAATGTTCTAATAAAAACAGCCTGATTGGGGTGTGAGATCCCTGAATGCCAACTTGTTTTCAGTCTTTTTAGTCTGTTTTGATTTAAAATCCAGAGCAAGAACATATAATTGGCCTGGCTTGGATCACAGGCTCACTCTTGGCTTGGAGAGGGAGAGAAGACTTATGGAACTGGATACAAAAGAAAGAGGCCATCTCCCACCCTCAAAAAAAAAAGAAAAAAAATTGTCTGGTTCACTCCTCCCAAGGTGAGAACGCATGCTGGCAAGCCTCAAAAGAAGAAATATCTGCTCAGTCATCATATCGATCTGCAGGGTAGCTGCCCAATAACATACTTGTCCAATGAATGAATGAAAGCTTGCTTCTGGGCAAAGTTCAGTGCTTAGTCACTGACTTAAGAGGTTTTTAATGTCAGTCTTGGTGTTTTGGAATAGAAATCCCTTGGTGCATTTAATAGTGCTTGGAGCCTTGCATCCTGAATGGAATCAATAAGTAACTGGGGACACCTTCAACCAGAGACAGTTATTCCTGAGATACCCAGCCAAAATAGTCCTGAGATCCCAGCAGAACTTTTTATGGTTTTCAAAATATTTATTTGGCTGAGCTGGGTCTTTGTTGCATCATGTGGAATCTTTTGGTTCAGAGCACAAGCTCTCCAGCTGCAACACGCAGACTTAGCTGGTCAGCAGCTTGTGGGATAATAGTTCCCTGACCAGGGATTCACCTGTGTCCCCTGCCTTTCAAGGCGGATTCTTGACCGCCTACCACCAGCGAAGTCCCACCTAGTAGTAATTTTTATGACCTCAGAAGAGGGTAGCTGCCTCTCTAGGTCACTTTCTTTGTCATTAGGAACATTTACCCTCCAGCATTTAAGGACTCAAACCTGTCACACTCCGGGAAATCTCACAGGAGACTGGGCGATAGAACAGGAGTTATTTGAAAAGTGTTCTCTCTCTGCGTCGTGTGTGTGTGTGTGTGTGTGTGTGTGTGTGTGTGTGTGTGCGCGCGCGCACACACACGCACGTGCTCAGGCACTCAGTTGCTGAGTTGGACCCAACTCCTTGCAACCCCATGGTTGTAGCCTGCCAGGCTCCTCTGTCCATGGAATTTTCCAGGCAGGAATATGGGAACGGCTTGCCCTCTCCTCCTCCAGGAGATCATCCCGACCCAGGGATTGACCCCTCCTCTCTTTAGTGTCCTGCGTTGGCAATCATCTTCTTTACCACTGCACCACTTGGGAAGGCCCCTGGTATCTTGGAAGAACCAAAAAATAAAAATAAAAAAACAGCTGCAGCTTTCCTTTCAAGCTGATGCATTTATTGAGGAGTAAATAAGAGTGAGAGACCTCAAGGAGGAATCTGTGGAGCTAGATGTGAGAGCCTGGGCTCTCCTGGCTGCTTAGTAGAACTTTCTTGTGCCTCATGACTTAAAGATTTTCTTTTTCTGTTCAAGATCTGAGGGGCAAATGTTCTCAATTTCTGGGAGAGAATAAAGACATCTCCAGATTTCATTTTCAGAGCTCTTTGGCAGTATTCCCAGAGCCAGAAAATTTTCTCCAAGGGTCTTTGGCCAGACATCTGGATGTCTAGATGAGTCTCGTAGCCAAGGAAATTTTAAACAAGGCATGTATTTTAATAAATCTTTTGTAGCCTTATAAACCTCCCTTGAACAGTGATTTAAAACAACAGCAATTTATTATTTTTTGTGATTCTCTGGACTGACTGGTATCAGCTGAGTGGTTCTTCTTTTCCACATGGTATGGCTGAGGTCACTTGTGGGCTGTGTTTAGTGGCTGGGCCTGGGGCCTCCTCTTCCATTCAGCACGGTGGCCCAAGTTTCTTTATAGACTGGCAGTTGGCTTTTAAGAAGGAGCATTTCCAGAGGACAATTCCCGATGTGACTTCATTCATCAAGTCTGTTGGCATGACTTTGCTAATGTCTCAATAACCAAAGCAAGCCCATGGTCAAGTCCAGAGTCATGTGCGGGAGAAGTACACATGGGCGTGAACACCAGGAGGTGTGGGTCATTGGAGGGCAGCGGGGGAGACCTGGGCAACTGTGCAGGCTGGGGCTCCCTTGCAGCCAGTCTCTAGGTAAGGATGCACGACCCGCTCTCTGGTCTATGACTTTGCATTTCCAGGAATTCAGTGTGATTAGGGTTGCATCTAGCTCCCTCCAGCCTTTTCTTTGAAATTTCCTCTCACCCACAGACCCTGCCAAAGAAGGAAGTTGAAAGTGTCATGCTCTTTTAAGATCCTATCTCCTTGACCACAGATGATTGGCTCAGAGTGGACACCTGACCCAGGAGAATCAAGCCATCAGCTGGACTGGCCCAACCGGGTTGTCTCCTCTGACTCTGGAGTTGGGATGCTGAAAGATTAAGATCTAAGTTGGTGAAAAAGTAACAGGAGACCTTCTGGGTACCCTAAAACTGTGTCTTCTGAAGTATGTCCCAAACTCCTGAGAGGAATGAGACGGATAGACCTTAGTGAAGAGTGTTTAAGGAACACTGGCAGTAGCAACGTGTTAGAGGGTTGTAGAAGACGAAGCAAACACCACGGACCCTCACTCACTCACAGATGCCACAGGTCTCTTCTCCTGTGCTGTTACTCCAAAGGCTGCCAGAAAGGACTGTACCTGAAGTAGGCCTGGGCCCATGAGACAGGGAGCAAGCCCGGAGATGCACCCCACCTAGACCGGCCTGGCTGCCATGGACTGACAGACCCACCGGCATGAATCCAGATACTTTGGGAGATGTTTGTTACACACCACCATGCCAGTGGTTGACAGATACAAACCTCAATGTTAAAGGTCCCGATTGGCCAGTTCCCTGCTTGACGATCATTCAGGGCCTCGGTCTCCTTCATCTTGTGATTCCACCAGCCCCGTAAATGTGGTCCTCATCTGCATCCTTAGAGCCTGGTCACGGGCCTGCACAGGTTCCAGCTGTCAATAAAGGAAAAACGCACGGAGAAGCACAGAGGCAATATTTAAAGGCCAAAACTTGGAAGCTGAGTGCATCACTTATATTTGCCTGGCAATAATGGAGTCAGGACCCACGCTGCCGAGGAGGCTGGGGGATGTAATCTCTAGCTGGGTAGCCAGGTATCCAACTACCGTGAAAGGAGAGGAAAACAGCTGTGCATGAATAATCAGCAATCTTCACTCATAGATGGGAGAAGTGACTTAAAAATCTGTGAAGATTTCCTTGACTAGCAAGATAGTAACATGGTTTCTTAGCACAAACTGCAGAGTGAAATGAATTTCATGCCACCTTCCATAGATGACAATGAGAAAATGTGATGGCCCTGAGGTGTCCAACTCATGGTCACCTCCCAGGAGGGGCAGAGGCTAACACAGGTACTTGTGTTAAGAGGGAGTGAAGAGGATGCTACAGGCCTCAGACACAGGTCACAGCAGAAAGGCTGAGCACCTTGGGGATTTTCAAATCGAAAAGAACATTTGAGGAACAAAGTGACCACCCTCAAAGTGTGTCACGGCCAAGACAGAGGTTTGTTCTGTAACGTCTCCAGAAATAGAAGAGAATAAGAAGAAACTGCAGGGAAATGTATTTGTGCTCACTCTAAGAAAAGAAGATTCTAGCAAAGAGGTCAAAAATGATTTCTATGACAAATGGATTTTGGACTAGAAGATATAAAAAAAATAATATGCGGGCGTTTGCTGAGTACCTACCATGTACCAGATACTACTAGGGACTTATACATTGTTTCGACTGTGAAAGTCTGTGCATTGACAACACAACAGTCCTATATCCTTTCGAAAGAGTCTAAGGACTCAGACACCTCGACTCAGATTAATTTGTATCAGTTCCTAAGAGTCTTCTCTTTGTCTCCAGATTTCTGGAGGCAACTTTGTTGCAGCTCTGCCTACTTTTCCTCAAGCCCTCTTTTTGGAGACTCACCGAGAATCCTGCAGAGAGCTATGTAACTGAAATTTGTGGAGTAGAACCTCCTGGGAAGAAAGGCCTGGCGATGTAGTACATATACCCGTCTGGGTTCTGTGGTAGATGAAAAACTCGGCCTGGGCAGGGAAAGACAGAATGCCATCACTCAGTAATTTCCCGATTTCCAGCAGAAACCTTAGATGTTTGGGGGAGGCCGGTAACGGTCGTGACCAGCATGGTGTCGTGGCGACCCTCGTGTCTCCCGCGTTACCGCATCGGGGGTCCCGAGGATGCTGCCAGGAAGGCTGAGCGGGCTGCTTCGGAAGCTCCGCCCAGCACACACGTGTCCAGGACCTTCCCCGCCCTCCTCTGGGGGCCTGTGGGAGAGATGCCTTTCCTGACACATTAGGAGTTGGCTGAGTGCTCTTTTGTCCCTCCTGAGCCAACATTCTCAGACCTCCCAGCTGTTTCCACCTAAGTCGGCCCCCGACTCTGCCGTTGTGTTCTTCTCCTGCTGGGAACCCTGGGCAGGAGACAGGAAGTGCCCTCAAGGAAGAGACCCTGAAACTCCAAATCTCCTCAGAACTTGAGGAAAGCTTTCTTGTGTTGTAATACATGCCTTCGGTGTGTGGTTAGCTCTTCCCACACGTCCCCTGGAAGTTAATAGAGAGTCTAAAGGGTACAGCAGGAGACTATATGACGGGTAAATATTGCAGTTTAACTGCACAGAGGCCATTTGAAGCCTGGGGTCACAGGCACAGGATGGAACAAGGGCGCCTTGTCTCCCGCAAACGCCACGCTCCGCCTCCCTGCTCCCAGGATCTGTGTCTTCTAAACCCTGGTGCCCTCAACCGGCCAGATGTTAGTAGAGGTTTGGGAGAAGGAAATGGCAACCCGCTCCTGTATTCTTGCCTGGGAAGTCCCACGGACAGGGGAGCCTGGCGGGCAACAGTCCGTGGGGTGAATCAGGTACAGCCTAGTGACTCAACAGCCTAGGAGAGGTTTGCTATGTCCAGAAGTCACAGGCATCTGGTGTTCTGGTCCTGTGACCTCGTGGGATAAAATGTTCACAATCCAGTTAGGCCCTTCAGCAATAAGAGAGCCAGTCAGCTTCCTCTGATGCATTTAATGGAAAGCGTGATTCCCCATGGCAAGTAATAGCTTTTCCCAAGACAACATAAAGTCTAATCAGAAACGCACATTCTGTTTTTACTTCCTAAGGCCCTCTCACCTTTGTCTTCAACTTCTCTTGTGTTGACAAGTGTTTGTCAAGCATTGTCAACAATTTGACAAGTGTTGTCAAATTAGAGAACATTCTAGAATGGATGTGAAAGCTCTATGTGAAAAGACACCGAAGAGGAGGTAGAGTGTGATCGGCGGCAACACTAAGGGCACATTGGAAGTTCATGATTGCAAAGTGGGAGTGATGATAAAAAGTACTCACTACATCAGGCTGTTGTGAAGATTAAATGAGTCCATTTGTGTAATCAGAACAATGCTTGCCGGGTGGTGACACGGGAAGTCTCAACCATTGTGATCAATAGTTGAAAGGGATAGATTTTGTCCGTTCAAGAGAGCTTGAGTGGGGAGACTCCAGTCGTGTCGCATTACTTATTATCAGAGTAAATATAATTAAAAGTGAACACAATAAATACAGGAAAGCAAGGGGAGGCAGAACACATTTGTCTTGAGATGAGATGACTCTGGGGTATTTAATATCTCCTTAATGGCTACCCTTGATTAACCTTGTTAGCGAGCAGAGTAGCCGTCATTCCTGTGGGATCCTGCGTGGAAAGGGCCATGGTGGGGCCTCTCTGAAGCTCACAATAACTTTGTATCTTGGGACTCCCCTGGTGGTCCAGGGGTTAAGACTTCGCCTTCCTATGCGGGAGGGGCAGGGTCACCCCGATTGGGGAGCTGAGATCCCAAGGGCCTGGTGGCCAAAACACCAAAACATAAACAATAGAAGCAATGTTGTAACAAATTCAACAAAGACTTTAAAAATGGCCCATATCAAAAGAAAAGTCTTAAAAAAAAATCTTAAAAAATAATTTTGTATGCTGATCCAGTTCTGCTTACACGGGTGTGTTTATATTCAGTTTGCAAAAATTCATCAAGTTCTGTTCTTGTGATATGTGCAATTTTATGCATGTGTGTGTGTATTATACTTCAATAAAAAGTCTTAAACACATAAAATTTTAACTAAAAGAAATTTTTTTTGGCCGAACCATGTGGCTTGCAGGATTTTAGCTTCTCAACCAGGGATCAAACCCAGGCCATGACCGTGAAAGCACAGTGTCCTAATCACTGTACTGCCAGGGAATCCCAATTCAAAAAAATACTAATGAGCACAGAAACAGAGATCAATGCTTGCTCTTGTCAGTAGCCTTCTTTAGGAATGATGTCTACCCTTATTTAAATTTTCCTTTTGAGGCTTAAGCTATCTTGAGTGGGTTTTCTCAGCCTAGGGGATCAGCCGTTGATGTCCAAGCCCCTTCTACTGAAAGGGCAGCCCTCCACAAGGACAGAGGTGTAGGACCTCAAACGTCCTCTTCCCTTCTCTGCATCATGGCCATCTTTAAAAACAGATAAATCTATTCTCTGCAGAAGGTTTACTAATCTTCAGATTGTCATCTCTAGTGTTCCATAAAGGTCTAACCTCAACATTTGTTAATTTCTGCTAAGTCCTGAGTTCTTTGATGAAAGATACACTGAACCTCTAAAGCACTAGTGACTTTTTATGTAGTAAGTCTCTCCAAAATAGAGGGTCCAACACTTAACAGACCCTAGAGTCTCAACTCGCCCACCTAACCCTCTGCCTCCACAGAAGGGAAGCAGCATCTCAACTGCCCAGGGTGTGGGAGCCTTAGGACTCACAGTCTGAGGTTTCCTGGATTCAGTCTAGATGCCTCAAACAGTGGCTAAAGTTATGTTTCAGAAATTTGGTGGTTTACTTCCCCACCTCTGTCCCTGGGGGCTTCCCTGGTGGCTCAGATGGCAAAGAATCCGCCTGCAATGCAGGAGATGTGGGTTTGATCCCCAGGTTGGGAAGATCCCCTGGAGAAGGAAATGGCAACCCATCCCAGTATTCTTGCCCAGGAAATCCCATGGACAGAGGAGCCTGGTGGGCTATAGTCCATAGGGTCACAAGAGTTGAACACCACTTAGAGACTAAGCCACAACCAGCACTTAGTCCCCTGGAGGGCTTCATGAGAAAAGAGAAACCAACTCAGAGTCCAATTCCTCCCACACAACTTCAAGAGGACAGACACCCAGCCCATGTGGCAGAAGTCACACAGCAATGAGGTTTTGGCCACCCAGAAGAGACCATACCCCTGGAAGGGAGCCCGGACCTCTCCAGGTGGCCCAGCAGCTCAAAATCTAATCCAAACCCAGAAGATGAAGTAGCATCCTCTCTTGACAGGCTCAGATGTGTCCACCCTCATCCAGTACAGTAAACAGTCATCTTGAAGCCAACACCATGGAAACTCAGCTCTGGGTGTCCATTCCTCATGTGGCTATTTTCCCTCTGACCTTTCTTCTTGGATGGTGTGGAAGACTTCACTTGCCTCCAACCACTGTAAGATGCAAAGACTGTGTGCTTGGAAATAAAATTTGGCTTCAGCAGCACCATCCTGCCTCAATGTAGATTATATGTCTCTGGACCTTCTGTATCATCAGAAAGACAGAGAGAGACCTGGAGCCGGGATGCTTCTGGGAAGTCCACTGCATGTCATGACAGAGCAAGAACTTCATTCATTTATTTAGCAAGTATTTATGACAACTCTTCTGTGCCATGCACCACCCTAGGCACTGGAAATCCATCATGAACAAGATAAAGGCCCTTCTCACAAAGGATTTGCCTTCTAGACAGAAGGCGATGGATAACAAACAAGTAAATAGATACTTTTTTTAAGGACACTTTTAGGTATTGATAAGAGCCATGAATAAAAATGAAATGATGTGATGGGAGAGAAATGGCTAAGGTAGGGGTGAGCTGCTTTGGTGGGGTGGGAGGAGACCTCTCTGGGGAATGCTGTTCAAGCTCGGATTTCAATAACAAGCAGGTACATCCAAAAACCTGGGCAAGGGTAGTCTAGGCAGAAGGAACAGCAAGAACAAAGTCTTGACGTCAGGGACAAGCTTGGTATGTTCAGAAACCAGAAGTAATGTCCATGTGGTTGGAGTGACGGAGACAGTGATTTGAGCTGAGGCCAAACAGGTATGTTGGGTTTGATCCCAAGAGACTGTGAGCTGTGATAAGAAACACAACCTGCCTGACTGATGTGGATAGACTGAATGTACTGGGGAGCCCCACAGGGAAAGAAAATACAGTATTGAGGATGAGGGAGGGCAGGTAGCAGAGTGGTCAAGGGTTCAGGCTCTGGAAACAACCCTCTTGGGCTATAGCCAAGCTTGACCACTCTGCTGTGAGTTTGGGCAAATGGCTTAACCTCTCTGGGCATTCACTCCTTCATGTACAGTTGAAGATAACAATATCAGAGATATTATTTTATTTTGAGGATTAAAGAAGTTTGTTGTAGAAGGAAATTGCAACCCACTCCAGTACCCTTGCCTGGAAAATTCCGTGGATGGAGGAGCCTGGTAGGCTACAGTCCATGGGGTTGCAAAGAGCTGGACATGACTGAGAGACTTCACTTTCCTTTTTTCTATGGTTCCTTTTGTAGAAGGAAATGGCAACCCACTCCAGTGTTCTTGCCTGGGAGAATCCCATGGACAGAGGGGCCTGATGGGCTACAGTCTACAGGGTTGCAAAGAGTCGGACACGACTGAGCAAGGAACACATGCACACACACACAAATAAGTTTATATGTATATATATAAGGAGCTTAGAACAATGCCTGGCATGTAACAGTGCTTGCTTTCGAATTGTTTCCTTCTTACTGTTGTTATTATTGCCATAGACTATTGCCAATGAGAAATGGACTTGCATGAAGTCTTGACTATGTTAAATTTTAAATTAAAAAGTGATGTGTATATACAGGAGAAACTAACGCAATACTATAAGGCAACTATGCTCCAATAAAAATTAATTTTAAAAAATGGTTTGTGGCATAACATTACCATAGATTATATTATCTGCCCTTAATTCTTCCTTTCCTTCTTTATCCTGCCATGGCTAGGGAAGTTTAAACAACAGGAAATTATTTTTCTTCCAATAATTGGTTGGTAGAGTTGATTCTTGCTCAGGGTTGTAAGAGGCAGGTCTATTCGAGGTTTCTACCCTTGCCTGCTAGTAAATAGCTGTCTTCTCCCTATGTCCTCACACTGTTTTCCGTCTGTCTGTCTCTGTGTCCAAATTTCCCCCTTTACTAAATACACCAGTCATTTCAGGCTAGGGCCCACCTTGATGACCTCACTTGAACTTCTATGAAGATCTTATTTCCCAATAAGGTCAAGTTATGAAGTGTGGGGGCTTAGGATGTCAACATATGAATTTGGATAGACACAATTTAATAGCCTCCCTGGCTGGAGTACATCTCCTCTCCCACCCATTTTGGACTTGGTCATGTGACTTGCCTGGCAAATGGAACATGCACTCAGTATGAAGGTGCAGGAGGCACACTGGGACGTCACTTGAGTTTTCAGCACAGCCCAGCCAAGCTGATCCACATCTGGTCTACAGTCACCCCACAAACCAACTGGCCAGAAATAAGTATAAATTGTTATAAGCCACCAGAAGTCTGGGGGTTATTTGTCATGTAGCATCATTGCAGTGAAAACTGACTAGTATAAATATCATCAATCAGAATGTAATAAATAGTCAACTGTTTTTGTTTTCATATCTCCATTCTTCTTATCTTGATCCTGATGCCCTACATAATTTCTTTTCAGTGAGTCAGTCAGTCAGTTCAGTCACTCAGTCATGTCTGACTCTTTGCGACCCCATAAACCACAGCACGCCAGGCCTCCCTGTCCATCACCAACTCCTGGAGTCTACCCAAAGCCATGTCCATCGAGTCGGTGATGCCATCCAACCATCTCATCCTCTGTTGTCCCCTTCTACTTCCACTTTTAATCTTTCCCAGCATCAGGGTCTTTGCAAATGAGTCAGTTCTTCACATGAGGTGGCCAAAGTATTGGAGTTTCAGCTTCAGCATCAGTCCTTCCAAAGAACACCCTTTAGGATGGACTGGTTGGACCTCCCTGCAGTCCAAGGGACTCTCAAGAGCCTCCTCCAACACTACAGTTCAAAAGAAACAATTCTTCGGTGCTCAGCTTTCTTTATAGTCCAACTCGCACATCCATACACAACTACTAGAAAAGCCATAGCCTTGACTAGACGGGCCTTTGTTGGCAAAGTAATGTCTCTGCTTTTTAATATGCTGTCTAGGTTGGTCGTAACTTTTCTTCCAAGGAGCAAGTGTCTTTTAATTTCATGGCTGCAGTCACCACCTGCAGTGATTTTGGAGGTCCCCCAAAATAAAGTCTGTCACTGTTTCCCCATCTATTTGCCATGAAGTGATGGGACCAGATGCCATGATCTTAGTTTTCTGAATGTTTAGCTTTAAGCCAACTTTTTCACTCTCCTCTTTCACTTTCATCAAGAGGCTCTTTAGTTCCTCTTCACTTTCTGCCATAAGGGTGGTGTCATCTGCATATCTGAGGTTATTGATATTTCTCCCGGCAATCTTGATTCCAGCTTGTGCTTCCTCCAGCCCAGCGTTTCTCATGATGTTCTCTGCATATAAGTTAAATAAGCAGGGTGACAGTATACAGCCTTGACGGACTCCTTTTCCTATTTGGAGCCAGTCTGCTGTTCCATGTCCAGTTCTGTCGCTCCCTGACCTGCACACAGGTTTCTCAAGAGGCAGGTCAGGCGGTCTGGGATTCCCATCTCCTTCAGAATTTTCCAGAGTGTGCTGTGGCCCACACAGTTTTCGTGCTGTTGGACTGTGTGCCGTTGTCACCCAGGCCCTGAATTTCTTTTCTGCTCAGCACCATGTTGCCTACTTTCCACGCTGCTACAGTTGTCACGACAGTAACATTTCCTGTCCCCGTGGCCCCTCATTTGTCTGCTCCCGTCTGGAAATCGTCTGTGAACTCAGACCACCTCTTCCGTATCTGCTTAATCCTGAGCGGTTCTAATGCCTTCAGATTGTTGCAGTTATGGACACTGTCATTTTGTGCCAAACATACTAATAAAAGGGTGGTGGTGGAGCCGGGCTGCCTGCAGGCTGCCTGCTGACCACCAGGAGGCCTCCAGGATGGGCCGCTGGTCAGTGAGTGGTCCTTGGCCCCCGTGAGGTTTAGGAAACCCAACCCTGCTGGTTCTCCAGAATTAACCGGCTACAGGAAGTCAGTAATGGAAACCAAGCCTGCACAGTCGCAGCGGGGAGAAGGTCTCACCAAGAACTAGATGGCTTCTCTCGCACAACTAGACCTCCACGTTACCAAATCTTGTCCTTGGAGGCTAGATCTCTCCCAAGACTGGCAGATTTACAATCAGAACCAGAAGGGAATGAGACACTTGAGGGCTGTTTCACCCAGCCTGGAAAGCTGTCTGATGTGTGACCACACAGGACATCTGGGTCTCCATGCTGGGGCCTGTGCTGGGTGCTCCTTGGGTCCAAACTCTGAGCCCTGGGTGCTTCTGAGCTCTCTCCTGAGGAGTCAGGGAGCTTCAGCAAGGAAGATGGGCTGAATTCTCCAAGCTGAAGAAATGCGGCTGCCACCACCAGGGATATTACACTACAGCTCATCTCAAGAAATCCACCTGAAGGAATGTGACAAGAATATTTGGAACTGGATGGCCTGGGCTCAAGGTTTCATCCCTTTCACCTTCCCAGTGGCCTCGGCTGGAACACCTAACTGCCCCTTGAGCCTGTTTCCACATCTGCCCTCCAGAGACCGACCTTCCAAGGTCATTAAGGTGAAGACGTTTCGAGGCCTAACAGTGTTGCAAAAATGTCAATTGTTCAGGATGGCTGAATGCTTCTGTTCAGGATGGCTGCCTGGGGCTCCTCTCCCTTCCACAGAATTCTCCAGGCTCACCTGACTCCTCAAAGTCAGCCTTGTTAGCAGGCTCTAGTGTCTCTGTACCCTCAAAGTGAAAGTGAAAGTTGCTCAGTCTTGTCCGACTCTTTGCGACCCCAGGGACTGTACAGTCCATGGAATTCTCCAGGCCAGAATACTGGAGTGGGTAGCCTTTCCCTTCTCCAGAGGATCTTCCCAACCCAGGGACCAAACCCAGATCTCCCACATTGTGGGCAGATTCTTTACCAGCTGAGCCACCAGGGAAGCCCTATGCCCCCAAAGAGACCTTTAAAATCCCTCCCAGGGCAGGGAAATATAGGGAATAAAATAGCTGCCTGCCTTCCACACACTTCTCCATGACCCCAAATCCCATCCTCTGCCTTCTCTCTTGAACTCTCATGAAGGAATGGCTTTCATTTGGGGGCCCAGGTTGATGCTGGTGACGTATGAGGATGCTATGGAAAGGTGAGTGTGTGCAAAAGTCAGGACAGTGATGAGAAACAGCCTATAATCACGGTGATCTTATCTCCTGCCTTTCGTTTGTCACAGTGCTCTTGTAAAAAAAGGTGGGGGAGGGAACCAAGTAATGCTCAGTGTTTTTCTACTGAATGATGTCGCAATGTTTCTTTGCAGTTTGTTGTCATCTTGCACGTGTACTAAATGTGGGGGTGCAGGTGACAACTAGCAATGAATGCGTGCGGTGCTTATGCATGTTTGTGTATACACACGTGTGTAGGGGCGATAAACAGAGCAAGAGAGAGGGAAGGAGAAGGAAAGTGAGCTGAAGGAGAAGAGGAGGAAGACACACTAAATGCACACCACGGTAAGTTAGAGCAGGAGGGGAGAAGGAAAGAGGGACCGAAGCGGGAGGAGGTGACTGGAAGGAGCAAGACGGGTGAGAGGAAAGAGGAGAGAAGAGAAGAGATGGCTTTCCAGGGTGAGCTGGCTCCTCAGGCGGGTTCACGGAGATAAGCCACAGCTTCTTCAGGACGCTGCCCACAGTGTTGGTTCTAAACTTGGCAGGTTCCAAAAAACAGAGAAACCCTTCACCATCAAACACCTTTCCAGTGTTTACATATCAGGGTGCACTGTCCTAAGCCCCCTGCTCCTGGATTCAGAGGACATGCCTGGGATCAGATTGGAGCTCTAGGGAGTCCACTGGGACATTTTGACAATCTTCCACATGGGCTCAGATTCAACTTTTTTTCCCTGGCCAAAATTCTTGTTTCTGCCTGTGACTTTCTGTGAGGTACATATTATCATTATTTCAGTTTTTCAGAGAAAGAAACTAAGGCTTGTAGACACCAAGGAACTTGCATTTCATCACACAGACCATAAGGACTATTTTTTTTTTTTTTTGGCAGTGCTGTGTGGCATGCTGGATCTTAGTTCCCCAACCAGCTATCCAGCCCCCATAGCTCTTGCAGTGGAAGTGAGGCGTCTCAACCACTGGACAACCAGCAAGTCCTGACAGTAAGGATTCAGACTTGAGCTTCACTGACCACAGGGCCTGAGGATGTAACAGATGAGGGTGGTTAGAACTTCCACAACACCTGCCACATGATAGTCACTCACCACAGCCACCAGCTCTGCCACCAGCCTGCCCCTGCCCTCAGGAAGATCGGCAACCCCGCACTTCGGCCCAAATCAATTCTCCCATCTTTGCTGTGTGTGTCTCTCAGCCGGGCTGTGGATGCAGCGTACTAACTAAGCCTAAGTCGCCTACTGGAGGTTCCATGACATTCCGGAAAATGCCACATAGTGGGCAGGAAATGTAGCCAATCCTGGAATATCATGGAAGCTCCAATAGGTGACCTGGCTTAAGGCAGACCTGTTGTTGAGTTGAGACACAAAGATAGGCTAAACCAGCTATGGAAATATTGAAATACTTCCATACTGATTGGTAAGTATCACTACTTCTAGTTCCCTAGTGCTGAGAGTTAAGTTAGGCAGGTTGATTAGAAGTCCAAGCCTCAGGCCCCTTTAAAGAGAAGGTAAACATTCTTTTTCACACTCTTTACCTTAGACAAGTAGGCCTCACAGGCAGCAGTATCTCTTGTTCAAGAGCATGCCTTTTTCTGAGCTTTGGATGTATGTTATGGGAGAAGGTCTGGGCAGAACTTTCACAGCCTTGAGGTATTTTTTTATCTATTCTCAGCAGCTAGTTGAGAAGTATATAAGGCCCCACTTAAACTAGTGAAGTGGATACCCTCCTGTCCCCTTCTGATATCTATGTCAGAAGTTTTCTCTGTCATTTCCACCTTAAAATCAACACAAAGCTCTGAGTGACTGAGACTGTCTTTGGTCCCAGTGTTAAATCTTCTCCTTCGGAGACCGCGGACCCAGCACCATCGATCACCCTTCACCATAAGCCATCAGTGCTCACCCCCATCCCGGAAACCCCAGCTCTCCCCTTGGCACCCTGGACCACGCCTTCCATCCATCAGCCATGAGTGCTAATTTTATGTCAGCGTGACTGAGTTAGGGAGAATCAGGGAGTAGCTGGGTAAACATGATTCCAGGTGGGTCTGTGAGGGTGTTTCTAGACCGAATTAACATTTGAATCAGTAGACAGAGTAGGGCAGATTGTCCTCCTCACTGTGGGTGGCCTTCATCCAATCAATGAAAGACCTGAATAGAACAAAAAGACAGGTCAGAAGGGACTTCGCCCTGACTGTTTTAAGTTGAGACCGTTGACTTCTCCCGCCTTTGAACTTAGATTCAGACTGGAACTTACACCCTCTGTTCTCCTGGGTCTCCAGTTTGCCAGCTGTAGCTCTGCAGTCACTCAGCCTCTATACTCATGTGAACCAACTCCTTCGGACTATATACATTCCCTTCTCCAATGAGCCACATTTTGTCCTTTTCATCACAGGGCACCGGAATGCAAAAGTAGGAAGTCAAGAGATACCTGGAGTAACCGGAAAATTTGGTTCTGGAGTACAAAATGAAGCAGGACAAAGTCTAACAGAGGTTTACCAAGAGAACGCACTGGTCATAGCAAACACCCTCTTGCAACAACACAAGAGAAGACTCTACAATTGGACATCACCAGATGGTCAACACTGAAATCAGACTGATTATATTCTTGGCAGCCAAAAATGGAGAAGCTCTATATAGTCAGCAAAAACAAGACCAGGAGCTGACTGTGGCTCAGATCATGAAATCGTTGTTGTCAAATTAAGATTTAAGTTGAAAAAAATAGGGAAATTTTTTTTCCATTCAGGTATGACCTAAATCAAATCCCTTACAATTATACAGTGGAAGTGACAAATAGATTCAAGGGATTAGTTCTGATGGACAGAGTACCCAGTACTATGGACGGAAGTTCATGACACTGTACAGGAGGCAGTGATCAAGACCATCCCCAAGAAAAAGAAATGCAAAAAAGCAAAATGGTTGTCTGAGGAGGCCTTATAAATAGCTGAGAAAAGAAGAGAAGTGAAAAGCAAAGGAGAAAAGGGAAGATATACCATTTGAATGCAGAGTTCCAAAGAATAACAAGAAAAGATAAGAAAGCCTTCCTCAGTGATCAATGCAAAGAAATAGAGGAAAACAACAGAATGGGAAAGACTAAAGATCTCTTCAAGAAAATTAGAGATACCAAGGGAATATTTCATGCCAAGATGGGCTCGATAAAGGACAGAAATTGTATGGACCTAACAGAAGCAGAAGATATTAACAAGAGGTGGCAAGAATACACAGAAGAACTATACAAAAAGATCTTCATGACCCAGATAACCACGATGATGTGATCACTCACCTAGAGCCAGACATCCTGGAATGTGAAGTCAAGTGGGCCTTAGGAAGTGTCACTACAAACAAAGCTAGTGGAGGTGATGGAATTCCAGTCGAGCTATTTCAAATCCTGAAAGATGATGCTGTGAAAGTGATGCACTCAATATGCCAGCAAATATGGAAAACTCAGCAATGGCCACAGGACTGGAAGAGGTCAGTTTTCATTCCAATCCCAAAGAGAGGCAATGCCAAAGAATGTTCAAATTACTGTACAATTGTACTCACCTCACATGCTAGCAAAGTAATGCTCAAAATTCTCCAAGCCAGGCTTCAACAGTATATGAACGATGAACTTCCAGATGTTCAAGCTGGATTTAGAAAAGGCAGAGAAATCAGAGATCAAATTGCCAACATCCACTGGATCATCGAAAAAGCCAGAGAGTTCTAGGAAAACATCTACTTCTGCTTTATTGACTGTGCCAAAGCCTTTGACTGTGTGGATTACAACAAACTATGGAAAATTCTTAAAGAAATGGGAATACCAGACCACCTTACCTGCCTTCTGAAAAATCTGTATACAGGTCAAGAAGCAACAGAACTGGACATGGAAAAACAGACTGGTTCCAAATCGGGAAAGGGCTACATCAAGGCTATATATTGTCAGCCCTGATCATTTAACTTATATGCAGATTACACCATGCAAAATGCTGGGCTGGATGAAGCACAAGCTGGAATCAAGGTTGCCAGGAGAAATATAAATAACCCCAGACACGCAGATGACACCATCTTTATGTTAGAAAGCAAAGAAGAGCTAAAGAGCCTCTTGATGAAACTGAAAGAGGAGAGTGAAAAGCTGACTTAAAATTTAATATTCAAAAAACTAAGATCATGGCATCTGGTCCCATTACTTCATGGCAGATAGATGGGGAAACAATGGAAACAGTGAGAGACTTTATTTTTGGGAGCTTCAAAATTACTGCAGACAGTGATTGCAGCCATAAAATTAAAAAACGCTTGCTCTTTGGAAGAAAAGCTATGACCATCTTAGGCAGCATATTAAGAGACAGAGACATTACTTTTCCAACAAAGGTCCATCTCGTCAAAGCTATGGTTTTTGCAGTAGTCATGTACGGATG
Organism: Antilocapra americana; assembly: GCA_007570785.1. Taxonomy (NCBI): domain Eukaryota; kingdom Metazoa; phylum Chordata; class Mammalia; order Artiodactyla; family Antilocapridae; genus Antilocapra; species Antilocapra americana. The sequence continues at coordinate 10,071,917 of ML664172.1, read as the reverse complement.
AGAGTCGGACTATAAAGAAAGCTGAGCACCAAGGAATTGCTGCTTTTGAACTGTGGTGTTGTAGAGGACTCTTGAGAGTCCCTTGGACTGCAAGGAGATCCAACCAGTCCATCCTAAAGGAGATCAGCCCTGAATATTCACTGGAAGGACTGATGTTGAAGCTGAAACTCCAATAGTTTGGCCACTTGATGGGAAGAACTGACTCATTGGAAAAGACCCTGATGCTGGGAAAGATTGAAGGCAGGAGGAGAAGGGGACAACAGAGGATGACAGAGGATGAGATGGTTGGATGGCATCACCGACTTGATGGACATGAGTTTGAGTACGATCCAGGAGTTGGTGATGGACAGGGAAGCCTGGTGTGCTGCAGTCCATGGGGTCACAATCAGATATAACTGAGCGACTGAACTGATACATAAATATATCTTTGATTTGGAGATATATATATATGGTCTTCTATTTTTCTGGAGAGCCCAGACTAATACAGTAGTGAAAGGGTTGATGCCTGACCCAGCAGGGAAACTTTGGGACCTTCCTCCAGCCAGTGTGGCAGAAAATCATTGTGACTAGTTTGTGTGTGTGTGTGTTGTTATTTGCTCAGTTGTGTCTGACTCTGTAATCCCACGGACTGTAGCCCACAGGCTCCTCAATCCACGGAATTCTCCAGGCAAGAATACTGGACTGGGTAGCCATTCCCTTCTCCAGGGGATCTTCCCCACCCTGGGATCGAGTTGGGTCTCCTGTATTGCAGGCAGATTCTTTACCATCTGAGCCACGCTGCCAGCAATTAAATATTTTGGCTTCCCTACAGGCGTGGTTCTCTGACTGCCCCAAGAGACGGCATCCCTGGAGAGCCTGAGCAGAGCAAAGGAGGAGTCACTGTCTGATCTTCTGCATCTCGCCCTGCTCCAAAATGAGGCTCTTCTCCCTGCCTGCCCCTCACCAGCGCCTGCTGAGCAGGCTGAGAAAAGATGCTTCCAAAAGTCATTGCCATCTGTGAGTGAAATCTACCAACACTCGGGCTGTGGAGAGCGGATGGGGCAGGGTTGCTACTAGGAAAGGCACATCCCATCAGGGTTTGGCTTGTGATCAATGAGTGCTTGAGATCCAGAACCAAGATCTCTGTACCAAGAACCCGTGTGAAAGGAAGCTAAACTTCGTCTTCGTTCTTCCTGGCCCCACCACATCACAGACAGGCTCATGTGGGAAGGAGCTGCATGGTCTTTTCCACTCTGCTCACATTTTCCAGCATAATCAGATGCAGGAGAGAAATGTGTTTAGCTCTCTAAAGGAGTCGGTTTGTTACAGAAACTTCTGTAGGAGGGCAAAGACTCAGTTCCATCACAGGAAAGGGAACAAAGGCCCAGTTCTGTAGGGAGCGGCTATTCTAACCTGCCTCCCCCTGGGGCCCATCTCAGAACATAAAGTGGTCAGAGACTGTCCTGGCACCCCTTCCCCCCCTCCCTCGCCACCTCCGCAGGAGGAGTGGTCAGAAGGAATAAGGACTTGTCCTGACAGGAGACCTCCAGCTCAGCTGCTCTTACGCAGACTTTCCGTGGACTGTATTCAACAGTGAAGCGATCTCAACGTCAGGTGGTCTTTTCTCCTAGAGATCAGTTTCTGTCTCTTTGTTGTTGTTCAGTCACTCAGTCATGTCCAACTCTTTGCGACTCCAAGGACTGGAGCACGCCAGGTTTCCTTGTCCTTCACTGTCTCCAGGAGCTTGTTCAAACTCATGTCCATCGAGTCGGTGATGCCATCCAGCCATCTCATCCTCTGTCATCCCCTTCTCCTCCTGCCTTCAATCTTTCCCAGCATCAGGGTCTTTTCCAATGAGTCAGCTCTTCACATCAGGTGGCCAAAGTATGGGAGTTTCAGCTTTACCATCAGTCCTTCCCAAGGGCATTCAGGGCTGATTTCCTTTAAGACTGTCTGATTTGATCTCCTTACTGTCCAAGCGACTCCTTGAGTCTTCTGTCTCTTGATTCTTGTTTGGCTTCAGTCTTAAGGGCTCTGATTCTAGTTGTTCTGTGAAAGAGTGAACGTGTGTGTGTGTGTGTGTGTGTGTCTGTGCTGACATAAAAGAGAGGGGGTAGATGGACACAACACAGATGGAGGAAGAGGAGACAGACAGACATTCTTTTCAGGCTCAGCGGAGGCAGTGGATCAGAGCTGAGCTTTCAGCTCCAGGAGACGCCTGTGGACGGTAGCCCGTCAGTGTAAACAGGGAATTAGAGAAAACCCATCCCCGGCCCAGGGCAGAGTCCAGGGCTCCTGCGTCGGCCCCTGTCTGCCCCTCCTGTGGCCAGGCTAGCCAGGGCAACCAGAGACCAGCGGCTGCTCTCTAGCCTGCAAAGACGTCAGCTTCCCCTTTCAGCGCTTTGGCGTTCGTCTGATTCTGCACTCAGGGGAAGACACAGGCAGTCCTGCTGGTTCCAAGCTGCTGTTTAGTCGCTCAGTCCCGTCCGACTCTTTGCGACCCCAGGGACGATAGCCTGCCAGGCTCCTCTGTCCAAGGGATTTCCCAGAATACTGGAGCAGGTTGCCATTCCCTCCTGTAGGAGATCTTCCCGACCCAGGCATCGAACCCGCGTGCCCTGCATTGGCAGTGGATTCTTTACCAGTGAGCAAGCCACCGAGGAAGTCCAGGATGTCCAGTAAACTTCAGACCTGGGGCTCTTGGCTGATACGTGGAGGCCACAGGATGCCAGGAGATTCAGAGAGGAAGAGCAGACTCCCGAGGACCCCCGAAGACAAAGCTTACCAGCCTGGGGAGCCAGCACGGGCTCCTCCTCCAGGCTCCGCCCTGCCATGGCGAGGGGAAGGGGTGGGAATGGAGAGGGAGGAGAGTTCCTTTGACTTAGACACTCACGGGCCTTGTGATGCCTTCTTGACGTGGTGAAGCGTCAAAACGTCATTCAAGTTTCCTGAGATTCTGTGAGCCAGCCTGACCCCTGACCCACTCTGAGGAGCCTTCTAGAACCCATGATGTTAACTTGATATGAAGGAATTCTCTCTCCTCCGATCCGAGAGTGGGCTGTGACCAGTTGTATTTTCAAAAAGCAGCCACCACGTCTCTCACTGTATACGCGCTTCTAGAACTGGGTGCCTGAACTGCAGCCTGCAGACTAGCTGCCTGTTCTTGTCAAGTTTTCTCGGAACACAGTCGTGCCTGGTTTGTCGAGGGCTGCCTTCAATACAGCTGCTGCCTCGGCAAGGGTTGAAGAGCTGCCGCACTGACTTTACGGCAGGGAAGCCTGGAATATTTACTCTCCGATCCTTTAAGAGAAAGTTTCCTTGCCACCCCTCCAGCCCCATAAAGAAGCTGGGGGCACAAAAAGTCATGTGGTTCCACCTGGCCCTATCCAAGTAAATGTTTCTGGAACCATGCTGGATGCCAAGCTGAGCTCTTTCAGAAGGACACCTGGAGGCGAATCCCAGTCACCATAGCTATACTGTTAGCAGAGTAAATGGGTCCCGTGTAGAGCTGTGTTAGGGGCTTCTTGGACTTCTGTTCTCTGTCTCATTGGAGAAAGAGGCTGTTCCGATGGAGGGCAGGAACTAGCCAACTAACCCACCTGGTACCTGCCTTGCACTCAGCAGTAAGATAGCACAGTGCAGGTTCTTCATCACGTAGTATGTAAAACAGGGGTAGACTCTAACTGCAATGGCAACAGCTGTTAATAAAATGTAACTTTCTCTTATTTTCATAGGTCTTTAGTATTTGGACTTCTCTGACAGCTCAGTTGGTAAAGAATCTGCCGGCAACACAGGAGACCCCGGTCCGATTCCTGGGTCGGGAAGGTCCGCTGGAGAAGAGATAGGCTACCCACTCCAGTATTCTTGGGCTTCCCTTGTGGCTCAGCCAGTAAGAATCTGCCCGCAATGCGGGAGACCTGGGTTCGATTCCTGGGCTGGGAAGATCTCCTGCAGAAAGGAAAGGCTATCCACTCTAGTATTCTGGCCTGGAGAATTCCACCGACTGTATAGTCCATGGGGTTGCAATGAGTCAGACCAGACTGAGCAATTTTCACTTTCACTTAGCATTTGGATGAGGGGTTTTTGTATACTTTGTTTCATTTTTCCCCTTCCAAGAACCCTATGAGGTACTTAGAAATCCTTACTCAAAAAGCATAGATGTGAAACTGAGCAGAAAGCTTAATGAGAAGGGGTGGGCTTTAGCTGAGCCTTGTCGGAAGGGCCACACTGGAGGTGGCGATGGAAAAGGGGGAGGGAAGTCACAGCAGGTGGAGGTGGAATCAAGTATACAGGCTTGAGATGCTCTGTGGTCCCAGCCTGAGCGAGCGGCTGTGAGGTCGGTGCTGTCTCCCAAGCTGCTCGGGGAGGGAGACTTTCTAGGGGGCCCGATCTGGCTCGAAACCCAAGGGTGGGCTTTCTGAGACCTTCCCATTCTGAACTGGCTCCCACGGGCATTCTGGTGCCGTGTGTCCACCTACACCCCAGGAGACTCTTCGTGTCTGCCCACCCCAGTGCTCTGTGATTCTCCAGCCCCGTGTCTCATTTCCCCTGTCCCAGAAGTCGTGATGACCAGCGGGCGTGGCAGTCCCCAGAGAGGAGGGATCACTGTCCGCCTCCGTCCGGCCTTGAGTCTCTGCCCCATCTGTATCACCAAACCCACCCCCACCCCGTCTCCTACCGTCCTCCCCACCCCAGGCTGCAGGTCAGCCCCTCCCCTGGAGACCCTTCCCCTCTGCTCTCTGGGAAAGTCAGCCTGGGTTATCATGAGGTTGTACTCTTCTAGAGAAGTGAGCTTTTAAAATGTTACGTATTTAAATTTTTTTAACTGAAATATGTTTAACACAGCGTCGTGTGAATTTAGGGTGTCACTGTTGCTTTGATCCACATATGTGCTGCCAGATGGTTGTCACTGTAGGAATGCTTAGGACCTCTATCGCACGATTATCATTTCTTTTTAGTAGCTGAAATAATTTGAGATGAGTGTTTATTATCATTATTATTCCTTTAAACTTCTCAGCCCCTGCCTTTCCCCATCCCCACTCAGCCACGGGAAGTACAGGCCAAGGCCGCCCCATGTTGTCACCCAGCCACGGGGACCGGGGTGTCTCAGCTTCCTGATGATCACCTGGAGATGGCCATCTGTGCCCTGTGAACCAGGGTGTCTGGGCACAGGGCACAAGCCACCTGTGCCCGCTGCCTGGTGCTGGTGTGAGCTGGGCATCTGAGTCCCAGCCAGCCCTGCGTCCCCCACCTCTGCTGGGCTTCCTGCATCCAGGTGATGGGCTGCAGCTTCCAGCCCCGCTCTGGGTCTGCATTCAGCTCCCCCGGGGCCCCACCCCATTCGGGGGGCCATCCTGGCCCTTCCCAGTGACTTGTCTCTCTTCCCACTTCCTGCGGCTGGAGTGCAGATGTCTGGGGCGCTACTCCCCGAGGAGTAGGCTGAAACAAAGAGAAGCAAGAAGCCGGTCACGAAGAATGAGGTCACAGACTTAAAAGATGCCCTTCTTTCTGGGACGAGGACTCACAGGGCTTGCTCCCACAGGGCAGCTTTTAATTTAAATTACTTCCAACTCACAGCAGCACTTGCCCCTCAGCAAGGTCTGCACAGATAAAAGGCTGAACTGTCTCGGGAAGCCAAATGGACAGCGCAGAGCACCCGGAGGCATGACTTCAGCGGGGCACCATGCTGCTGCAAGGCACAGGTGGGCCGCCAAGAACTGTGGGCAATTCCAAATGGACTGGCTGCTCTGGGGAAAAGCGCACAGATTTATCTGAAAGGTGGTGGTCAGGGCACCCTTGGCAAAATAGCCACTTGATTTTATGGCTGATTTAGTAGCTGTTTTAGCTGGCTTAAGTTCCTTCAAGCATTCAGCAATTAACCTCTTCTTCGAATGTTCTGGAAAACGACGTATCTTTTAGGGTCTACTGAACAATCAGCTCAGCTCCACAGCACAGGCTCCATGCTTCCCAGGAACAAATGAGACACCCCAACAGCTAGAAATGGCATCTGTGTACACAGATTAGGTGAAACTCGTTGATCTGTGCAGACCCTTATACGGAATTTTTCTCAGGTATAAGTTTACGTGACTGACTGTCTTTAAAGAATGAGTGTACTCGGTATTTTCATTTCTAAAGGTGAAAGGGTGGACGCTAATGAGCTTGAATACCCCAGACCTTGGATCTGCAGAGATTTAAACTCTGGACACCTCGCTTTCCTCCTGCAGAAAGAGGACGGGGAACTAGCTAGCTCTTGAAGATACTGTGGAAATCAAATGGACAATCGGGGTGAAAGGCCTTTGTAAAGCATAGCGTGTTAGGCAGAAGATGGTGAAAACCAGTCTTCCATCTCCGAGCCCCTCTCTTCCTTTCATAGACACGTCAACTCCGAGTGTGCAAACTCAGAGTTTTGCTGGGAAACTTCCAGATCAGACCTGGAAGTGTTTTCGGTCTTAACCCAGCGCCCTGTTTATATTCTCATCCCCAGACTGAGCTATGATTAGACTAGAGTTCGGGCTGAGTCACAGATTTCGCAGGCTTTGCCTCTAGTGTTTTGATGTGTGTGTGTGAACACATGCGTGTGTCCTCCTGAATATTGGGTATAATCATGCGCTGGGGTCACTGATTCGTGACGTTGTAAAACGGGGCACCCTCTGCAAGTGTGCCCCCAGGGTATTCCATCAAGGCCCCTGAAGGCCGCAGTCGCCCCCGCAGTCTCTTTACTGTGGACACGCAGTAGACAGATGTGGGCTGGGGAGAAGTTTGGAGTGTGTTCACCTGGGCCTGGGTGTTCCTTCTGGGCCCAGTTTGTTGGATTCTCACATCTCTGTTGCATCTGGGGTTTCTATAACTTCACGTATTTTCTTTCCATGTGTGATCTTTATGGTTCCTGGCCCGGCATGAAGCTGCCCGCTGTGGCACCTGAACTGCTGCCCTGGAAACCTCACCGGGGCACACGAATTGCTTTTTGGCCATGCCGCGTAGGTTACCGGATCTCCGTTCCCCTGACCAGGGATCGAACCTGGGCCCTCAGCAGTGAAAGCCCCAAATGCTAACCCCTGGGTCACCAGGAAATTCCCAAACATGGGCCCTTTTAAAGCAGGACAGAATTCCCCAAAGAAAGAATCCCCATCCCCAAGAAAACATACTAGTTCTAGAGACAAGGGAGAAAAATCATAAAATTTTGCTTGGGACCCTGAATATAAATTCCTCCCTAGTGCCGTCTCCTTCACATTTAGGAAGAGTGCTTGGAGGAGATGAATTTGGGCAGGAGAAGGGGAAGGGTGACCAGATCGTTTCAAGCAGCCCAGTCTCTGGAGCTCCCGCACGACTTCCGGAAGCTCCAGTGCCGCGGCCCGAGCACTCAGGCTGAGGTCTCGGGTGGGTGCTGAGAGGGCCCTGGCCTGGGGGGTGGCTTCAGGCAGAGCTGTAGGCTCAGTACTCCCTGACCTCCTTATTTCACCTGGTGCTGTGAGCCTCAGTGGGCAGAGACCAAAGACCAGGGCATTTGGTGATAATTTCAAGAAAGCTGCAACCCAGGGTGTGTTGACAATTTTCTTTTTATCATCTTTTGCAATCAAAGGATTACAAACGGAAATCATTTCCTAAAAGTACATGAATCATACTGGCAGAGCTCTTGGTACTCTTTCCCTCTCACCTCCAAACAATAACCTTATGGACTGAGCGCCGTCGCAGCCTCTGAAGCAACTCTCATCCATTCTTCCCTCCCTGGACTGCTCTGGGCTGTCCTGAGGCCCCGCCCCACCCCAGGCTGTGCTTCTGGGCCCCCAAACCCTGCTGCCGGGCCTTTCAGAGCTCAGGTTCCACCATCAGCGCCTCATCTGGCCTTCTCTGACCTTCCCTGCAGCCTCTCGCCCTAACTCCGGAACCAGGTCCACCCGGGGGGCTTCATCTCCCCTTCAGCCCCACCAAGTGGAGCCGCTCCATTCTCACGACCACCCTCCCCCAGCTCCCTTGAAGGTCCTCTGCTTTCAGACTGGAGCATCCCAGCCCATGTCTGGTCCTGTCATCTAGTAATCCCGAAGTCATCTCCTTGACCTGTGGAAGTTCCTAGCCCCTGGCTCCCTCCCTCTTCCTGGCTGTGTGATCACAGTTTGGGACAGACCCGGAGGACCGACCCCACCCCTGGCGCTGCCACTCTCTGACTTCGTCCTCTCCTCTGCGTGTTTCCTCTGGTGCACTGCCCCTCTACCGGCTGTCCTCCCCCTTAGTCATCCTCCTGACCTTGACACCTCTGATGAAAGCACCACCTTGGAAAACTTCCTGCTGACTTCCTCAGATGGCCCTACTTCCCTGAGGAGATGTTCAGTCCAAAGCCTCTGTTTCTGTGTTCCTCAGTGCCCTCAAGGCCCCATGCTCCTTTTCCCCTCGAATTGCATCCTCTGATCCCTGACCCTCTCTGCCTGCCAGCCTCTGCCCACCGCCTTTCCCCTCTCTCCCTGCCTCGTGCTCACCTGGTTAAACCCCAGCTCAGGTCAAGCCCGCCCAACCAGCCACTCCACACCTCTGCCTAGTAGCAGGCCACCGCGGGAGCAGAACACACAGCTGGGCCACTGGTCTCACCCTCAGGTCGCGATGCCCACGAGTCTTAAGGGGGCCTCACCAGGACGGCCGTGGCAGGCTCTGCCAGTCCTGAACACAAGACACTGCCCCTGTCCCCTCCTCTGGCTTCACTCCCAGATGACGATCTTGTCTGGTATTTTACTGAGAAAACAGAAAACAGTCAGAAATTCTCTCCTATCATCCTATCCCCAACTCTCAGTTCACCTGCATGCATTCCCAAACCCTCAGCTTTCCCTCTTGCTGAAATGAAGTTTCTTTGCTCCAGTCTGGAGCCAACACCTCCCTCTCGCCTTCTCCAACCTCTGGGACCAGGGTGGGGCAGGAGAGGGTGTATGTGGGGCCCCCGGGAGTGTACCCCCACATTTCCAGCCCTCGAGGCCCCTCTTGTTTCATTCCAGCGCTGGCCTGTCTCTAGGTCCTTCAAAGCCATCCCTCCACCTCTTTTCATACCTTTTCCCCAGACAAGCTCCCACCCCTCTCTAGCAGTCCACCACAATTACGAGGAAGTCAGCGGGTGATTCTTTGCTGTATGTCTACCCCTGAAACGGGAACATAAACTCCCTGAGGGCGGGGGGCAGATCTAGCACCTTCACTGCTCTCACATCTCTCTGTGTCTCAGTTTGCCTGTCTGTAGAATGGGGATAATAATGCACCCAATAAACACGGGGTTTTATACTAGTCTCCCCATCATCCAGTAAGTTCTCAGCCCTTAGGAGGCACTTCATCTGTAACTGCGGAAGAAGGCAGGAATAATTCCAGGACTGATGTATGGATGAAGATTCAGCAGGGTTGGGTGCTTTACTAAAAGCTGTAGACTGTGGAAGGTGCCGTGAAGTGCAGAAGGTGGGGACTCCAGGAGGCCGCGTGGCAGCTCGTGGCCACCAGCACTCAGGGTCAACCTCTTGGGCCCCATTCCCCTCTCCTTGGATGTTTGCAAACACGACCACCAGAAAAATGCTGAGATGTGGCGTTTGGTCAGGCTTCCCTGCTGGCTCAGAGGGTAAAGAACCTGCCTGCCATGCAGGAGACCCAGGTTCGATCCCTGGGTTGGGAAGAGCTCCAGGCTCAATCCCTGCCCCTGGAGAAGGGCATGGGACTTTGGTTTAGCTCCATGGGATGGTCTCAGAGTCCCCAGGCCTTTGCCACAAGGCACTAAGGGTATGATTCGTGCAGAGAACCCAGAAGCAGAAGCAAGGGGGGCCTGGAGGCAGCTCGTTGGTCTCCGGTGGCAGCTTCCCCCTCCTCCCCAGCCTGGCAGCCTGGACCACAGGGCTCGACTGAGGACGTGGACTTGGCTGGCGGAGCCGCCACTGTTTCTGGAAGAGCTGTGGGCTTTTATTGCTTCCCCTCATCCGTTGCTTCTCTCTCAGCCTCCCTCCCACCCTCGTCATAGTCCTGCAACTTTCTTGAGGTCCCCCTTGGGCTTTGGCCGTCTAAGTTGGGTTTCACCCTGAAGGTGCTGTGGCCTTGCCTGTCTCCCTCTTGGCAAGCGTGACCCAAACCCAGATGGCCGCGGAGCCAGGAGATGGGGACAGCCGCGAGCCCCTGGCGCCCCATGGCCGCTCGCTCTGTGCACCAGCCTCGCGTCCGTGAGGCCCTGCTTCAGACCATCAGTCTTGGGCATTTCCTCAGCTCCTCGAGGGAGACCCGCACCGCTGTCTTCTAGTAAAACATGTTGCAAAGAGAAATTGCTTTGAATATTTATGTTGAAATAGAAATGGGTAAAGACATATAGGCTCCTTCTAAACCTCTGTATTGTCCTGAAAGGACATTCCTGGATCAAGAGGATGGCATCTTTTTGTTGGGAGCAACTCTTGAATAACTTGATTTCCAGCCACAGAAATCTCTCTGTTTTGGTCAGAAATTCAGTGCTGGCTTTAACAGAACCTTGAAAATCCACCTCGATAGTGGTGGCCCCTGCCTGCCTTGTGCCCCTGTGGGAACACTGACCATTATTTGTCCAAGCCTGGCTGGGCTTAAGATGCTGCCATTGGGCATTCCATTCTGTGATGGACAGAAGGGACAGTGAGGTGAAGCAGAGTGGGCATGTGGGGCCTTGCCCGCTCCTTAGCTGTGCGATCTCAGGGACCCACTGCCCCTCTCTGAGTCTCAGTGTTCTCATCTGTACAATGGGGAGAATCCTGCCTTCCTCACACCGTGTGGTGAAGAGTCACGCTGAGGTCAGTCACGTGAGCCCTGACACGGTAGGCAGTCTGTGGTGGGGTGACCCCAGGAGACGCCAGGAAGGTGCCCCATGTGCAGGTTCCATCTGGGGGCAGAGGGAGCTTGAGGGGGCTGCGTGCCACCTGGGGCACCAGACTCCTCACCGCATAACCAGGCCCCTCTTGCCAGGGCTTCCTAAGAGGTCCGCTTACTAGAGACTTTACAAGGGAAAGAACAGGTCTGGTGAGGGAGGCCCGCACCCATAAGGTGGAACAGAAGCTATAGCCAGGTTACTGTGGTAACTCAAAACTGAGTCAGCCAAAAACTGGTTAACAAGCGGGGAGCGGGGTGGGCCCACCAGGGTTCTTTCCCTCTTCTTCAGCAGAGGAGGCTGTCAGGTCACAGCCGAGCCCATCTCCAGCGCCGCTCTTTGCTATGAGGATGTAAACCTTCGATTGCACTTCAGCCCCCAACCATGGCCAACGTCAGCACCGGCCGCCTCCACCAGGAGTCACTCCTACACACCGTCACGCCAGCGCCAACCCACAGCTATCACCTCCTCCCCACTTCTGTCATCTCACATGCTCTCCTTACCAGCACCTCCAACACCATCACCTCTTCCACCATCACCTCCTCTACCATCATCTCCACCACCATCACGTCCATCACCATCACCTCCACCACCACTATCACTACCTCCACCTCCTCCACCACTCTCACTTCCACCATCACCACCTCCAACACCACCATCACTACCCCCACCTCCTCCACACTCTCACTTCCACCATCACCACCTCCAACACCACCATCACCACCTCCAACACCACCATCACCACTTCACCATCACCTCCACCACCACCATCACTACTCCACACCTCCACAACTATCACCTCCACCACCATCACCTCCTCCACCATCACCTCCACCACCACCATCTCCACCATTACCTCCATCGCTACTCCCCACCTCCACTGTCACCTCCGCCACCATCACCTCCGCCACTATCACCTCCACCACCATCACCTCACCACCACCTTCCCCAACTCCACCAATATCACCATTCCACCTGCAGCACTGAATCACCATCATGCCTTCCATCTCCCCACCTCCACCACCATCCCACCTCCCTACACAGCTCATCACCAGCATCACCACCAGCTCCACCATCACACCACCCTCACCATCAATATTACCACCACCATCAAAACCCACCCCCTACCACCACTATTAACATCAGTGTCCTCACTAAGAACATTAGTGTGCCCACCTCCATTGCACAAACCATCAGCATGACTGTTTCCAGTCTACTATCACCAGCATTCTGTTCCATGAAATTCAGACCTTTTAATTTGAGAAACAGGATATCGGTCTAGACCCATTGGCCCAAAACCCTAAAATAAAGCTGAAAGAGAGAGGATTAGTAGACTGGCTTTGACCCTAAAAGGGGAGAAAGGAAAGGAAGTGATAGTTTTGCCTTTTTGAAGCCCAGGGCCTAAGGACCTACTCACACCTGGTGATGAGCAGCATGTATGTTCGGAAAGGAAACAGTAGCTGGCCTTTGGGGTCCAGACTCTAGGGTCTGGGGGGTCCCTCTGAAAAGGCAGTGTTGCTCCTTCCTAAAAGATGGCTGAGTTCATCAATCTTAAACCAAGTATCTCGTTAGGCGAATACACTCCAAAATTGGTTCCAGCCCCCCTTCCCCTCGTAGGACAATCATTGCCAAAGGAAATGGAGAGAACAGCACGGCACACAGGCCAACGGCTGCAGTGAGGCTCGGCCTTGCAGGTGGCTGGTCACAAACTCCGGGCGTGCTGGTTCCCAGTACGCGGAGGTGGCCAGGGGTTCTCTCCAGGGCCCAGTGCGACGTGCTGATCCATCTCAAATAAGAAGAAGAGAGACAGAAGGACAGAGTCAGGGAAAGAAAAACACGAAAGATGCAGCGAACATGCCATGGGATACTGGGCACTCCGGTCTCTGCTCCTGAGACCCCGAGGAGCCCTGCGGGGGTGGGCACAGGCCTCCGGGTCCAGGCCCAGCCTTTCCTCCCCGTGTGGCCTGGTTCTGGGCCCCTGCCCATCCCTTCTGTGTGCCCTGCCTTCCGCACACCAGCCCATGGGAGAGGGCGGGGCGCTTCCTCAGACAGGACTGGGGTGACACAGGAGTCCACTCCCTCCAGCTTCAGCTGTTCCCAGTTTTGACCCGAAGCCACAGGGCTTTGTCACCAGTTCTCACAGTTGTAATCCTGCCTTTGTTCGGGGGCCAGAAAGGGGGTCAGCCGTTCTTTCCCAAGTGGGTTGTGAGGTGAGCTCCTTGGTTTACGGGGGCGGCCTCGACCTGCCTGAGCGACTCAGCCTGCTGCGTGTCTCTGCCTCATGTGGTTTCTCTCTGCCTCCCGAGGGGACCAGGAAAGTTGAAGTTAAAGCCTGCCTTGTCTGCTGGGTATCAAGAGACGGAAGCAGCCTGAGGAGGCCTCCGCTGACTCATCCTCTGGGCTCTGGCACAAGTGGGGTGAAGAGGAGTGATGTGCTGTCAGGCTACCCACCCCCCAGCCCCTCACTCCCCTGGCCCCAGCCCCAACCCCCAGCAGGCCACAGCTATTGAAGGTCTTTATTTTCCTGTCTTGCTCGTTAACCATTTCATGCCCACTTTTGTGCAAACTCTCTAGGCAGCTCTCCAGCCCACACACAGCCCAGCTAAGCTGGGACTCAGAAATTCAGCCTGAAGCCCAGGTACCGCCAGGGCAGCAGCCAGAGTAAGCACAAGTAGACACAGGAGGTCCAGGACGGGCCTGTGCCCCTAAGGCCTTCAGCCGCCTGGGGCTGGCATCGAAGGCCAAATCTTGAGTGTTTAGTCTATAAAACACTCAATCCTTAGTATCAAAACCACCAACTAAAGTTCAGTTCAGTCTCTCGGTCACATCTAACTTTTTGTGACCCCATGGACTGCAACATGCCAGGCCTCCCCGTCCATCACCAGCTCCTGGAGCTTACCCAAACTCATGTCCATTGAGTCGGTGATGCCGTTCAACCATCTCGTCCTCTGTCGGCCTCTTCTCCTCCTGCCTTCAATCTTTCCCAGCATGAGTTGGCTCTTCATCCCAGGTGGCCAAAGTACTGTAGCTTCAGCTTCAGCATCAGTCCTTCCAATGAATATTCAGGACTGATTTCCATTAGGATTTACTGGTTGGATCTCCTTGCAGTCCAAGGGACTCTCAAGAGTCTTCTCCAACACCACAGTTCAAAAGCATCAACTCTTCAGCATCCACCCTTCTTTATGGTTGAACTCACATCCATACACGACTACTGGAAAAACCATAGCTTTGACTAGATGGACAATTGTTGGCAAAGCAATGTCTCTGCTTTTTAATATGCTATCTAGGTTTGTCATAGCTTTTCTTCCAAAGAGCAAGCATCTTTTAATTTCATGGTTGTAGTCACCATCTGCAATGATTTTGGAGCCCAAGAAAATAAAGTCTGTCATGGTTTCTATTGCTTCCTCATCTATTTGCCATGAAGTGATGGAACAGATGCCATGATCTTAGTTTTCTGAATGTTGAGTTTTAAGCCAACTTTTCACTCCCCTCTTTCACCTTAATCAAGAGACTCTAGTTCTTCCTCACTTTCTGCCATAAGGGTGGTGTCATCTGCATATCTGAGGTTATTGATGTTTCTCCCAGCAATCTTGATTCCAGCTTGTGCTTCCTCCAGCCCAGCGTTTCTCATGATGCATTCTGCATACAAGTTAAATAAACAGGGTGACAATATATAGCCTTGATGTACTCCTTTCCCAATTTGGAATTAGTCTGTTGTTCCATGTCCAGTTCAAACTGTTGCTTCTTGACCTGCATACAGGTTTCACAGGAGGCAGGTCAGGTGGTCTGGTATTCCCATCTCTTAAAGAATTTTCCACAGTTTGTTCTGAGCCACACAGTAAAAGGCTTTAGCATAATCAATTAGCTTCCCTGGTGTCTCAGATGATAAAGCATCTGACTACAATGCGGGAGACCCAGGTTTGATCCCTGAGTTGGGAAGATCCTCTGGAGAAGGAAATAGCAACCACTCCAGTACTATTGCCTGGAAAATTCCATGGATGGAGGAGCATGGTAGTCTATGGGGTCGCAAAGAATCAGACACGACTGAGCAACTTCACTTTAATCAATGAAGCAAAAGTAGATGTTTTTCTGGAATGCTCTTGTTTTTTCTATAATCTAACAGATGTTGGCAATTTGATATCTGGTTCCTCTGCTTTTTCCAAATCCAGCTTGAACATCTGGAAGTCTTTAGTTCATGTACTGTTGAAATGTAGCTTGGAGAATTTTGAGCATTACTTTGCTAGCATGTGAAATGAATGCAATTGTGCAGTAGTTTGAACATTCTTTGGCATTGCCTTTCTTTGGGATTGGAATGAAAACTGACCTCTTCCAGTCCTGTGGCCACTGCTGAGTTTTCCAAATTTGCTGGCATATTGAGTGCAGCACTTTCACAGCATCATCTTTTACGATTTGAAATAGCTCAACTGGAATTCCATCACCTCCACTAGCTTTATTCATAGTGATGCTTCCTAAGACACTCCTTGGAAGGAAAGTTACGACCAACCTAGACAGGATATTAAAAAGCAGAGACATTATTTTGTCAACAAAGGTCCATCTTGTCAAGGCTATGGTTTTTCCAGTAGTCATGTATGGATGTGAGAGTTGGGCTATAAAGAAAGCTGAGTGCCAAAGAATTGATGCTGTTGAACTGTGGTGTTGGAGAAGACTCTGGAGAGTCCCTTGGACTGCAGGGAGATCCAACCAGTCCATCCTAAAGGAGATCAGTCCTGGGTGTTCATTGGAAGGACAGATGTTGAAGTTGAAATGCCAATACTTTGGTCACTTGATGTGAAGAACTGACTCATTGGAAAAGACCCTGATGCTGGGAAGGATTGAGGGCAGGAGGAGAAGGGGATGACAGAGGATGAGATGGCTGGATGGCATCACCGACTCGATGGACATGAGTTTGGGTGGACTCTGGGAGTTGGTGATGGACAGGGAGGCCTGGCATGCTGTGGTCCATGGGGTCACAAAGAGTTGGACACGACTGAGCGACTGAACTGAACTGAACTGAAGGGAAGGAACCAGCCATGCTTACATGAAATGTGAGAAGGAGCTACCATACCCACGGATCCTGCTCTGTGGAGGAGACTGGGTTGAGGAAAGGCAGCTGGGAACAGAGATGGGGCAACAGGGTGTGGGTCCTTCGGAACATGGTTCCAGCTGTCTCCCCAAAGCTCAGCAGACTGCTTTCTTCCCTGTAGTTTATGGTGCACAGAGTCAATCATTTCTTCCTTAGCCCAGCGATGGTCAGGTGGAGCTCATATCCTTTGCAAGCATGGTCTTGACTACAGGAACAGTTGGGAAGGAAAGAGAGAACTGCCCCTCTCAGAAGCCACAAGCAAGCTGTGCGGGAAGTGGGAGGGACAAGTCCTCTCTGGAGACAGTGAAGGAGGCAGTGTTTCTTGAGTTGGGCATCAGATAAAGGACAAGGAGGATACCAAGCTCTGAGCAGCTTGAATTTGAGATGTATCCATGGAGACCCTGAGCTGGCAACCGGGATGTGGAAGTGGGTCTCCAGAGAGAAACGCCTGATGCAACCATGTTTGTTCAGTCTTACATACACTCAGAGGGGCTTTGTATGGTTTAAAGTGGTTCATGAGTTTAAGAGAATATTATTAATTTGGTGGCACCGTCTGCATGGAGGTAACAGTTGAAGTCGTGGATGTAGAAAATTTTCCAGGGAAAGAAGAGAATCTTGGAGAAACACTCCTTGTTAGTCAAAGACAATAAGAACATCAAGGAATTAAGAGGAAACAAATCACAAAAGGAGGTTAGGATAGAGTCTGAAGAGGGAGAGGTTGAGCAATGAAGAAAAGAACAAGGAAGCCCGTGAGAAGGCTGGTGAGAAAGTCTGTGAGGTTTGGGTTTGAGGAGCAGGAAGTTACTGGTGAATGAACCTGGACATGGCAAGATGCCAACTATGCAGAGAAATTACAGGTAACGTGATGTGTGCTCTTGGTGGCCCCCATACTCCTTGAGGTTTCCAGGGGGCTCCTGTGACTTTTCAGGGGGGAATCCACATCCTGGACCTGAGGGATTGCTTCCCCAGGACCACAGAAGGCCGCTATGCCCCAGAGCTGAGCCAGAAACAGCAGAGAACTGATGTCCGCCAGGAGCAGCCATGTCCGACTCTGGGCAATCCCATGGACCATAGCCTGCCAGGCCCCTCTGTCCACAGGATTCTCCAGGCAAGAAGTGGGTGACCATCCCCTTCTCCAGGGGATCTTCCAGACCCAAGGATTGAACCTGGGTCTCCTGCATTGCAGGTGGTTCTTCACTGTCTGAGCCACCTGGCTGGCGTATAAACACCCCAGCTCCTTTCCCCTGCCCTGGGGATGGGACAGTTCAGAACAGATTCCACACCATGTCTCAGATTCCCCCCAAGACTACACTCCAGGTCCCCACCAGAGCCACTGTTAACAGTAGACTCTTTGATCAGCCGCATCCCTTTCCTCATCTAGTTTCTTTGTTTCCTATCAATGTGCTCCCGGTACTTCCTAGTCTAGCACTTATGCTTGAATCCCTGTCTCATTGTCTTCTTCTGAGGGTAACCAAGCTGAGACAAGTGATTACGTAGTGTGAAAAATGGTGGGGACCTTGTTAACAGGTATGCTAGGACATATGCCTGGAGGTATGCCCGCCACTGGGAGTTACATGCCTCTCCTTTGAGAAGCTGGACTGGGACCAGAGAGGGAATGCAAAATTCAAATGCCAGTTCCATATACTAACCGAGAGTGAAGCTGGTGAAGAACCCGCCTGCATGGCAGGAGGAGATCCTAGCTCGGTTCCTGGGTCGGGAAGATCCGCTGGAGAAGGGATGGGCTACCCACTCCAGTGTTCTTGGGCTTCCCTGATGGCTCAGCTGGTAAAGAATCCGCCTGCAATGTGGGAGACCTGGGTTTGATCTCTGGGTTGGGAAGATCCGCTGGAGAAGGGAAAGGGTACCAATTCCAGTGTCCTGGTCTGGAGAATCCCACGGACTGTATAGACCATGCGGTTGCAAAGAGTTGGACCCACTGAGCAATTGTCACTTTCTTTCCTCCTAACCGAGTGAACCGAGTGTTAGGGGGGTGAAGTCGCCTTTTACTGAGTGAGCATTTGTACCCTCTGCCCCACTGCCCTTTGTGGAAAGAAGTAGGTCTGCTCAAGAGTGGGAAAACCTCTCAGGAGGAGAATGGACCGCAGAAGTAGGTCAGCGTCTGGTCCTCAGGAAAACGAGGCTCACGCATTTCTGGGATTTCATGCTCAGAGGCTGTGAGCAAGGTCATCAGCCGTGCAGTCAGTGAGACACTCATCTTAACGGGATTGCTTCCTCTTTCCTTCCATTAATCAGGTCAGTGAGTTCCTCTCTGTAACTGCACAATCAGACAAACCTCCTCTGACAGCACATCCTTACCCTCTTTGTGGGCCCCCAGCCCTAAGGATATTGTCTGGAAGCCCAGATCCTTTAATACCCAGGGTCTTTTCACTTCAGATGCTTCCACGTCTACTGTTTTAGCATCTCTCTTCTAAAAAGAGAATTTATTTTTTCTCTCTCTCTGCAAGAAATTCTTTAAGAAAGCCACTCCATTTCACCGCGTGGTTGCCAAGGGGAAGTGTGCTCTGGAGGTCACGGTGCCAAGGTGGGACAGACACTCACCCTGCCCTCTCCCTGTGCAAGTGTTAATCCCCATCCGTGCTTTAAGACCCAGCTTCCGTGTGATGTGGGTGGTGTGGGTGAAGGGCCTCTGACGCAGGGGGACCTCTGCCCTCCAACCCCAGGTACTGGCTGGATCCCGTGGCTCTCAGGACCCTGGTTCCTGGGAGGGTCTCATCCTTCTGACAGCCTGCTCTTGACACTCTGGCTCAGCCACCCCCTCCAGTGTGAAGCTGATAGATAAATAGACTGGGTGTGCCAAACACCTCCAGGCATTAAGTCATTTCATCTTCACAACTCTGTGGAGGGAATCCTGTTAATAGCCCTCTGTCACAGTGAGAACTGAGATTCACAGAGGCCAAGTAGCTTACTGGAGTCCTCTCTGAGAGTCAAGTTTACATTTTGAGCGGCAGAACGCAAAAGGCCTGTGGGATACTGCGTTAGACACAGAGGTAAGACTGGCTGGTCGGCTGGACTGGTTAGGAAGGAATTGTCTGTGGGTCTGTTCCACGGAGTTCTCATTTGCTGAATGGATTAGGATTCAGTTTTGCTGCTCTAGACCTCGAGGCCGGGAGGAGGCGCTCCCGTGGGTGGCCCTGGGGAGAGTTGATCAGATAGCAGCTGTTGTTCCTTGGCCTCCAAAACTCAGCTCCCTCCCCAGCCCTCAGATTCGCAGGGTCTTCTCTCTTGTCAAAAGCCACCCAGATACTCTGAGGAAACCAAAATTGGAAAAGACACATGTGTCCCATTGTTCATTGCAGCATTATTTACAGTAGCTAGAACATGGAAGCAACCTAGATGTCGACTGGCAGATAAATGGATGAGGAAGTTGTGGTACATATACGCGATGGAGTATTACTCAGCCATAAAAAGGAATGCATTTGAGTCAGTCCTAATGCAGTGAGTGAACCTAGAACCTGTTATACAGAGTGAAGTAACTCAGAAAGAGAAAGATAAATATCATATTCTAATACCTATATACAGAATCTAGAAAAATGATACTGGAAAAATAGAGAATAGACTTATGGACATGGGGAGAGGGGAGGAGAGGGTGAGATGTATGGAAAGAGTAACATGGAAACTTACATTACCACCAATGGGAATTTGCTGTGTGTCTCAGGAAACTCAAGCAGGATCTCTGTATCAACCTAGAGCGGTGGGTGGGGCGGGAGATGGGAGAAAGGTTCAAAAGGGAGAGGACATATGTACATCTGTGGCTGATTCGTGCTGAGGTTTGACAGAAAACAACAAAATTCTTGAAGCAGTTATCTTTCAATTAAAAAATAAGTTAATTAAAAAAGAAAAGCCCCCCAGGCCTTGCCCCTGTGTCACAGGTCAGATGCATTACCTCCTTAGGAAAGGCCCTTAAGAGCCGCCCACCCTCCACATACCCCTAGACTCTACTCTTCTGCGTCCTTCTCTCTCTGGCCTCTGCATTGAAGCTTGCTTGTTCTCCATCATGGTGGGCTCACCTCCTCCAGACAACAGGCAAGTGGGCCTGGGTTTCCTCCAGTCAGAGCAAGAGTTGATGAACAGCTCCTCCCACCCAGCAACAGGTGTTTTGGGAGAGTCACACCTTTACGCCAAGGTCCACTTGCTGAGTCAAGCTCCCTGATGCTCCCCAAATGCACGCGTGATTTCCTGCCTCAGTGTCCGGGCTCAGGCTGCTCTTCCCACCAAGAATGCCCCCTCTCTGCATGTCCAAGCTCCATCCATTCATCGAACCAGAGAACCACGTCGCGCGTGCCTGACGCCCAGCCCCGAGCCCCTCACAGGACATCCTCTGCACCCCTCTGAACCTCTGTCCGTGCGCCTCGAAGGTCCTGCTTGTGTTGCGTTCTTCTTGGGAACACGGAAGATGTGCATGTTTACGGTCCCATTTCCTTTTCTAGTTGGCAAGTCCATCAAAGGCTGGACTCAACCGTGTGTCTTCAAACGTGCTTAGCAGAGGGCTTGGCATGCAAGGTGTTTCTGAAAGAAAGCGAAGGGTCTACTTACGCAGAGCGTGTGAAAGCAGTGTCTGGTAGGGAAACGTTTGGGAATGACAAATAGCGTATTTGCCAAACAGATGCTGTCCTTGATGCATCAGATCAAATAATATTTATATTGCAATTCCTGTCCTTCTGGGCCCAGGGTAGCTCTGAGAATCCGAATAGATCCACTTTCTATACAGAGAAAGTAGATAGAGAGCCCCTGTTTGAGTTTCCTGAGACATAAAGCAAATTCCCGTTGGCTAGATAGATGGAGTCTATTCTATCATTTAAGTTATATTAGTCGTGAGAGGGACTTGAGAAAGTTTCAGATCCAAAGCTCCCTTGGTTTCTCTTTTCCCCTTCACTTTTCTTTCTGATTAAAAAATCATTGGAATTTTGAGAAGCCAGTTCTAAGGCTGTGCAATTTTCCTGTTTTGAAAAGTCTGATACTGAATTTATTATACCAGGTTTACAGCAGGCTCTTCGCTCCTTACTCTTTGGAAGCCACGTCCCTTCTGAGCAGATGTGGGGGTGGCTGTGGCAGGACCAGCAGTAGTGATGGTAGCGATAGTGCTAGTAACTCACTGGTACTCACTGGTCTGGGCCAAACAAAGACGCCAAAGGGATGAAAACCTCTTCAAAGTTAAGTCCCAGCTCATGAGTGTCACCACTGATGAGCCATGTAAGCTGGGAGAAGCTATCACAACTCTCTGAATCACAGCTTCCTCGTATGTAAAACAGAGCTGATACTGGTATCCACCCCACAGTGTGGTGGCAAGGATTAAACAGGACTGAGCATTTAGAACTAACAACTCACCCCCTGGCACAGAGAGAGTACCCACTAATAACTGGTGGTTAGATAGACGCTTGAAAGAAAAGTTGAATTAGAACCAAGAAGTGATTGTTGCTTTTGTACAGGTGGTGAATAGGTAATCTTGTCTTCTGTGCTTCCCTCCTTATTTCTGATATTTATTCACGTATGTACCTAATTCAGTTGCATCACCAACTACTGTCTATATTTAAATGGTGAACTTCTAAAAGGCAAAGATGCCTCATGTGCTATTTGTTTGAGTAGCATGATTCCAGGAACATGTAGACACAATATATTTCTAGCTCGGGGGTTTCTAACTGTGCGTCAAAAATCAGATTGGACTGTAATGGTCTTTAGATGCTTTTGGGGTCGTGAAAGGTTTTAGAGAGTGAAATGAGCACTGTGGACCGACTCCCAGAAAGCACACAGCCAAGCAAAGTGCCCATGGCTGCCTCCCTCCCCTCCCCAAGCGGGAGCTCCCAGATTCAAGCCTTTAGAGCAACCAGGCTAAAACGGCTCACAAACACCGCCATATGCCAGAGGCTTCATAAACTACATCTCATCCACTCTTTAGAAAAAGGCCTGGGTGAAGGGCCCACTCACACCTTCTGTGAGGGCTCAGAGAGGCTGGGTGTCCAGCGCGTGTGAGGTCAGAGAGCTGAGCGGTTTCTCTCCCAGCTCAGAAGCCCTCCGCATTGCCTCATGGGCCCACCGGAGATCATCCGTCCATCCATAGGCAGGAGCCAGAACTTTCATACCCTTTCTGCCGGTGAGGACCCAGGGACATCCTAAGAAGGCCTCGTGGGAAGTGAAGGTGGTAAGATCAAGGCGCCCGAGGTCATCTGAGCCTCCGGAGGCTTTCCTCCACTTTGGCGAATGTCTGAGCGTGGCATGCACCAGGCCCCAGGCCAGGGTCTGATACACGCCAGGTTGTAAAGATGCCCATGGCCTGGGACTTCCCTGCAGTCCAGCTGTTAAGGCTTTGAGCTTTCAATGCAGGCGGCACAGATTCCATCTCTGGTCAGGAAGCTAAGATCTCCCATAGCTTGTGGCCAAAAAAACCAAAACATAAAGCAGAAGCAAGACCATAACAAATTCATTTTAAAATGGTCCACTAAAAAATATCTTAAAAATAAAGAAAGAAGAGGGTCTAGAGGCAAGTAGGCCTAGATTGGGATTCTCGCTCACCAGTCGGTTGCTGTGTGACCCTGAGGAAGCTAATTCATGCCTCCAGCCTCAGTTTCCTTATCTGTAATGTCAGGTTAGTCCGCTCTTCATTGGGAAGTTACCCTACAGGTCAGGGGGGCATCGTTAGGAGAGCAGCCTGCCGGGGCCTGCACAGAGTGGGTGCTGTTCAGAGGTCACTTGCAGATGAATTGGACCTGTTTTAGGTGGTCAGACAAGAGATCCTTACAGAAAATCAGAAAGTCCTGCGGAGGAGAGGAGCCCCGTGAGAAGGGCGGGGCAGGGCCCCTGCAGGAGCACCAACTCCCTCTTCCGTCCAGACCACTCGGCTGACACGCCTCTCTGTTTTCGTGCTGCAAAGGGAAAAATATTTTCCTGGCAGTTGGAAGTAGAGGTTTTCCATTAATCTTCCCTCTGCATGCCGTTTCACCAAGATTAAAAGGGATACAAAACAAACCCCAGAATGTAGCACCGAGGAGCAAGGAAAAATGCAGGCCCTCCAGGCTGGACATGGTTGAGTCCAGGCAAAAGAGCAAGGGGACATTCATCAGGGGATGTGCCGGCCGCCCCCAGCTGGACCCCAAGCTCACTCACAAGAGCAGCTTCCCACGCATCTCCCCAGATATTTGAACGCAGTCCTGAAAGTGTATTTTAAAATATTTCTGGACCTCCAAATAGAAATGACTCGCCTAGGAAGTATGAAAACCTCCACTGGGGGGCCAGCCAACCCCTGTCTCCTGCCCCAAAGCCTCCAGCAAGGGCTAAACCTCAGCTTTTCAGTTCTGGGGCTTGTCAGTTTCCTTTCGGCCACGAGGGATGATCTTTAAAATGGATTTCGCCAGCCAGTCCAGCCTGATGTCCTGTCCAGATAGGGGCACTCAGATGTGAGAAGCCTCCCTCCACACTTACAGAACAATAAACGAGGCCGGAGAATCAAGCCAGCTCTCCAGCCCATCCAGGCTTCAGAAAAGCAGTCTCTGCCTCCTTCGTCAATGGGCCGCTTGTTTCGCCACCGAACAGCTAGCTATTGGTTGTGCAACTACCCTTCCCTTCACACCAGGGTGGGGCTGGGGTTGGGAGGGTCAGCCTGTCATCTGCACGTGAGCCTCTTGGCTCTGGACACCGTTCCTGCTGCTTAGAGGCTGCTGGGCCAGCAGGGGAGGGTGGGGAGGGAGGAAGAGGCTCCTGAGGATGGAGCCTGGGGGCTCTACAGAGCATGGCTATGCGTGGAGGTGAGGCAGGCAGCACCCCAGAGCCTCTCAGTTCAATTCGGTCTCAGTCACATCCAACTCTTTACAATCCCACAGCCTGCAACACGCCAGGCCTCCCTGTCCATCACCAACTCCCGGAGCTTACCCAAACCCATGTCCATTGAGTCGGTGATGCCATCCAACCATCTCATCCTCTGTCGTCCCCTTCTCCTCCTGCCTTCAATCCTTCCCAGCAGCAGGGTCTCTTCAGATGAGTCAGCTCTTCGCATCAGGTGGCCAAAGTATTGGAATTTCAGCTTCAGGATCAGTCCTTCCAATGATTTAGGACTGATCTCCTTTAGGATGGACTGGTTGGATCTCCTTGCAGTCCAAGAGACTCTCAGGAGTCTTCTCCAACACCACAGTTCAAAAGCATCCATTCTTCAGTGCTCAGCTTTCTTTATAGAGCTTTTCATCCATCTCTAAGCTCCTCTCTGAACCTCTTCCAAAGAAACTCACCCTTCTTCCCCCTTCAACTGAGGAACAAAAGCCTTTGCCCATGAAGATTTGGGTAGGCCCTTCCAAGAAGTTGTAACCACCCGTTTCCATGAGTCCTCACTGGGCTCATTTGGGAAGCTGCTGTCAAATCCACAGGGCCAACCCGCTGCCTGACATGCTCAGGGCACAGCCAGCACTTACACTGATCCCTTCATGCACGTTGCCCCAGTTAGTGCTCATGCCCACTGGGCACATAAGGCCTTTTCCTCCAGTCAAGTAAGTATGTGAGCAGCAATGGAAGACATGCTGAAAAAGGAAAATATTCAGGATATAAAAGTATATGAAACTTACCATCTCTGCTCAGACATAGTCTAGTCTTTTGGAACACAGTTTATTGGTGAAAGAAAAGGCTCACAACCCTCCCATCTGACTGCCCAGATGCCCAGTGCTTTCCTGAATCCTACACTCCTGTCCCAAAGCAAAACATCTAAGATGGCAATCCCACCAGAGTGTTGAGGAAGCATGCTGTCTATGAGGGCTGGGTCATCTGTAATTTTTAAAAGGCCGTGAGGAGCAGAATGGGGCTTCCCTGGTGGCTCAGTCGGTAAAGAATCCACCTGCACTGTAGGACACCCGAGTTCCAGCCCTGGGTTGGGAAGAGCCCCTGGAGCATGGAATGGTGACCCACTCCAGTAGTCTTGCCTGCAGAATTCCAAGGACAGAGGAGCCTGGTGGGCTACAGTCCATGGGGTCACACAGAGTCGGACATGACTGAGCGACTAAACCAGCACCAAAGACAGGGTGCTCGTCTCTAAAAGATGCTATCACTGTGGTGGGTCTGAGCCACTGAGGAGCCTGGGGTTTGGCTGTCTACACGGCCCGTCCAGAGATGCCGTCCTCGAGCAGCTGTAAGCCAGAGGTGCCACTGTCCAAGGACCAGCAGCTGCCCATTTGTGGGAAGTGCAAGCGCAGATAGGAACAGGGTAGACATAAGGGTGACCCCGCGCGTTTCCAAGCCCCCCCATGCCCTCCCAAGCAATCAAGACTCCTGAAAGGGGCCACAAACTGGAACCCATTCTGGGTGGTGAAGCAGAGGTCTTTCTTTTTCCCTCTATAAAGAAATTCACTTTAACACTTTTAACTTGAAGCCTTCGCATACATTACAATGGTGCAGAGTGATACAACTTGTAACAATACTTTTCCATGCCTTTGGATTTTGCACACAATGGTTCGAAGCAGATTTCTTGACTTTCAAGTTCTCTGGGCCCATTTTAGATGCCTCAGGGCACTCGGCTCCCCACGCAGGGCCCACTAACCCCGCCCCTCTTGGCTGGTGCCCCCCTCACCCTGTGACAGACTGCCCTGGAGCCCCTGGGTCATCACTGGCCCCCTGCCCTGGGTGTCCCCATCTCACCTCTGCAAGGCGTCTCTCGGGCACGTGACCACAGGGGTGAGCCACACGGGGTGCAGCGCCACCTCCTGACTCCCGGCCTTTGTGTGTCTCCTTGACCAACAGGGCTTGTCACCTGCCCCCTTTCTCTTTTCCTTCTAACCTGTCCCACAGCTGCCTGAGATTCTTCCTTTTTAAAAAAATTAATTAATTTTAATTGGTCTTTTGTCCATACATGGACATGAATCAGGCACAGGTGCACATGTGGCCCCCTATCCTGAACCCCGCCCCCCACCTTATTATCCCTCTGGGTTGTCCCAGAGCACTGGCTCTGGGTGTCCTGCTTTATGCATCCAGTAAAATAGACTGATCATCCATTTTACATATGGTAATATACACGTTTCAATGACATTGTTTCATATCATCCCGCCCTTCCCTTCTCTCACAGAGTCCAAAAGTCTATTCTTTGTATCTGTGTCTCTTCTGCTGCCCTGCATATAGGATCATTGTTACTGTCTTTCCAAATTCCATATATATGCATTAATATGTAGTACTGATGTTTCTCTTTCTGACTTACTTCACTCTGTATAATAGGCTCCAGGTTCATCCACCTCATAAGAACTGACTCAAATGTGTTCCTTTTTTATAGCTAAGTAATATTCCATTGTGTATATGTACCACAACTTCCTTATCCACTTGTCTGCCAATGGACATCTAGGTAGCTTCCATGTCCTAGCTATTGAAAACAGTGCTGCGATGAACATTGGGGTACATGCGTCTCTTCAGTTATGGTTTCCTCAGGGTGTAAGCCCAACAGTGGGATTACTGGGTCGTATGGAAGTTCTACTTCCAGTTTTTTAAGGAATCTCCCTGCTTATTTAACTTATATGTAGAGTACATCATGAGAAACGCTGGACTGGATGAAGCACAAGCTGGAATCAAGATTGCCAGGAGAAATATCAATAACCTCAGATATGCAGATGACACCACCCTTATGGTAGAAAGTGAAGAACTAAAGAGCCTCTTGATGAAGATGAAAGAGGAGAGTGAAAACATTGACTTAAAACTCAACATTCAGAAAACTAAGATCACAGCACCCGGTCCCATCACTTCATGGCAAATAGATGGGAAAACGATGGAAACAGTGACAGACTTTATTTTGGGGGGCTCCAAAATCACTGGAGGTGGTGACTGCAGCCATGAAATTAAAAGATGCTTACTCCTTAGAAGAAAAGTTATGACCGATGTAGACAGCATATTAAAAAGCAGAGACATTACTTTGCCAACAAAAGTCTGTCTAGTCAAGGCTATGGTTTTTCCAATAGTCATGTATGGATGTGAGAGTTGGACTATAAAGAAAGCTGAGCACTGAAGAATTGATGCATTTTTAACTTTGGTGTTGGAGAAGACTCAAGAGTCCCTTGGACAGCAAGGAGATCCAATCAGTCTATCTTAAAGGAAATCAGTCCTGAATATTCATTGGAAGGACTGATGCTGAAGCTGAAACTCCAGTACTTTGGCCACCTGATGGGAAGAACTGACTCACTGGAAAAGACCCTGATGCTGGGAAAGATTGAAGGCAGGAAGAGAAGGGGATGACAGAGGATGAGATGGTTGGATGGCATCACCGACTCGATGGACATGAGTTTGAGTAAACTCTGGGAGTTGGTGATGGACAGGGAGGCCTGGTGTGCTGCAGTCCACAGGGTCACAAAGAGTCAGACACGACTGAGCAACTGAACTGAACCGACTGAAGGAGTCTCCACACTGTTCTCCACAGTGGCCGAACCAGTCAGCATTCCCACCAGCAGTGTGAGAGGGCTCCCTTTTCTCCGCCCTCTCCAGCATTTATTGTTTGTAGACTTTTCGATGAGGGCCATTCTGACCAGCATGAGGTGACACCTCATTGTGGTTTTGATTTGCATTTCTCTAGTCATGAGTGATGCTGAGCTTCTTTGCATGGCTTGCTAGCCATCTGTATGTCTTCTTTGGAGAAATGTCTGTTTAGTTCTTTTGCCCACTCTTTGATTGGGTTGTTCATTTTTCTGCTATTGAGCTGCATAAGCTGCTTATATATTTTGGAGATTAATTCTTTGTCAGTTATTTCATTTGCTATTATTTTCTCCCATTCTGAAGGCTGCTTTTCCACCTTGCTTGTAGTTTCCTTCATTGTGCAAAATCTTTTAATTAGGTCCCATTTCTTTATTATTGTTTTTATTTCCATTAGTCTGGGAGGTGGGTCATAAAGGATCTTGCAGTGATTTATGTCTGCTTATGTTTTCCTCTAAGAGTTTTATAGTTTCTGGCCTTACATTTAGATCTTTAATCCATTTTGAGTGTGTTTTTGTGTATGGTGTTGGAAAGCGTTCTAGTTTCGTTCCTGTACACAAGGTTGATCAGCTTTCCCAGCACCACTTGTCAAGCAGCTGCTTCAATCATGTGACTTCCTCCCTCCTCTCATCAGCTGGAAAAACTCAGGATACCTGACCTCACAGCAGTGAGGGGAGGGTTAAGAGAGGTCACGTGATGTGAAGGCTGTCAGTTTCACAGTCGATGTTCAAGAGCGAGTTGTTGACTTGATCTGACTGTTCGGCTTTGGCCAGGTTGGCAGGTGACCGGTCACCAACAACTGGCTGGATTCCAAGCACTGAGGCTGGTAATACACACACATATCCTTTCTGATCTTCTCATCAACTCTGTAAGGAAGATTCTTTTTCTAAATTCATTTTGTAGCTGAGGAAACCGTGACCCAGAGAGTTAAAGTGATCTGTCCACGGTCCCGTGAAGACTGAGGACAGAGCTGAGGCTCAAGTCCAGGCCCTTCCTGGGTTCAAAGCCTGTGATGCCATCAGCTTCACTCAATGATTCCTTCTCTGTAAACACAATGGTGGGTGTTTGTCCCGCCTCACAGACGTGCTTGGAGAGTCAGATGAGTTATAAATCCAGAAGGGGAGGCCTGGGAGGGCCTCAGAGGTGATCTGGCCCAAGCTCCTCACTTCACAGATGAGGAAACTGAGGTCCAGAGAGGCAACTTACCCAAGACCCCAGAGCTACTGGCAGAACCTGGAGCTGTAGGTGTCTGAACATCACCTTGTTTTACTGTGAGAAACAGCACAGGAATAGAACGGCTTAACCCAATACTAAAAAATGAACCCCTTTGTAACTACCAGCCACATCAAACAGAGGAATATTCCAGGGAGCCACAGGTTTGCTGGTTGGAGCCAGAAGTAGGTGGGGCAGAGAGGAGCACTTCCCTGGGCCATCTCCTCAGGTCATGGGGAGATGGACCCTGCTACCTGTGAGCCTTGAGTTCTGGTGGTAGAGGAGGACGAGACGGCCCCAGATCCACAAAAACATGGTAAGTCATCTAGAAAGTTCCAGGTGAGTAAGTTGCAACCTTTACTTTTAGCATAAGCAGCTTTTGGAGATGGTTGCTTTTAGATAAAGATGGTGGAGAGACCTGGACAGTCAACCACATTCTTCAAAAAGATCTCCCACTGAAACTTACTCAGACTAACCAGGCACCATCATAAACACTTAGAGCCCCATAGTTAGTTATTGTTAGCCCCACTGTACAGAAACTGATGACAGTGCAGAGTACCTTGCCTTAAATCCCATGACACAAAGGGGCCTAGTCCCAGTCAAACCCATTGTGTGTTTGACTTGTTTCTGTTTTTTAAAGTGGATTCCTCATCATGTCTCAGTTTGCGTCAGTCACGTCAGTCATGTCCGACTCTTTGCCACCCCATAGAACGCAGCCCGCCAGGCTCCTCTGTCCGTGGGATTCTCCAGGCAAGAAGACTGGGGTGGGTTGCCTTACCGTCCTCCAGGGGACCTTCCCAATCTGGGGGGTGGGGGTGGGTCTTTACCTCTAGTGCCACCTAGAAAGCATGTCTCAGTTTGCCCATCAGCAAAACAGAAGTAACAATCACACAAAGCGTAGCCCTGAATTGAAGCACTGGCCCTCAGTACTCCTCTTGCTGTCAAGCTCTGTAACTTACTGGGGTGCCCATGCGGTCGGGTATCTGAAGAGGACTAAGTTCCTGTGCTTTTAAAGAAGCATAGATATTCAATGGGATATGAATAGAACTTTTCCTCACAATGGAGTAGGACATATTTAGTTTTAAATTTAGGAGGACAAGTAAGACCAATTTAAAGCACAAGGGCTTAAATTGGGTTAACTTTACAATTGCTGTAACACAGACGAAATGACCAGGGAGGTTGGAATGACTTAGTTCTCAGTGGGTTATTGTTGCTGTTGTTGTTTAGCTGCTAAGTCATGTCTGACGCTATTGCCGCCCCATGGACTGCAGCCCGCCAGGCTCCTCTGTCCATGGGGCTTCCCAGGCAAGAGTACTGGAGTGGGGTGCTGTTTCCTTCTCCAGGGGATCTTCCTGACCCAGAGATCACACCCGTCTCTCCTGCATTGCAGGCAGATTCTTTACCACTCAGACACCAGGGAATCCCTCCCAAAGGGTTGGCCTACAATACTTGCAAGGGTCTATTCTGCATGCCCCCATCATAGATCACAGTCTTGTCCTGGTGAAGGGGCTTGTGTAACTCAATGAAGCTATGAGCCGTGCCGTGCAGGGTCACCCAAGGTGGACAGGTCATAGTAAAGAGTTCCAACAAAACATGGTCCACTGGAGAAGGAAATGGCAACCCCTTCCAATATTCTTGCCTAGAGAACCCTATGGAAAGTATGAAAAGGCAAAAAGATCTGACACTGGAAGATGAGCCTCCCAGATCAGAAGGTGTCCAATAGGCTCCTGGGGAAGAATGGAGCACAATTACTAATAGCTCCAAAAAGAATGAAGCAGCTGGGCCAAAGAGGAAACAATGCTCAGTTGTAGATGTTTCTGGTGGTAAAAGTAAAGTCTGATGCTGTAAAGAACAATATTGCATAGGGACCTGTAACGTTGGGTCCATGAGTCGAGGTAAATTGGATGTGGTCAAGCAGGGGATGGTAAGAGTGAGCGTCCACATTTCAGGAATCAGTGAACTAAGATGGACCGGAATGGACAAATGTAGTTTAGATGGCCATTACATCTACTACTGTGGACAAGAATCCCTTAGAAGGAATGGAGTAGCCCTCATGGTAAAAAAAAAAAGAGGGGGGTCTGAAATGCAGTACTTGGGTGCAATCTCAAAAACAGCACAATGATCTCAGACCTTTTTCAAAGTAAACCATTGAACATCACAGTAATCCAAGTCTATGCCCCAAACACTGATGCTGAAGTTGACTGGTTCTATGAAGACCTACAACACCTTCTAGGCTTACACCAAAAAGATATCCTTTTCATCATAGGGGATTGTAATGCAAAAGTAGGAAGTCAAGAAATAAGTAACAGGAAAGTTCCTGGAGTAACAGGAAAGTTTGGCCTTGGAGTATGAAATGAGGCAGGGTACAGAGTTTTGTCAAGAGAACATGCTGGTCATGGCAGACAATCTTTTCCAACAACACCAGAGACAATTCTACATGTGGACATCAACAGATGGTCCATACTGACGTCAGACTGATTATGTTCACTGCAGTCAAAAGTGGGGACACGCTACAGAGTCAGGAAAACAAGACCTGGAGCTGACTGTGGCTCGGATCATGAGTTCCTTATTGCAAAATTCAGGCTTAAATTGAAGAAAGTAGGGAAAACCACTAGGCAATTCAGGGTGACCTAAATACAGTCTTTTCTGATTGTACAGTGGAGGTGATGAATAGATTCAAGGGGTCCGTGGGGTCGCAAAGAATAGGACACAGCTTTGTAACTGAACAACAACAAATTTACTGGTATCTCATTATGGTTTTTAATTTCTCTAATGAATAATGATATTGAGTATCTTTTCATATGTTTATTTGCCATCTGTATCTGTAAAGGAGATCAGTCCTGAATATTCATTGGAAAGACTGCTGCTGAAGCTGAAACTCCAATACTCTGGCCACCTGATGTGAAGAACTGACTCATTGGAAAAGACCCTGATGCTGGGAAAGATTGACGGCAGGAGAAGGGGATGACAGAGGATGAGGTGGTTGGATGGCATCACCGGCTCGATGGACATGAGTTTGAGCAAGCTCCAGGAGTTGGTGATGGACGGGGAGGCCTGGCGTGCTGCAGTCCACGGGGTCACAAAGAGTCGGACATGACTGAGTGACTGAACTGAACTGAACTCTGCTTGATGAAGGGTCTATTCAGATTTTTTGCCCATTTTTTAATTGGGTTGTTTGTTTTCTTAATGAATCTTGAGAGTCTTTTGTATATCCTGGATGAAAGTTGTTTTTCAGATACATGATTTGTAAATATTTTCTCTTAGTCTGTGACTTTATTTCCTTTTGCAGAATAGAAGTTCTTCATTGTGATTAAGTTCACTTTATCAATTACTTTTGTGGTTTGTGTGTTTGGCATCCAGCCTGAGCCCAAATCAGAGAAATTTTCTCCTGTTTTAGTTTTACATTTTTATATTTAAAACTATGATCAGTTTTGAATTTGTTTTGTATAATATGTGAGATAAAGGCCAAAGTTCATTTTTGCTGCTACTGCTGTATTTTTTGCTATATTTTAAAAACAGGGCTCAATATTACCTATTTCTTCAGAGGAGACATACCAAATAGTAGTTTATTTTAATTTTTTCATAGGTTACATCTTCATGCCTTACACAGTTTGGAGTATACAGTGAAAAATAAGTCTCCCATGTTGGCCCTGTGGGCCGCCCAGATACGCCATCCCCCCATGCCCCCTGAAGACAACCATTGTTATCAGTTTTTATATATATTAACAGGAATAATTTACACAAAATTCAACTGAGTTCAGTTCAGTTGCTCAGTCGTGTCCAACTCTTTGCAACCCTGTGGACTGCAGCACGCCAGGCTTCCCTGTCCGTCACCAATTCCCAGAGCCTGCACAAACTCATTCCATCCAACCATCTCATCCTCTGTCATCCCCTTCTCCTCCTGGCCTCAATCTTGCCCAGCATCAGAGTCTTTTCTAATGAGTCAGTTTTTCGCATCAAGTGGCCAAAGTATTGGAGCTTCAGCTTTAGCATCAGTCCTTCCAAAGAATATTCAGGACTGATTTCCTTTAAGATGGACCAGTTGGATCTCCTTGTAGTCCAAGGGACTCTCCAACACCACAGTTC
This sequence comes from Antilocapra americana, assembly GCA_007570785.1. Lineage (NCBI taxonomy): Eukaryota > Metazoa > Chordata > Mammalia > Artiodactyla > Antilocapridae > Antilocapra > Antilocapra americana. The sequence continues at coordinate 10,039,290 of ML664172.1, read as the reverse complement.
AAAAGCATCCATTCTTCGGCACTCAGCTTTCTTTATGGTCCATCTCTCAATTTGTACATGACTACTGGAAAAGCCATAGCTTTGATTATATAGACCTTTGTCAGCAAAGTAATGTTTCTGCTCTTTAATATGCTGTCTAGGTTGGTCACAGCTTTTCTTTCAAAGAGCAGGCATCTTTTAATTTCATGGCTGCAGTCACCACCTCCAGTGATTTTGGAACCCAAGAAAATAGTCTTTCACTGTTTCCATTGTTTCTCCATCTATTTCCCATGAAATGATGGGACCAGATGCCATGATCTTAGTTTTCTGAATGTTGAGCTTTAAGCCAACTTTTTCACTCTTGTCTTTCACTTTCATCAAGAAGCTCTTAGTTCCTCTTCACTTTCTGCCATAAGGGAGGTGTCATCTGCATATCTGAGGTTATTGATATTTCTCCCAGCAATCTTGATTCTGCCTTGTGCTTCCTCCAGCCCAGCGTTTCTCATGATGTACTCTGCATATAAGTTAAATAAGCAGGGTAACAATATACAGCTTTGACATACTCCTTTCCCAACTTGGAAGCAGTCCGTCATTCCATGCTGGATTCTAACTGTTGCTTCTTGACTTGCATACAGATTTTTCAGGAGGCAACTGTGTCTTTTTAAATAAATGATTAACTATTCTCACCAAAAAATGTAGTAGAACACTCCAGCATGCCAGAAACCCCTCTCATGCCCCCTTTCCTGTCTCTTCCTCAAGGTCACCACTGTTCTGATTTTTATGGGAATCATGGACTTGCTTTTTGCTATGGTACCATCATCATCCCTGATCACTACAGTAAACCTTGAACTTCATAGAGTAATATCACAGTACATAGTCCTTTGTGTCTAGCTTCTTTCATCAAATATTGGGTTTGAAGTTTTGATTCACACTTTGCATGTAGCTGTAGTTCAGTTTCACGGTTTTGTAGTGTTTGTACGGGGCTGAACAGTGTCTCTCCAGAATTTATGTTCACCTACAACCTCAGAATGTGCCCTTCTTTAGAAAAGGGTCTTTGCAGATGTGATCATTTCAAAGGAGATCATACTGAATTAGGGCGGAATCTGAACTCTATGGCCAATGTCCTTACAAGAAGGTATTGAGAGGAGAAGGTCATGGCAAGACAGAGTGATGCAGCCACAAGCCACGGTGGTTGCAGGCAAGCCCCAGAAGCCATGGGAGAGACAGAGCAAAACCTCTGTCCAAGGAGCCAGGAGGAACCAGCCTGGCCAAAACCTTGATTGTGAACTTCCGGTCTCCTGAATTGGGAAGAACACATTTCTGTGATGGGAAGCCCCCAGGTTATGGTAATTTGCTGTGGTAGCCCAGGTGTCTAGCACAGTATTCCACTGTGCAGATCAACCACAATGTGCTTATAAATAAACCTCCTCTTCCGATTCATTCTGCAGCTTTCTGAAGGTAGTCTGGTTAGTTTCAGGCTGGCAGCAACTATGAGTAATGCTTCTGGGAACACTGTGATCACGTGTCTTGGAGCAAAAGGATGGCATGCGTCCTTTATATCACACTGCTTCCTGAGTGCTCAGCCTCTGACGGGTATGCCTATAGCAACTCCTGGTCCCGTCGTGAAGCAGACTCAGATGAAGGGAGAGAGGAGAGCCATGCAAGCGGCAGGGCCCTGGTGGTGACTCTCGACCCGCCCCAGCCCCAGCCCAGGCTTCAGAACCAGGAGCTCCTCACCCTCTCCTGCCTGAACCCTCCTCCATGCCTGCATGTCTGGTCTTGCTGTGGACCTCACCCCAGCCATCACTTCCTGCTCACAGGACCCCCTGCACGCGCACACACAGACACAGACACACACACACACACACACTGACGTTGACCTTGCGTCTACCCCTAGCCAGTCTCTGATTCCCCTTTCAGTCCCTTTCTTCCTTGGTTTGGGACTGGACCTGGACTATTCTCTGTCCTGAGGACTCAGCCAACGCGTCTCAGGTGGGAAGTCCTTAACAACACATCTCTCTTGAAAGGTGAGGCTATTTGAAGTATTTTCTCTCCCCTGAGGAGGCAATCCATTGGCGGTAGAGAATGGTCACTCTCAAGGATGGCGGAAGGTTAGGGCAGAACACACAGTCATCTCGGGGAGGAAGAGGTGAAGGGCCTCTCAGTGGAAACGGAGATGCTGGTGCTCACGGCTGCAGCACATCTCCCAGAGACAGCATCACGGAGAAGAAAGGATGAGCCTGCCAGCTGCCAGAGGGCTGGGGTAAACGCCTGCCCCCTCGCCTTCAGCGCCCGCTCCTCAGGATGACTCACCTTCTAGGCTTCCAGAGCTGTGATGACGACTGTTTATCTGACACGAACATTGACCTTGTTTTCATGACTGCAATACCAACCCAGAGCCCAGAGTGACAGCGCCCTCTTATTATGAATTCTGTGTTTCACTCGGACCTACCTTCATAGCATTTGTATTTTTCTGTACAACTTGTTCTGGGAAAATGGGAAAATAGCAATTTTGAGGTGGATAGAATTCCTTTTTTGTTTTATTCTTAGGGATAATCTACTGCTTTGATTGTGAAATATGATGACAGACCAGGGGCTAACCCCACCCATCAGTGCTCTGAAGCCAGGAGTTGAATATTTGTTTCATGAGAATTTCAGCAGCCAATATTCATTCACAGCTGCTCAAAGGTCTCCTACAGAAAAGTCCTAGGGAGGCGGTGGGTGAGGGGCTATAGTTGAGAATCGAAATGCTTAGGGTTATGGGAAAGCAAACTTTTTTGTAAAAAATCCTTAGTTTTCAATGATGCCACGTCTTCCTTCCCAACTCTTAAGTTACTGTGTTAGAGGTAGGGATATCAGTCAAGGAGTGATCAGGGAAGGGTGATAAGTAATATGGGAAAACACCGATCTGCTGTAAAGATGGGCTGGTGAATAATGGTGGAAGCTGGTGAAGAGGGCTGTTAATGCTGCCTTTGGTGGGGGTCAATCCTGCAGTCACCGTAGGTTGGCAGGCCAGGCAGTTAGGAAGACATTCTGGGAAATGGAGTTCTGATAGCTAAGTCAGCATGACACACAGCACCCTAGGGGTGGACCCAGAAGCACCAGGTGGAGGGCACATCTGGAGCTCCGTCACAGAGGCACCACTAAGCTCAAGTGGGTATGCCACTCAGCATGCGCGGGGCACTTTCCTAAGCTCTTTGTAGGCATTCAACTCACTTAATCCTCTCAACACCCCAATGAAGTAACTGTCTCCATTGTCCCTATGTCACAATGAGAAAACGGAGAGAAGATCATGAAGCTACCAAGTGACAGGCAAACCCCTAGCTCAATAGCAGGAATGCTGGGCAGCCTTCCATTCAGCCTCTTTTCTTTCTTTCTTTCTTTCTTTTTTTTTTTTTATAGTCTACTGTTCTTTAATCCTGAAGCTTGCTTTGTTTTGCCCTTCTGTTTTGAATCTCCTTGCCCCTCTCCCTATGAGACTTGAGAGGCTCTGGCTGAATTTTCTCTTGAGTGCTTTTTCTGGTATGATCACTGTTCGTCTCTTCCCTGTAAATCATTTGACTTCCCTGAAAGTCAGTTTTCTCTGTGTAACAAACGAACTCAAATAGTGTCTAAACGACATTCATTAATTCTTGCTTTTGTCTCTGAGGGTTGGCTGTGGGTCCGCTGATCTAGGCTGGTATTACCTGAGTGGTTCTGCTTGAAGTTAGAAGTCCAGACAGGCTTGGCACCTCGTTGATTCGGGGCTCATGCACAGTGACTGTTGCTAGAAGGCAGTGCTACACAGGACTAGCATTTCTCGTGATAATAGAACAGGTACAGAGAGAAAAGGGAGAGTCAGGCCCTACTCCTTAAGACTGGGCTCAAATCCTCTGCCACAGTCTGTGGGCCCAAGCACAAGTCTGGGTCAGGGAAGTATAGATACACGTGGAAAATACAGGTGGCATAGTGTGTCTCCGGAGGAGGGGGAGAATCGGAGTCAATCATATACATTATCCAATAACACTGTTATTATTTAAAGGCAAGCAGCTATCCTTAGGTTCTCCTTGAAATACATTTCTAGATCTCAGAAGATTAACTTTCAGAAGAAAAACAGAAATGAGTGGATATTTCAGATTTGGACAGATGACTAAGTGGTCAACAGTCAGAGGAGAATTTTAGGCATGTTCTCTGCTCTCCTCCCTACACCTCCTAAGGTCAAATTCCACCCTGTGGTATTCCATCCTGTAGCTCTGTGACCCATGGGCATAGGTCCATTGATGGACGCCATCAACACATTGCTATCCCTCCAGCATCAATTCTGGTGTGTCTGCAGCCTGACCCAAAGGCAGGGGGCCTATTCTAGGTTCTCACCATCCTCTATCTCCTTTCCAAACATCTCCAAAGACATTCATCCTCCACACATAGAAGTCGGACATGATTCTCAAGGGTTTAGGGAAAAGGTTGCACCTCCAGGGAGAGAAATCTGCTCCATCCTTATGGCCCAGTGTGTCAGAAACTCAGGTTGAATTTTCTTGCTTCTACATGTCTGCATCCCGTATCCTCTTATTTATCTGTTCATGTGTCATTTGTTTTATGATAATGTAAAGAAAATTTTAAAAAATTTTAATTAAAAAATAAAATAAAATAAAGACACCAGTCATATTGGGGAAAAAAAAAGTATTCTGTGTCCACGGTGGGGCATGTCATCCACATTTCTTCTCTTGGGTGAGCTTTATGCCTGGTTTTTCTTCTGGGAAAAAAATTAAAAACATTTTTTGCAGCTGAACTCATATTGGTCAGCTGAGTTCCGTGCAACTGGGGCAGCCCAGTAGAAGTCTTAACAACAACAACCATAGCATCAAATCAAAGCCCAACTCCATTACCAATTCCCCAGGATACTACAAGCTCCTGGAGGAAAACAACATAGGCTGTCTTCACACTTCAATATGCACAAGGCCTGGCACAGGTGGAATTCAAATGATCTTTGTTAATTAAATGAGTAAATTCCAAACCTCGTGACACAGAGTCCATTGCGACAACACTTCTGAAAACAAGAACACTGCCAGGCTGAATCGCTGTGAATGCTATTTTCTAGGGAAAGTTCAATTCTAGGCAAAATTATGGCATGGATAAACAATTCTCTGGGTTTCAGAACCTTGACTCTGTAGGTCCTCCCTCTTAAACCTCTATGTCCCTATATTCCTCGGGCTTGTTCCCAGGGTGCAAAAAAAATATTTCAATACGGTTTAGAGCTGTTTGTTTACTTTTTATCCACAAAGATTTATCTAGTATCTAGTCTAAGTCAGGTACTATGTGCGTTTTAGGGCTTAAAAAGTCAAATACAGCAGGGTAACTGCCTTGAGGCAGTTAATGGGGGATATGACAGTGTAATAGTGTGCACATACATGTAAACATATAATGGTCACACATCATGACAGATTACCAAATGCAACGGTAATCCAGAGGAGGCACCCCTAGTCCTTCCTGGAAGAGGTGACATCCGAGCTGCTTCTCGGTAGATAAATAAGAACTAGGGTGTGGCCCCAGCAGAGAGAATGGCATGTCCAAGGACTCATGCTGGAGAGCGGTGAACATTCTTGGAACACCAGGAGTTCACCATGACTGGGGCAAACAGTGTTACTGGGGTGTGGCTGAGCTGTGTGGTCAGAGAGGGAAGCAAAGATGGGCTGTGCTTGCACCTCTTTAAGGTGGCCTCTAAAGCGCTGATTTCTCCTGAGGGCAATGCAGAGTCACCGAACGTCTGTAAACAAGAAAATGACCTGATCAAACTTGTGCTTTCAAAAGATACAGAGTCAGGGAGACCAGTTATGAGACCATCACAGTGATCAGGCAAGAGGTAAATGTTCTTGTCTGCAGGACCCAGTTCGGGGACAGGTCACTCGTGACAGGCTTTCACCGTCCAGTGCTCCCCACAAGCTCTGGTCTACATGCCTTGAACACGTTACAAGCTTTGGCTACTTGATTCACACTTGACTTGAGTTTCCTTCTTTCATGACCATTTCATCCTGCCAAGTTTGGAGTTTACAGCCTACAACCTTTAATAGCTTTTCAGTACATAGTTCTCAGACTTTTTATTTCTTTTTAAGTGGAAAACTGTGGGGATTTTTTTCATGCACGAAACCCGAGAACGCATGAATGATTTGGTTCAAACTTCTTCCAAAATACTGACTTTGGATAAAAAACAAATAACCAAATGTTAGGCTGGAGCTCAAGAATAAGTTGGACATCTTTATTGCTTCTTCTCCTAAAAAAAAAAAAAAAGAAGAAGAAGAAAGTGAAGAGAAAGGAAAAGTAAATGATATTTCTCATTTCAGGAACTGTATGTATACATATGGCTGATTCGGTTTGCTGTCGAGTAGAGACTAGCATGATATAGTAAAGCAACTACGCTCCAATTTAAGAAAACAGAGCTTTCCCATTTCATCATTTAAGAGTCAGTATCTGAATAATAAAATAACATCCGTGTGAACTTCTGCAACTCTGCAGCAAACGACAGTAGCACATTCCAGCCCTCAGATAAAAATGTCAGCCTCGGCACTGCCCGTCACGCTGAGTCCTCTCCTGCCTTCCAGGCTGTGCCTGCATCCTCTCCCCAAACTGCCAACACCACGTGGGCAAGGTCCCAGGCAAGAGGGGCCTGGGCTTCTGGTCACCAGGATATAAAGGAGTTCTGTTCTAATGATTCTTCAAAACAAGCAATGAGCAAGTAAAGTGAAAATCTTGCTTTTCACTTTCCCAGTCCTGGCTACCTGTACCCGATTCTGAAGTTCCATAAGGTCACATGTGATGCAATGGGATATAACCTATTTTCTGTCCTCTTCCAACCCCCTTACACCCAGATTCTGGATGCTATAGAAGCTCAGGAGCTGTTCTGCAAAAAACCACCATAAAACATAGGGACATAGAATGAAACGGTTCATTATTTCTCACAATGCTGTGGATTGACTGGGTATTCAAATGCCTTGCAGGTACTGACCGGGGTGTTGGGGTGGTTAGAAGGTCCTCAGTGGCTTCATGCATGAGACTGGCAGTTGGCTTGCTGTGCCAACCAGGAGCTCAGCAGGGGCTGTGAGTTGGATACCTCCATACTTCTCTTTTGGGGTTTTTCTCATGGATAATTGGGCTTCCTTACAATGTGGCAGCTGGGGCCCAAGGAGGGATGTTCCAAAAGGTGAAGACGGAAGATGCTCTTCTCTTACACACAGTCTTTCCACTACGTTCCTTGGTTACAGCCGCTCATACAGCTAGTACAGATTTGAGGGGAGAGGAAATAGGCTGTAGTTCTCGACAGAGAAATGGCAGGATCTGTTGTGTAAGAGGACGTGGAAAGGGAGAGAGACTCAGGACTGTCTTGAGCAGAAATAGGAGGAAGCCAGTCCTTAGAGGCTGTGTGGATGGCTGACTTAGAAGTGCTGAGATCTGGATGCTGAAGGGCAGACTTTCCTGGGGTAGGATCAGTGAGTAGCCAAAGAACTATCCCCTTGTTATGGAGCCCTTTGTTAAAAACAAACCACCTTTTAGGCTTGTTTCTTGGGACATGGTTGTCAATATCCTTCCTATAAAAAGGCTGCCAGTCTCTTTAAATCTGGCCCAGCGCACAGTCTGATCCCGAGTGAAGTAGTCATGACAGCATCCTTCAGATAAGACTGGACACATTTGGGGTGGTATGGCCGTAGACCACAGCGCCCTTCAAAGTACACTGCCAACTCTGGGTTGTGACAACTTGGCCACAGTGGATGGACCCAGAGTCCAGGCCAGAGAAGCTGGACCAGGAGAGACAGCGGGTAATGAGAGACCTCGCCTGACACCCCATCCACCAGAATCATGTCTCGTTGATGGTGATTCCCCAACACACTCAAGTGGAAACAGACATGCAGAAATGAACAGAGAGAGAAGCAGAGGGGAAAAGCAGCTGAGTCACAAGTGCGGGGTCAATGGGACAGAAAGAAATGGATGCCTATTCCCAGATAACAAGGTGTTGAGGACACCAGAGCAATCATTGGCTTGAACAGTGACCTGTTACAGCTTCCTCTGCATCTGGCCTGAGGACAAATGCCCAGGATGCCCCTCTGCCCTCCATGCTCCTGCCTCACTGGCCTTCTTTGTATTCCTGAAGCTTACCAAAGCTCTCATGTAAGGGCCTCTGCACCAACTGATCCGTATGGCTAGGAGATTCTGCCCCAAGACCTTCCCCACCTGGCTCATCGGAGCTTTCAAGCCTCAGCCACTTCTTCAAAGAAGTTTTTCTGGACCATGCAGCCAGGAGTAGCTTCAGACCCTTCTCCCCTATCTCTCTCAGGCATATCATCAGATCCTTTACTTCCTAGCACTTACGCCATCTGAAATTACCTTGTTCATTTATGCATGTTTTTATTATTTATCAACCCTCACATGAGTGGAAGTTCCACACAGTCAGGAACCTTGCGGGTTTTATCTACCACTCAAAACTGAAGGCCAGAGGAGAAGGGGACGACAGAGGATGAGATGGTTGGATGGCATCACCAACTCAATGGACATGAGTTTGAGTAAACTCCAAGAGTTGGGGATGGACAGGGAGGCCTGGCGTGCTGCGGTGCATGGGGTCACAAAGAGTCGGACACGCCTGAGCAACTGAACTGAACTGAGACTCCCTGGAACCTGGAATACAGTCTGATACACAATCGGTGCCCAAGGTTTGCTCCAGTGGGTATCCCTCTTCATTCCTCATAAATTGAAAGCACCTCACAGCAACAGAGCAAGGGCCCTGGAAACCTTTGTGGCAGATGACTTTGTGGTAAGGAATGGCAAGGTGGCCCCAAGCCACAGAATATTTAAGTTTCTGTGAATATTTAAGTTTCCTAAAGGGGCTTCCCTGGTGGCTCATATGGTAAAGACTCTGCCTACAATACAGGAGACACAGGTTCAATCCGAGGGTAGGGAAGACCCCTGGAGAAGGGAATGGCTACCCACTCCAGTATTCTTGCCTGAAGAATTTCATGGACAAAGGAGCTGGTGGGCTACACCCCATGAGTCTGCAAACAGTTGGACATGACTGAGTGACTAACACTTTCACTCTCAAATATAGAACAGGAACTGTTCCCAAAACAACAGCAAAACTAAGGACACTTGGCTGCTATGTTGCTTCAGTTGTGTCCAACTCTTTGTGATGCCAGGGACTGTAGCCCGCCAGGCTCCTCTGTTCACGGGATTCTCCAGGCAAGAACACTGGACTGGATTGTCATGCCCTCCTCCAGGGGATCTTCCCAACCCAGGGATCAAACTCACCTCTCTTAATGACTCCTGCATTGGCAGGCAGGTTCTTTACCACTAGCGCCTCCTGGGAAGCCAAGGACATTTTGCTCCCCTGTAATCAACAGTATGGTGTTGGAGAAGACTCTTGAGAGTCCCTTGGATTACAAGGAGATCAAACCAGTCCATCCTAAAGGAAGTCAGTCTTGAATATTCATTGGAAGGACTAATGCTGAAGCTGAAGTCCCGATACTTTGGCCACCTGATACGAAGAGCCAACTCATTGGAAAAGACCCTGATGCTGAGAAAGATTGAAGGCAAAAGGAGAAGAGGGTGGCAGAGGATGAGATGGTTAGATAGTATCACTGACTCAATGGACATGAATTTGAGGAAATTCCAGGAGGTGGTGAAGGTCAAGGAACCCTGGCATGCTGCTTTCTGTGGGGTCACAGAGAGTCGGACACAACTTGGCAACTGAACAATAACAAGAATAATGAACAGTATTACATACTTTCCATTCACACCCAAGAACAACCAAGATGAGTCAAGAAATTTCTGGAAACTTTCTAAGACCTTCATCCCTTCAGTGGCCCACCATCTGCCTCTCACTACCGCAAACATACATTTTAAAGTAACATTTATCAAGACATCCAGATTTGCAGATGATCTGCCAAAGCCGTACACATGTTTCTCTGCGTCTGGTCCTCTAAACAAACATCCAATGTCCAAGGCATTTTAGCCACCGGATCCTATAGACAGAGCATCGGAGGTCAAAAGCTTTTGAGTGGTTTCTGAAATGCCTGAGATATGAAAAAAAAAAAAAAGAATACTGTATCTCAGACAGAATAAATATAATTCAATAAATGTTTAAGTAAAATGCATGTGGAACAGGGTTTTTCCACAGTAGTAAACATTTCAGTACTATAATCTGAGGTTAACTGAATCCATGGATATGGAGGGACTGTGGATACAGGGGAAAGACTGCAAACTCTATGTGGGTTAGCCGCCACGTTGTTCAAGGGTTGTTAATATCTTTGGGGCAGTAGGGATATTACCGAGGCAGTGTGCCAAGCACTGCTGACCGTCATAAAACAGCTCCCACGCTATTTGGTGTCCTTAAGCCATAGTGACGTGGCCTCATCCACACGGGAGTCCACCTGTACGTGAGATCTTGCCTCACTGATGAGGCCTGGAGAAGCCACCAAGTACGGGCCTGATTTTGCGGCTTAAGGCTCACAGCGTGATCTGAGACTAGGCTTCCCAATTCCAGTCTCAAGGATATAACGTCCCATTTTCTCTCATGTCCAGGTTTTGGTTCAGAAAACATGGCTGATTGTGGAGGACAGGATCCAGGGGTGACTGAGAGAAGGAAGAGCAAAGTGAGAGGGGTCTCGGGATCAAGGTTCCCCTGACTGTCACCCCACCCTCCCACCTCCGTGTTTCCCAGTTAAAGCCCAAGAGAGGGATTCAAGCCCCATCCAGAGAGTCTTCTGGAAGGCTTGGAAATCAGATTAGGAAGGATGGATGTGAAGAAGGAGTCTGGGGGAAGGGTGCAGAGGTAACAAACAGTGGAGGTGAAAGTGAAGTGAGGTGAAGTCGCTCCCTCGTGTCCGACTCTTTGCAGCCCCGAGGACTGCAGCCCGCCAGGCTCCTCCGTCCATGGGATTCTCCAGGCAAGAGTACTGAAGTGGGTAGCCATTTCCTTCTCCAGGGGATCTTCCTGACCCAGGGATCGAACCCGGGTCTCCCATACTGCAGGCAGACACTTTACTATCTGAGCCACTCAGGAAGCCCCTAGTGGAGGTGGGAGGGCACTTAATGGAAAAAGTCTTGGGAGTCCCTCAGAGGTGGGCCTTCAACCTCAATGTTCCACACAAAGTTCTCTCAGAGATTCCCTGCCAGATATGAATTTCCTTCCTCTGGGCCTTCCCTGGTGGCCCAGTGGTTAGCCATCCACCGGCCAGTGCAGGAGACACCGGTTCCGTCCCTGGTCTGGGAAGATCCTGCGTGCGGCAGCGCAGCTAAGCTCGTGGGCCACCACGACCAAAGCCCGTGAACCGCAGAGCCCGTGCTCTGCAAGGAGGGAGACGGGGCGTTTCCGAGGAGGGAAGGGAGGAAGGGGAAGCGGGCCGCAGGCCTCCTGGAGGCCGCCCAGCCCCTGAGCGGTCCCGCGCCTCTGGCCGCCTGGAGCGAGGCTCCAAACGCCTGCAGCGGCTCTTCCAGCGCAAGGCTGCCTCCACCGGCAGGGCCCCGTGCACAGCCGCATGCGGAGCGTGCCATCCACACACGTGGCTCCGGAGCGCGTGGACAGCGAGGCCCGGGCCCAGGGCCCCGGGGTGAGGGCCTGGTGCAGCCGCCGTCTCCGGGGGCCGCTCGCTCGGCGTCTCAGGGGTTCCTGGGCTCCATCGGAGGCTTAAATTTGTGCCCAGAATGTTCCCAGACCTCCACGTGCCACCGTTGGTGAGCTGGGTTCTGAAGATAAAATATAAAGTGAGACCATGGCGCATATAAAGAGTCCCCTTTAAATTCCCTTAAGTTACTCACTAACACAGAGACACACTTAAGTTGAGAGGCATTTGTGAGATCAGAGACCTGCTGAGAGGAAGCAGCCACATCTACCCATCCCTGCTCAGCCCGGGCATCTGATCCCCTCCTTCAGAGGAATCACGTAACCAAACAGCTAACCCTGTTAAATGGTTATGGGTTTGGATTGGCTGTTTCTGGATCTGCTAAGCCCATGTCATCAAATTTGCACAGGTTCGGTATGCACATTTTACAATTCTAAGTGTATTTTGAATTATTTGCTAATTTTAAACATACACTGCAACTAGAAACTAAAGAAAACTATTGCATAATTTTTGTTTTACTTATTACAATGATATCCAACACATTTGCAAAATTCTTTCTAAAATATGAACAAGTGTGATGACATACATGGATTATCCATGATGTGAAATACAGATGGACTGGGGGGTCCCTGGCAATATGGCTGAGATGGTCAAGTGGGAGACAAGTAACGTAGAAGGTTTAAACAACCCCCAACTTGAAATCTCCAGATGTCTACTGCTTCCTAGGCAGGCCTGTGCTGATTGACCCAAATGGATACTTTGGTTTTCAACCCACAGAGCAAAAAACTAATTTTGAACAAGGGTGGTTGGACTTATTTTCCTTTAGCCCCTGGATTCTACACCCCACATGTAGCCTTGTCATTTTTAAGATGTTCATTATCAAACTGTGATTTATTGCTTGTGGACCTCAGAACATCCTAGGGAGGTAGAAAAAATGAGTATGCCACCCCGTTTTCCGGATTAAGAAACTAAAGCTCCAAAACCCAGGGGTCTTGTCTGGGAGCCAACAAGCTAAACGGGTGTTAGAGTTGGGACTAGAATCCAAGCTTTCTGATTTGAAGATTGTCCAGGTTCAAAACAATAGAGCACAGATTTCATCACTGTGCTTACCAGGAAGGGTTTGCTTGTTCTTCTCTTACACAGAGAAATGGCTTGTGTGCCCAGTGAACTTCCCTGTTGTTTCTAGAATAGTTCTTTCTGTTCTCAGCCTGAATTCTTCCAGACGGCGCCGTTCACTGGACCCTGTTCGTCTGCCCCCCTCTGGTGGCTGTCACACACATAACAGGGCACAGCGTGGCTCCTAGGGCAGTGGTGGATTTCCCTTTCATCCGTCATGCATTCACCCCCATGCGTGCCAGGCTATCCACCAGTGCCCGATATACACAAATAAATATAATAGAGCACTACCTCCTAGGTGCTCGACAAACAAGTGAATGGGTGACTACAAAACAGTGGGGCAAGTGTCCTGGAGAAGTATGCAGAAGATGCTGGGCATACAAAAGACACCTTCGGAGGGGAAGGAGCAGAGAGGAAAGGGAAGACAGTAGCCTGAGCCGACTTCCAGAGGCCGAGTAGGAGGAGGAGAGGGGAGGAGGCATTCGGAGTTCAAGACGGTAGAATTCAAAGCCCAGGCTGTAAGGAAGGAGGGCAGGAGATGGGTCTGAGAGACTCACTGGGGCTGGATCAGGGAAAGTCTTCCAGGTCACACTAGCATCTGGGTGCGCATTCCCTGGGCTAATGGCCTCCAGACTTTTTTGATCATGTTCCCCATTAATAAAAATATTTGAGTGTGCATCCCCAACAAACAGATATTTACTCATTTGTACATCTTATGCCCAAGTATGTGTGCTAAGTCACTTCAGTCGTGTCTGACACTTTGTGATCCCATGGACTGTAGCCCACCAGGCTCCTCTGTCCATGGGATTCTCCATGCAAGAGTACTGGAGTGGGTTGCCATGCCCTCCTCCAGGGGATCTTCCTGACCCAGGGGTTGAACCCACATCTTTTACATCTCCTGCAGTTAGTGCCACCTGCGAAGCCTATGCCCAAGCAATGCTGTGTAATAGTTAAGAGCGTGGGGTCTGGAGCCAAACAGACTAGGTCCAAGCTCTGGTCTTGCTGCTTATTAGCAGATGACCAGGTGATGCAGGCTGTAAAGAACCCTCCTGCTAATGCATGAGATGCAAGAGATGCAGGCTCGATCTTGGGTCTGGAAGATCCCCTGGAGGAGGACATGGCAACCCACTCCAGTGTGCTTGCCTGGAGAATCCCATGACAGAGGAGCCTGGCAGGTTACAGTTCAGAGGGTCTCACAGAGTTGACACAACTGTAGCCACTTAGCACCCTTTGATCACATAAGGTCTCTGGACCTCAGCATCCTCATCTGTAAGCAGGATAACAGCAGATCCACCTTGTAGGGCTGTGGAGAGGATTAAATGGATTAATTAGGGAGACCTTAAGACAATGCCTGGCATATCAATTCAGTTTAGTCACTCATTCTCAAGCTTAGCAAGAATCTCTATTGTGTTTAACCAAATTTTATGTGCAGTATGCCTATAAGTACTATTAGTATAATTTAAAAAATTTTTATTTTGTGATGAAAATCCCTAAAGACCTTTTGAAGAAAAACATAAATAAATGAAAGAGAAATAATAGGAAAGATAATAATGATACGGGCCCTCACCAGCCCACCCAGGAAAATTAAGGGAAAAAAATTCTAACATATCCCATTCTGGTTCTCCTCAGAGGGCTAAGATAAAGTGTGAGTGTGTCTAAATGTGGGGGCATAATATGTGTGGGGGTGTAAGCCACATAGTGTGAATGTGGATGTGTGAGCATGTGATCGTGAATGTAAGCGTGTGCATGTAAATGTGGGTGTGCACATGGGAATGTGTGTGTGGGCAAATATGCCTGCATTTGTGTAAGAGTTGTGAATTTCAGAGCTCATTGTATGTGTGAACACGAGTGTGTATGTTACTGTTCAGTCCCTAAGGCCTGTCTGACTCTGCGACCCCATGGACGGCAGCACGCCAGGCTTCCCTGTCTTTACTATCTCCCTGAGTTTGCTCAAACTCATGTCCATTGAGTCAGTGATGCCATCCAACCATCTCATCCTGTGCCAGCTCTTATCTTCCTGCCCTCAATCTTTCCCAGCATCAGGGTCTTTTCCAGTGAGTCAGCTCTTTGCATCAGGTAGCCAAAGTATTGGAGTTTCAGCTTTAGCATCAGTCCTTCCAATGAACACCCAGGACTGATCTCCTTTAGGATGGACTGGTTGGATCTCCTTGCAGTCCAAGGGACTCTCAGGAGTCTTCTCCAACACCACAGTTCAAAAGCATCCATTCTTTGGTGCTCAGCTTTCTTTATAGTCCAACTCTCAGATCCATGCATGACTATCGGAAAAACCATAGCCTTGACTATACAGACCTTTGTTGGCAAAGTAATGTCCCTGCTTTTCAATATGCTGTTTGGGTTGGTCATAGCTTTCCTTCCAAGGGGCAGACATCTTTTAATCTCATGGCTGCGGTCACCACCTGCAGGGACTTCGGGGCCCAAGCCTGGCACCTAGTACGTGTTCTCTCATCCAGTTTTATTACGCGCCTTTATAATTTGGAGCCAGTGTAAAATTGGAGTTGGGGTTTACACCAAGTAGGGGATCTGTTTACTCCAAAAAAAGTCTGTTTTAATATAAGCTTACTTCAAAATGTCAGGAATTATTCTAGTCTTCAAAATCTCCAACATGAGAAGCAGACCACTCCTAATCCCCTTACCCACACACCTACCTAAGACAAAATATACTTTGTCATCACCTGATAGTAGTTCTGCAAAGTTCACAGGTGTGGGTTATTCCTCCATTTAACTCAAAGCAGTGAGGCAGGGCTGAGGGTGGGGCCTGAAAGGTCCAGGTGGTGCTGATGCTGGGCTTGGTACCACCCTTGGGAATTTTGAAAGGCACTACAAATAGCAAAAAAACAATGTTTTAAAGACATTTTCACTTTAATGATTAGGACACAGCATATTTTCATTCTCACTAAAATAAATGTGTTTTAGCAAAGATAAAATATGCTTGATTTTTTTGACATCTTGGTGTAATACTTCGTCGTGTAGCCATTTGAAGTTCTGGTTCTAAATTCAGGTTATTCTAGTCCTCAGTTTTGAAATAACTGAAAAGGAGATTCACCAGCATAGACCCCAAAAGAAATGGGTGCTTTACGGACCAGGCCTAATAAATAGCGACACTCATTTTCCAGTCTCATCCACCAATTATACAAAGGTATTTGTTAAAATTCAGCTGACAGTTTCCACTTTCCCTGAAGTCATGCACTTGTTCTTACAAAATAAATGAAAGGTTTTACCCTTTCATATTGTTAAAAAGTTAGCTGGTGTATAAGATTAGAATATCCTGTTTCCAAGTTTTGAAAGTAAGCAGATATGTGAGTTTTTATAAGTGGCCCACTTACATAATTTTCAGCCTCAAAATCACATAACTCTAGAGAAATTTCTGCTATCCATTTAAGTATAAACTCATGCTCTCCAAAGCCTGAGTTTGTTTTGAAAAGCTGTTACTGGCTCACACTTTGTAACAACATAACCTTTGCCTCCAAAAGACAAGTGTATTTATTTTTCCCAAGTATCTTTTAGGTACATTTTACTGACACCACTTTCATCACAGAAAAGGTCAGCAGATTTAGAGCATTGTTTGTTTATAAAAGAAAAATTTATAGTATGTTTTAGGTTGACAACTTATTTAAATACTTTGCCACAGGAAACCCTATTAACTTGATCTAATACTGACTGGGAGGCAAGCTGTATTCCTCATCACCAGTCACTCTACTTCTAGGCAGGGAGTTGTATACAAAGACGCATATATAAAACCAAATGCCTTCATTGGGGCCCACAGATGAAATACACATCACTTCCACCAGCATAATTTTAATCTGGTGGTCTGCTGTTAAATGTTTAACCACCAGCAATCTGAAAAGAAGTCAGGGTCCCGGAATAAATAGTCTCACCATGGTCAGTTTCAAGCTACTGACATGATGCCACTGATGACAGGCTTCCCTGGTAGCCCAGCTGGTAAAGAATAGGCCTGCAATGCCGGAGACCGCGGTTCGATTCCTGGGTCGGGAAGATCCCCTGGAGGAGAGCTTGGCAACCACTCCAGTACTCTTGCTTGGAGAATCCCTACGGGCAGAGGAGCCTCGAGGGCAACAGTCCGTGGGGTTGCAGAGTCGGACACGACGGAGCGACTAAGCACGTCACAGAGACATGTGCGTCACCCAGGTGCACGGGCCGTAGATGACCTCCAAGGCATACATGCTGGCAAAATGTAGTAAAAATAGCTAGAAAGCAATGTGTACATTTAAGAATGTATTACTTTTGCTTTTAAAATAGTTAATTTTATTTTTATAAGAATTCCTGCGCTTCTCAACCAATTCACAAAACTCCTAAAAATGTAATGATATGCTCTCACGATCTGTTATAAACCTCGCCCACACTTTGACCGGTACACTCAGAGCAGGGTCCTGCCCACGTGTCCCTGTGTGCACGTGTGTGTGTGTGCATGCTTGGGTGGATGTTCCAAACTATTGATGGTATTTACTTCTGAACATTTTACATGGTGCATTTCTGACTTCTAAAATATAATCAGTCTTTGAAATTCAGTATTTTTCTTACAAAAATAATTCGGTCAGGTGCTGACAAAAAATCATCGGTCTGGAATTTACATTACGTTTGTAAACTGATTGGTTTGGGAATAATCTGGATCTTTTCCATATTGATTTCTAAGCTATAAATAAGCATGCCTCCCCATTTATTCCTCTTCTCGTTGTCTCTCAGTAAAGTTTTAAAGTTTTCCTCCTATTAGTCTTTCATAAGCAAGCTACTTGGTAATACATAGTTCTGGTTGTCATAGTTAATAGAATGGTTTTTTTCCCCCTGATGTTTCCAAGTTAGTGATTGATGTTATATATAGAAACTGCTGTTGTTTTATACAAATGGATATTGCTTTTTAATATAATTTTTATAGAAACAGTGCTCTTATTGAAAAGTGCCTTTGGCTTTTAAATAGTGTGTAGTAGGGCTCCAGATCCCATGAGCAGAATCTCAAGCAGGCTCCAGAATCATATGGCACAGGTTGGAATCTCGGCTCCACCAATAACCACTGACCACCACATTAACCTCAGGGAACTTTGCTTCCTCACCTGTAAATTAGAAGCAATGATGAATATACTTCAGAGGATTCCTAGTAAGAGTTGATGATATTTATAAAGCACTTAGTAGAAAGCGTGGCAGGCAAGGAGGACTTGGAATATAAAAGTTGCTTTATATTCTTGAGCCACTAAGATTTGCCATTTAGATTAGCACATCTTGAAAGAGTAATTTCACATGATAACGAGGTAATGCTCAAAATCCTTCAAGTTAGGCTTCAACAGTACATGAACTTCCAGATATACAAGCTGGATTTAGAAAAGGCAGAGGAACCAGAGATCAAATTGCCAACATCCACTGGATCATTGAAAAAGCAAGAGAGTTCCAGAAAAACATCTACTTCTGCTTTATTGACTACACTAAAGCCTTTGACTGTGTGGTTCACAACCAACTGGAAAATTCTTTAAGAGATGAGAGTATTAGACCACCTTACCTGTTATCTGAGAAACCTGTATGCAGGTCAAGAAGCAACGGTCAGAACCAGACATGAAACAACAGACTGGTTCCAAACTGGGAAAGGGGTCTATCAAGGCTGTATATCGTTACCAGGCTTATTTAACGTCTATGCAGAGTACATCATGCAAAATGCCTGGCTGGATTGCTGTTAGAAATATCAATAAATCTCAGATATGCAGATGACACAACCATAATGGCAGAAAGTGAACAGGAACAAAAGAAGCTCTTAATGAGGGTGAAAGAGGAGAGTGAAAAAGCTGGCTTAAAGCTCAACATTCAGAAAACTAAGATCATGACATCTGGTCCCATCACTTCATGGCAAATAGATGGGGGGTGGGGGGGAATGGAAACAGTGACAAACTATTTTCTTAGGCTCCAAAAACACTGCAGATGGTGACTGCAGCCTTGAAATTAAAAGATGCTTGCTCCTTGAAAGAAAAGCTATGACAAACCTAGACAGTGTATTAAAAAGCAAAGACATCACTTAACTAACAAAGGTCCATGTAGTCTAAGCTGTGGTTAGTAGTCATGTAGGCAGATGTGAGAGTTGGATCGTAAAGAAGACTGAGCACCAAGAATTGATGCTTTCAAACTGTGGTGCTGGAGAAGACTCCTGATAATCCTTGGACTGCAAGGAGATGAAATCAGTCAATCCTAAAGGAAATCAGCCATGAATATTCTTTGAAAAGACTGATGCTAAAGCTGAAGCTCCAATCCTTTGGCCACCTGATGCAAAGAGCCAACTCATTGGAAAAGACTCTGATGCTGGGAGAGATTGAGGGCAGGAGGAGAAGGGAGGGACAGCAGATGAGATGGTTGGATGGCATCATAGACTCAATGGACACGAGTTCAAGCAAACTCCTGGAGATGGTGAAGGACAGGGAAGTCTGGCATGCTGCAGTCCATGGAGTCACAAAGAATTGGACACGACTGATTGACTTAACAATGAACAACAATAATCCAACTTTTCCAACATCACTTGTTGGAGAGGCTGTCTTTCCCTCATTGTATATTCTTTCCTCCTTTTTTGAAGATTAATTGTTCATAGATGTGTAGGTTTACTTCTGGGCTCTCTATTTGGTTCCATTGATCCATATATATGTTTTTGTGCCAATACCAACTGTTTTGATTACTGTTACTTTGTAGTATTGTCTAAAGTCTGGGAGGGTTATGCCTCCAGCTTTGTTCTTTTTCCTCAACACTGCTTTGGCAATTCTGGGTCTTTTATGGTTCCACAAAATTTTTAGGATTGTTGTTCTTGTTCAGTTGCTAAGTTGTGTCAGACTCTTTGCAACTCCATGGACTGCAGCATGCCAGGATTCCTTGTCTTTAACTGTCTTCTGGAGTTTGCTCAAAATCATGTGCACTGAGTCAATGATGCCATCCATCCACCTCATCCTCTGTCGTCCCCTTCTCCTCCTGGCTTCAACCTTTCCCAGCAACAAGGTCTTTTCCAATAAGCTGGCTCTTCACCTCAAGTGGCCAAGGTACTGGAGTTTCAGCTTTAGGATCACTCCTTCCAACGAACACCCAGGACTGATCTCCTTTAGGATGGACTGGTTGGATCTCCTTGCTGTCCAAGGGACTCTCAGGAGTCTTCTCCAGCATCACAGTTCAAAAGCATCAACTCTTTGGTGCTCAGCCTTCTTTATGGTCCAGTTCTCACATCTGCCTACATGACTACTGGAAAAAGCAGAGCTTTGTCTATATGGACCATTGCTAGCAAAGTGATGTCTCTGCTTTTTAATACACTGTCTAGGTTTGTCATAGCTTTTTGCCAAGGAGGCAGAGTCTTTCAATTTCATGACTGCAGTCACTGTCTAGTGATTTTGAACCCCAAAAATATAAAATTTTAAGATTATTGGTTCTAATTCTGTGAAAAACATCATGGGTAATTTGATAGGGATCGTGTTAGATCTGTTGATTGCTTTGGGTAGTATGGCCATTAATCCTTCCAATCCAAGAGCATTGTATATCTTATCATTTCTTTGAGCCATCTTCATCTTAGTGTACTTTATCTTGTCTACTTACTTTGCTTCATCTTTAGTTGACTTTATTTTGTGGTTTTTGTTCAGTCAGTAAGTCGTGCCCAGCGCTCTGTGACCCCATGGACTGCAGCATGCCAGGTCTCCCTGTCCTCCACTGTCTCCCAGAGTTTGCTCACGACCACTGAGTTGGTGACGCTATCTAACCATCTCACCCTTTGTTTTCCCCCTTCTCCTTTTGCCTTCAATCTTTCCCAGCATCAGGGTCTCTATTAAAGTTTTGTAGTTCTCAGCATGTAAGCCTTTAACGTCCTTGGCCAGATTTATTCCTGTTTTTTTTTTCTTTTCATTTTGCTGTGATTTTAAAAGGGATTTGTTTGCTGACACGCTGTTGCTGACATTTCATTGTTTGTGTAAAGAAATGCAGGGAGTTTCTGCATTTTAACCTTTCATCTGGCTACCTTGCTGAATTTATCAGTTCTAGTAGTTTTTGTGAGGTGTCTTTAGGGTTTTCTATACATAGTATCCTGTCATCTACATATAATGACAATTTTACCTCTTCCCTACCAATTTGAATACCATTATTTTTCTTATCTGGTTGCTGCGGCTAAGGACTTCCAATACTATGTTGAATAAAAGTGATGAGGGTAGACATCCTTGCCTTGTTCTAGATTTTGCCAGAAAGGCTTTCAGCTTTTCATCATTGAGTATTATGTTGGCTGTGATTTTGTCATAAAAAATTCTGATTATGTTCCCTCTACACTCATTTTGGTAAGAGTCTTTATCATGAGTGGATGTTGGATTTTACCAAATGGTTTTTCTACACCCGTTGAGATGATCATGCTATTTTTGTCTTTTCTTTTGTACTGTGATGTATCACATTAACTGATTTGCATACGTTGAACCACCCTTGTGACCCTGGGATGGATTCAACTTGGTTGTGGTATATGATCTCTTTTCATATTGTTGGGTTCAGTTTGCCATTTTGTTGAGAATTTTTATATCTATCTTCATCAAAGATATTGGCCTGTAATTTTCTTTTTTGGTAATGTCTTTGGTTTTGGTATTAGCGTGATGGTGGCTTCATAGACTGTCTCTGGGAGGGTTCCTTTCTTTTCAGTATTTTGGAAGAGTTTGAGAAGGATCAGTATAAGTTCTTTTTTTATGTTTGGAAAAATTTCCCTGTGAAGTCATCTGCCCCTAGATTCTGTTTGCAGGGAGGTTTTTAAATATATATATATGTAATGATTACAGTTCTATTTCACTTCTAGTGATTCTATTTCACTTCTATTAGAGATTTATTTCACTTCTTCTTGATCCAGTTTTGGTGGGCTGTATATTTGTGGAAAGTTGTCCTTTTGTTCTGGATTTTCCTATTTATTGGCATACAGTTGTTCATAGTATTCTCTTTTTCTTTATTTCTGCAGTGTCAGTTGTGATTTCTCCTCTCATTTGTCATTTTATTTGGGTCTTTCTTTCACTTTGGTGACCCTGGCCAGAGGTTTGTCAATTTTGTTTTATCATTTCAAAGAAGCAGCTCTTGATTTTATTGATTTTTTTCCTATTTTTTTATCACTATTCTATCTCCTTCCTCTCTGATCTTTATTATCTCCTTCCTTTTTGCTGAATTTAGGTCTTATTTGTTATTTTCTTTTCTCCTAATCCTTTTAGGTGGTAGATTAGGTTGTTTAGTTGAGAGTTTTCTTGTTTTTTAAAGGCCTATACTGCTATGAACTTCCCTCTAAAAACCGCTTTTGCTGCATCCCATAGATTTTGTATAGCTTTGTTTTCATTGGCATTTGCTTCAAAGAATTTTTAAATTTCTTTTGATTTCATCATTGACCCATTGATTTTTTCTTTTCTAGAATGTTTTTTAGTCTCCAGGTAGTTGTTTGCTTGTTTTCTTGTTTCTTTTCTGTGATTGATTTCTAGTTTCATGCCACTGTGGTCAGAAAAGATGCTTGAAATAATTTCGATATCTTTAAATTTATTGATGCTTGTTTTGTGCCCTAGTATGTGGTCAATCCTAGAGAATGTTCCATATGCACTTGAAAAGAATGTGTATTATGTTTTTCTGGGGCATAACACGTCCTGAAAATATCAATTAAGTCTAACTGTTCTATTGTATCATTTAGGATCTCTGTTGCCTTATTGGTTTTCTGTCTAGATGATCAGTCCATTGATGTGAGTGGGGTGTTAAAGTCTCCTCGTATTATTGTATTCCCATCAGTGTCTCCCTTTATGTCTGTTAGTATCTATGTTATGTATTTGGGTTCTCCTATACTGAGTGCATTTGTGTTGATGAGTGTCCTATCCCCACCTTACAGTGATCCTATATCGTTATATACTGCCCTTCTTTATTTTTCGTTATGGCCTTTGTTACAAAGTCTATTTTGTCCAATTTGAGTATTGTGACCCTTGCTTTCTTGTCATTTCCATTTACATGAAATACCTTCTTCCCGTTCCCTTACTTTCGATCTGTGTGTGTACTCTGTCGTCTCCTCCACCACACTGTCTGATTTTGATGTCCTCTTTTACATCTTTATGTCATCTTTTTGCTGTTCATCTTGGTTGCCATTGTTTTCACAGAAATCTATCTTTTTTAATCTGGTTACTGGCTTATTTGATTATGATTTTCTCTTCCCTATAGCTTATTACTTCTTTTTCTATTTAGAGAAGACCTGTCAGTGTTGCCTTTAAGATAAGTTTAGTATGTTATACTCTTAGTTTTTGCTTGTCTGAGAAATTCCTTCTCTCTCTTTCTAGTCTAAATGATCTTGCTGGGCAGAGTGTCCTAGGCTGCAGTGCTTTTCCCTTTCAGGACTTTAAATAGACCTTTCCACTCCTTTCCAGCCCACAGTGTTTCTGTACAGAATCAGCTGACAGCCTTATGAGGGTTCCTTTGTAATTAACTCTTTTTCTCTTGCTGCCTTTACAATCCTCTCTTTAACTTTTGTCATTGTATTTACAGTATGTCTTGGAGTAGACCTATTTTAGGTTCATCTTATTTGAGACTCTTTGTGCTTCCTGTACCTGGATATCTGTTTCTCTCTTGAGGTTTGAGGAGTTTTTAGCCATAATTTCTTCAAATACATTTTCAATTCTCCTTTCTCTTTCTTCTTCTCCTGGAATACTCATTAGGCGTAGATTGGCACACTTTATATTATCCATGGATAGCTTATGTTGCTTTCATTTTTTTCATTTGGACTTCTGTCTGCTGTTCTGATTGGTTGATTTTCATTACTGTATCTTCCAGATCCTTTATTTGTTTTCTGCTGCATTCATTCTGCTAGTCATTGCCTTTAGCTCATTCTGCATCTTAGTGAATGAGTTCTCTAATTTTTCTTGGTTCCTTTTTATAGTTTCTAGTTCATTGTAATGGTAATCTGCATTTCTATCAATAGCCCTTAATTTCTTCAGTATTTTCATTATCTCCTTTTTGTCCTCAGTGTTTATGAGATTGAAGAGGTCTGTTTCAATCTTTCAGGGGAAGATTGTTCGTTCTTTCAGGGGAATTTTCTTGATCTTATAATTGGGAGAGCTGCCCCTGCTCCTTCATTTTACATGTATTTCTCTTGTTCTATGGGTTTAGGAGAAACAATCGTCTACTCTGGTCCTGAAGGGCTATTTTTATGTAGGAGCATCCCTATGTAGCCTGTGTGAGTTTAGTGTTTTTCTGGTCTGAGGGCTGTTTCTAGGGTGGATGCCTGCTGCTCTCCTCAGGGTAAGCTGGCTGTTACCCTTTGATGGGAGGTGTGAACGGTGCTGTGGTGACCGGAACCTGTGTGGATATTGAGCAGGACTTCCTCTTTGCTCCGCGGCTGTCACTGCCCTGTCAAGACAAGGTCTGGTCCCTACCTGTAGGAGTAGAAGCCCCCAGACCTGTTTCTAAGCTGCATTTCTGAGCTGCGGTATAATGTACGTGGGATTGGAACTCTCCTCCTGGGAGAGGAGCCACTAAGTATCCCTCTGCCAGAGCCATGTTCACCACTGAATGTGCTCCGTGGTGTCAGCTGTCACTCACCGTGCGGGCTTGCAAAGTACGCCATTGCTGGCAGTGCCCTTGGCTCCACCTCACCCATGGGAGTGCTGGCGGTGGACCCAGTGCCCCACAGGCATTGTTTTCACAAGGCCACCAGGGTCAGGTCCTAGGAGCACAGTAGTCACACACCTGGACCTCCTGTGGGAGCCAGGCAGGCAGCTCAGACCCTGGTCTGGCCCAGGCCCCATGCGTATGTGCCCACAAAGCCCACAGCTGCTAAGGCCAGACCCACCCCGCCTTGGGAGCACTTGTTGCTTACTTGGATGTCCTGCAGGTACTGTCTACAGAGCTCGCAGCAAATCCAAGGCTCATGAAGTTGTGGGGGAAGACTGCAGTCTTGCTTCTTAAGTTACCTGGGGCTTAGCTGTGCTTTCATTCCCATCTCTTTGCCTGGGCAACCTGCTAGCATATGCTCCCAGAGCCCACTGAGGCAATGACTGGGGTGTGGTAGCTCTCTGGGACAGGAACCCCCAAGGTGGTGGCTGGGGCATGCTCTTCTGGAGCCTGCAGAGGCAGGGGCTGGAGTGTGGAGAAAGGGGGTGCTATGGCAGCCTCTCCACTGCTCCCCTTTGTGCTCCACTTAACAGTGGTGCTTTGCTTCTATGGTGGGATGGGCTTCTTCCATGAACACCGCTGGTTATGGCCATACCACACTCCAGCCCCTTCAGGCTGTCTCTGAGCAGCCAACACAAGTCATCTCCCCAGCTCTGTCCTCCACACCCCAAGTTTCAGCTCCCAGCCCCCATCTGTACCAACGGATGTGCATCTCAGGCTGGGACACGCAGGGTGGTGGAGCAGATCATCTGTGCAGGCCTCTCTCTGTTCCGCCTGCAACTCGTTGTTGCATTTTCCCCTGAGCCTCTGAAGCTCCCTTTCTGTCCTCGCTTATCACCCCACTGGTTGACGGAGCTTTCCAGAGTGTGAGAAATTGACTTTTATCTAGCTCTCTTTCAAGGGTACAAGTCCTGCCCTGCTTCCCTTTTTTGTTTCTTTCACCCAACCTGGCTATGTGGAGATTTTTCTCATCCTTCCAGGAATTTGAGGTCTTCTGCTGGTATTCAGTAGGTGTTCTTTGAGAACTGTTCCATTTATAGATGTATTTTTGATGTGTTTGTGAGAGGAGGTGAGTTCCACATTCTTCTACTCTACCATCTTGATTGAAGCCCTGAGTTTTATTCTTGATTTTGCTAAGTAATAATTAAAACTTTCACTGTTAAGTATGATGATGACTGTCAGTTTAAGAAAGATATTATTGATCCCATTTGTTTAAAAAGTTTTCTTCTTTTTCTTATTTACCATGATTTTTTAAGGAATAAGTAGAATAAGAAGAAGATAGTTTTTCTCTTTTGGTTATTGATGAGATGAATTATTATAACATATTTAATAGGATTCTTTTATTATTTCAGTTACTCCAGTAATATTTGATTATATTTTCATTGTAAAAATGTTAAATGGCATAGAAATATATAGAAGATACAAAAGTTCCATATTTTGGCCCCTATTTCTATCTTCACTGGCCCCATTTCATCCACAAAATTATAACCTGGATATCTTCTATAAAAAATCTTTATGTTAATTTACAGATACATGTGTAGATACAGAAGTATATAGTTTTGTTTTTTAATAGAAATGGAGTCTTTCTATAATATGATTTAACCCACAAATTTTTTGTTTTTGTTTTGTTTTTTACTTAATGTGTCAAAATTTTTTTTCAGTACTTATACTGGAACACATTCTTTATTTAATTTTTATTGAAATACAGTTGATTTACAATATTGTGTTAGGTTCAGGTGTACAACAAAATGATTCAATTATATATTTTTTTTTGACATGGACCATTTACATAGTCTTTATTGAATTTGTTACAATACTTGTTTCTGTTTTATATTTTGTTCTTTTTGGCCACAAAGCATGTGGAATCTTAGTTCCCCCACCAGAAATCAAAACAACACACACCGCATTGGAAGGCAAAGTCTTCCCCAGTGGACCGCCAGGGAAGTCCATATATATATATTCTTTTTCGGATTATTTTCCATTGTAGATTATTATAAGATATTAAGTGTAGTTACTTGTGCTGTACAGGAGGTCCTTGTTGTTTACCTATTTTATTTATAGTAGTATGTATATGTTAATCCCAAATTCCTAATTTATTTCCCCTTTCTCCCAACACATATTTTTTAAACACTGTGATTTAGTCATTCCCTTATGATATTGTTTTTTTCTCTCTTTATTTATAAAGAAACTCTGATACAGTGAATATTCTTGCAGATATCCTTGTGCTTGTATGAAAGTGTTTTCTTCCCTAAATCCAGGTAACTACAAATGGTATCGCTAAGTCACAGACTAGATGCATGTCTAAATTTAGTAGATTCTGCCACATTACCCTGCCAAAAAGCTGTGCCAGCTTACCCTCTCCCTCAATAATGTCTGTGATTTTTTTCATTATTGAGCTACTTTTGCATTCTTAGGAAAAAACTTTACTCATTATATTGTTCTTCTGATGGAATATTGTGCTTTACTTTTTACGATTCTTAGTGCCATATCTGTATCTGAGATGGCAGTAGATTTCTGCTACAAGTTTTTATGCCAAGATTATGTTAGTCATGTACGCACTGCTGTATTTAAAACGAAGAACCGACAAGGACCTACTGTAGGGTACGCGGCACTCTACTCGGTGTTACGTGGTGGGCTGGATGGGAGGGTAGTTTGGGGAGAATGGACACATGTATAAATAAGGCTGGTTCCCTTCCTTCTTCAGCTGAAATGATCACAGCGTTGTTTGTTAATCGAATATACCCCAGTAAAAGGTAAAAAGTTTAAATATATACATATAAATGAATTAAAAAGAAAAAAAAGATTATGCTAGTCTAGCAAAATTAAGTGAATGACTCTCCATCTTTTTCAGTGCTCTGGAATAGTCTAAATCCCATGGTAGTTATATGCTCCATGGAGTCCTAATGGAATTAGCTTACAAAATCTAGGCACATCTTGGGAGTGTTTTGACAAATTTTAAAATTTCTTCTATGGTTGTGAACATATTTATACCTTCTTCATCCTTGATAAATTTTGATATTTTATGTGTTATTAGAAAATCATTCATTTTACCCAGATTTTACAGCTCTTGGCTCCGAGTTCAACATAATAATCTACATATAAAACCTGTAAAGCTGTCCTTTGTCTATGGTTATATTTCTTCCCTCATTCCATACTTCTTATTTTTTCCTTTTTTTTTTTTCTTGATTAGCTTTGCAACAGTTTTTTCTGTTTTTCTTGTATTTTAAGCAAACATCTCTGCCTTACCTTACTTCTCTTTCCTAAAAGCTCTTCTGTTTTAATCTTGATCAGTAACTACTTCCACTTTTCTTAGTCATATTTTCTTGGCTGTCTTCTTAACGTCTAGTTGAACAGTTTATTTAAGTTCTTTTTTAACTTACTTAATTTTAAAAGCTTTAAAGCTCCTAATTGTTCTATGTGCACAAACTTGACCTTCTCACTTATGTAATGTTCTTGTTATCATTGTTTCATAAATAATCTGTAATTGCAGTTTTGTTTTCTCTTTGATCTAAAAGCTATGTAGGAGTGTGATGGGGGTTTTTTCTTTCTTTTTAAGGTTTTGGCACTCACACGTACTTTCTCTGTATTTTGGTTCAAGATTGTAGCCTGTGTGATTTCTTCTGCTTGGAATATGTTAAAAGTTTTCTTGTGGCCTAATAGCTGATCACTCTCAGCAAATGTTCCATGGGCTTAGAATAGAGACTAGATTCTCTGCAGGGAACAAATTGTGACACATATCTGTAGCTGGGAAAATATTCTGATACAACCTAATTCAAGTAAGTCCACTAAATTGCCAAATGGAATTTTTAACTCACAGCAAAGTTTTTTTTTTCTTTTTTATTGCAAGGGTTGGGCTTTGTGAAGCTCTTAGAAGAAGGAAAAGGAGGAAGAGGAGGAGGAGGAAGGGGAAGAAAGGAAGTTAGGTTGCTCAGAATTCCAGAAACTAGGGCTTTAATATGAAGAACCAATTCTGGAGGGCTAGCTTCCTAGAGAGAGTCATGCTGTGGACCCTCAGTTCAGTTCAGTTCAGTCGCTCAGTCGTGTCTGACTCTTTGCGACCCCATGGACTGCAGCACGCCAGGCCTCCCTGTCCATCACCAACTCCTGGAGCTTACTCAAACTCATGTCCATCTAGTCAGTGATGCCATCCAACCATCTCATCCTCTGTCATCCCCTTCTCCTCCCACCTTCAATCTTTCCCAAAATCAGAGTCTTTTCCAATGAGTCAGTTCTTCGCATCAGGTGGCCAAAGTAATGAAGTTTCAGCTTCAGCACCAGTCCTTCCAATGAATATTCAGGGCTGATTTCCTTTAGGATGGACTGACTGGATCTCCTTGCAGTCCAAGGAACTCTCCAGAGTTTTCTCCAACACCACAGTTCAAAAGCATCAATTCTTCAGAGCTCAGCTTTCTTTATAGTCCAACTCTCACAACCATACGTGACTACTGGAAAAACAATAACTTTGATTTGATGAACATTTGTTGGCAAAGTAATGTCTGCTTTTTAATAAGCTGTCTAATTTGGTCATAGCTATTCTTCCAAGGAGCAAGCATCTTTGAATTTCATGGCTGCAGTTACCATCTACAGTGATTTTGAAGCCCAAGAAAATAAAGTCTGGCATGGTTTCCATTGTTTCCCCATTTTTTGCCATGAAGTGATGGGATTGGATGCCATGATCTTAGTTTTCTGAATGTTGAGTTTTAGGCCAACTTTTTCACTCTCCTCTTTCACTTTCATCAAGAGGCTCTTTAGTTCTTCTTCACTTTCTGCCATAAGGGTGGTATCATCTGCATGTCTGAGGTTATTGATATTTCTCCCAGCAATCTTGATTCCAGCTTGTGCTTCATCCAGTCTGGCATTTTGCATGATAACTCTGCATATAAGTTAAATAAGCAGGGTGACAATATACAACCTTGACGTACTCCTTTCCCAATTTGGAACCAGTCTGTTTTTCTATGTCCAGTTCTAACTGTTGCTTCTTGAACTGCAACAGATTTCTCAGGAGGCAGGTAAGGCAGTCTGGTATTCCTATCTCTTGAAGAATTTTCCACAATTTGTTGTGATCCACACAGTCAAATGCTCTGGCGTAAGCAGTAAAGAAGTAGATGTTTTTCTGGAATTCTCTTGCATATTCGATGATTCATCAGATATTGGCAATTTGATGTCTGGTTCTTCTGCCTGTTCTAAATCCAGCTTGAACATCTGGAAGTTCACGGTTCATGTACTGTTGAATCCTGCCTTGGAGAATTTTGAGCATTACTTTGCTAGCGTGTGCCATGAGTGCAATTGTGCAGTAGTTTGAACATTCTTTGGCATTGCCTTTCTTTGGGATTGGAATGAAAACTGACCTCTTCCAGTCCTGTGGCCACTGCTGAGTTTTCCAAATTTTGCTGGTGTATTGAATGCAGCACTCTCACAGCATCATCATCATCTTTTAGGATTTGAAATATCTCAACTGGAATTCCATCACCTCCACTAGCTTTGTTTGTAGTGATGCTTCCTAAGGCCCACTTGACTTCGCATTCCAGGATGTCTGGCTCTAGGTGAGTGATCACACCATTGTGATTATCTGGGTCATGAAGATCTTTTTTGTATAGCTCGTCTGTGTATTCTTGCCACCTCTTCTTAATATCTTCTGCTTCTGTTAGGTCTTCATCATTTCTGTCCTTTATTGTGCCCATCTTTGCATGAGATGTTCCCTTGTATCACTAATTTTCCTTGAAGAGATCTCTAGTCTTTCCCATTCTATTGCTTTCCTGTGTGGATCCTACACTTGAGAAGACAAAAGACATTATAGAGAACAGTTTTCTGTACTTGAAGAGAGAGTGTATGAAGTAAGAAGGAGAAGGATTAGAGAGGGGCAGGAAGGTGAGTACAGGTGAGTGTTTCTGAATGGAGGTCTGGTCCTCTCCCTCCTTAGTAATGAAACACTGAAAAAGGAAAGCCAAGAGAACTTAGGTTTGAGGGTCTGAAGAAAGCCCTGCTTCCCCCCTGGAGCACTAGGAGGCAGGAACTCTCCCAGCTTTCTGTGCCAATGTGCGGTGGGCACCAGGGAGTAGAAACAGTGGCGGGCTCACCTGGACAGAGCAAAGGCCCTGGGGGGACTCCACTGACAGCAGAGCAGGCTGGCGGGGGAGTCCGCTGTGGGGAGGGGTACAGGGACCTGCGTTCGACGGCCAAAGACTGGATGCTCCAAGGTCACAGCCAGATGTCAGGAGAGCTGCCAGAACAGAGGGGAGGCCCGAGGCTCCCAGGGGCCCTCGGACACAGGAAAGGGCAAGAAAACAGACTAATCGCTACCCTTGGTTCCCAGGAAAGGAGGCCACCAGCAAAGACCAAGCCGTACAAGGCTGTGCAGAAAAGGCCAAAGCCACGAGGTCGCCTGAGACTTTTAAACCTAAAAGAAACTCAGGGCAGTGGGAAGGCAGCCTTGGGAGAGAAAAGCTTCCTTCATGTGTAATGTCTCTGGGCTGGGACACGAGCCGCAGCCAACCGTCTCTCACAGGCTCAGTGGCGGGTTGGAGCCGTCATACAGTTGTCATTGCCTCTGTATGTGTGAAGATCAAAAGCCCCAGCTTCAAAACTCGCAGAATGATGGCTGTCAGCTGCTTAGAAGAAGCTGTCAAAGTAATAGAAAAGCAGTGACCACCCTTTGGAGTCAAGTTCTAGGTGAAGGAATCTGCCAGTTATGAGCCAAGCACGAACCAGAAGTGTTGTCAGTCAGGCTCACTGGGAAGCAGACTCTGACGTGGAGATAATCATGCAGAAGGTTAATTAGGAGAAGCCCTTGGGTCAGACCTGTAGAAGGGAGCAAAACTGGGCAGAGAGAAAAACTGGGCTGTGAAGGCCTCAGTCCAACCCAGAGGGAGTCCTGAAGCTGAGGAAATCCTTTTGATCAGTTCCAAGCTGGGGCCGATGCCAAGGCTTCCCACCCTGTGTCAGCCAGTTTTTAGAAGGAGACACAACTTTGGGTGAGGGGGCCCGCTTCACACAAGGCAGTACCGAGGGGACTAGCAGGTGAGGGCTGTCTGACAGCAACACTCCTATCAGCTGAGGATGTAAGAGTCTCCTTACTGAAGGAGAATTGGGGCAGCTCACCCTCCTTTCCACCCAAGAAGGCTGGCTCTACTGAGTGGTCAATTCAGCCTAATAGAGCCCAGCCCCAAAGGCTTTGGGATTTCTTATGGATGCATTTTAAGAAATGCTGTGCCTCCATAGCTCTCAATGGCATTAGTGGATAATATTACATAGAAAACACAACACGAGTGACTTAAAAATAAAGATGCCCCTGGAAAACGGTGCTCCATGAGGCTCTGGATACGAAAGGCAGACCCACACCCAGAATGGGATCTACTCTCCTGAGAACAGCTTACCATCAAGTGGTCAGCTAGTCTCCTGAAGGAGCAATGCTGTATCAGGGGCCTAGCACTGGTCTCTGTGGCAGAAGGTCGGACATTCAGAGAGGGCAGTAACTACATCAGTCTTTTTGCAATGTCAATGTCCATAAGAATAATTTTTTCCTAAGAATTATTTTAAATTGTTGTTGTTAGGTCTCTTGAAGCAAGGGAAACATACATTAGTAATCTTGAATACTTCTTTTAAAATTCAATTTATGCCATGGAGGTTCTTAATCTTGAGAATTCAGAAAGTTTGTAAAGTTGGGTGGGAAAAGGCACATCTTTAGTAAACTGTAACTGAAATTTCACATGTCCTTCATTCTGCATGTAAGTCACACACAATAGTGATGTCAGTAACACCTGTGACTATCACTCAGTGAAATCACAGACAGTTTTATGCTATATCACAGTTACGTGGTAGATATCCGAAAACGTTGCTTATGCTCGTCGTTGCTTTAGAACTATTGTGGTCAGTGGATCTGCTACTGGATCTCAATATTTCATGTGTTAGTAAAGAAGCGCTTCTGGTGCCATATTATATTTTAAATATTTTAATAGCTAGACAATAGAACACTATGTTTTTTTAAATTAATTCATTATTTATTTTGAAATAAAGATGGCTGACCATGTCCTGCTAGTTCCTGGTGTATGTCAAAGTGATTCGTTTATATATACATTATATATGTGTTCTTTTTCATATTTTTTCAATTATGGTTTATTATAGGATGTTGAATATAGTTGCCTGTGCTATACAGTGTATACACATCTTCTTTTATATAGCAGTTTGCTTCTGCTAATCCCAAACCCCGAATCTACCATGTTTTACCCACTCCAGTGTTCTGGCCTAGAGAATTCCACGGGCAGTATAGTCCCTGGAGTCCTAGAGTCAGACACAACTGAGCGCCTTTCACGTTCACTTTTCACTTACTCATTTCAAAATCTATTGTGCAAAGGAGCCCAGAGGCTTCACTGGATTGCCAAAGGATCCGTGGATCAGATAAGATCAAGACCTGCTCAACAGTGTGTCAGAGTATTCATGCAAACAGCTCTCCACCATCCTTTAAAGTAAAAGTTCTGTTTCTTTTGCCCCCTGCCTGCAGCCTAGCTTTTTTCCACCCCCCTTCCCCAGTTTTGGGGGCCCTAGATTGCCCTGGTAGCTGCCCAGAGGCTGGGGAGAGCCAAGGGTATACATGCCGAGCTCACTAGGGCCTGAGCCAGGTGGTGCCCCCAGGGATGGGCACGCCGGGGGAGCACACTCATCTCTGATTCCTCCATTTCACATCCAGTCACAGCACACGCCTGAGCTGTGTGGACACTCTTCCAGATGACCTGTGGGCGCGAAAGCCTTCAGTTCCAGCTTCATTTTCCCTCCCAGCAGCCTAGGGTTTTCGCCTGATCAGACAAGCTTCTGCAATGAGGTGCGCAAGAATTTCTTTCTTCCTTGGCAAATACAGCTTCTCCCTGCTTGGTTCCAGGAGTTGCTAATAAGTGCTCTTCACTGGGACCTGATTCACATACCTTATGGATTATTTGTGGTTTGTAGCTAATGGGGATCAAAGCTTGCACAGATAACCCCACCGCACCTACCCCACAGGACTCTGTATTGCCCCAGTCTGCACGTCCATGCTTGGTGTAAACAGGGTTATCAAGCTGGGGCCAGGACGCCCCTGGAAATGAAATCGACACACTTCCCCCAGCTCCTGCCTGACACAAAGGAAGCCCTTCCCCTGGGTATATTTGGGCGGGTGGCAGCTTGACATAGGGTGCTGTGTGATTAAGTCCACAGTAAAAGATTTTTACTTTCACTCCTGCCCCCGAGCAATGCAATCACAAGCATGCTGGCATTAGAATTCCAGAGAGGTTTTCTTGGTTTCATTCAGAGTTGTTTTTTTTTTTTTTTTCTTTTTCTTCAAATCATAGCCTTTAAGTGCTCTTTGTGTTTATAATTAGCCATAAGCCTTGGGATGGCTCAATTCGCATCACTGTGCAGGCACCGGCCCGTCCCCCTAGCTCGCCCAAGTGCTGTTAATTAGCCCTGCAAAGATCAGCGAGCTTGATTGGCAGCAGCTTTTGCAAAAAGGCTTCCAGCCCTCTCTGCAACAAAGGAAACTGGCTTCGCATCTTGGCATTAGAATTGTCATCTGGATTCTTTGCATTTTCCCTCTGCCGCTGCTGAGAATTTCATGGATGCATTTATTTATTTTGAAATGTTAGCACCGATGTTTTGGTAGAAATCTGTAAATCTTGCAGCTGAGAGAGAACGTCGTGTTTGAGATTTGTCACAACGCTAAGAAGCGATAGAATGAGGGCAGGACGATTCTTTGTAGATGAAGAATAGGGTTAACAGTTTGGGAAATTGTCAGTACCACCAGGGCTAAACAAAGAGGTACCCAACGTACCCAATGGCCCAGCAATTCCACTCCCCAGGAATTCCCACAGAAGCATGGTGTACCTATGTCTCCCCCACAAAAGTAGTAAGATGTGCCTAGCTGCCCTGTTATAATCGCCAAAAACAGTTGCCCATCAACAGTATCATGATTTTTAAAATCATGGTGAATTCACACAATGGAACACTGCACAGCAGTGAGAATATGAATTACAATTTCGCACAACAATATGGATGAATCTCAGAAGGGCAATTTGAGTGAGAGAAGATAAACAAAAGAAAATATTCTGTAACATTCTGTTTATACAAGGAATGTGTTTAGTCGCTCAGTCCTGTCCAATTCTCTGCAAGCCCATGGGCTATAGCCTACCAGGCTCCTCCAGGCAAGAATACTGCAGTGGGTTGCCATGCCCTCCTCCAGGGGATCTTCCTGACCCAGGGATCAAACCCAGGTCTCCTGCATCTCCTTCCTTGGCAAGCAGATTCTTCACCACTGAGCCACCTCAGTGGCTGAGCGCCTCTTCTAAGTGGAAACCCATATATAAGGAATAAAAATTAGTAAAAACTAACCAGTGTTTTTACTCCAAACAGTGGCTAACTTTGGGGGAGAAGAAGCATTAGTTAGAATAGAACATTAGAATAAAACAGTTTCCTGGGTGTTGGTAATGTTCTGTTCCTTGATCTGTGCTGTGCTGCGCTTAGTCGCTCAGTCGCTTGCCACCCCACGGACTGTAATCTGCCAGACTCCTCTGTCCATGGGATTCTCCAGGCAAGAACACTGAAGTGGGTAGCCCATCCCTGCTCCAGGGGATCTTCCCAACCCAGGGATCAAAACCGGCTTCCCTGGTGACTCAGACAGTAAAGAATCTGCCCCAGAGCAGGAGACCTGGGCTGGGAAGATCCCCTGGAGGAGGGCAGGCAGGGTTATGGGAGAATGTTTAGTGAATGAAAGTGTATGGAGTTGTAAATTTGTATGTGCACTTTTCTACATGAATATTGTAGTCATTCTACACAACTACATGAATAATCAATAGTAAAAAAAATAATAATGAGGCTAAATTGAGGTTACCTCTTCAGTAGGAAAGTTTATGGAGTAGCAATTAGAAGAGACGAGGTTGATTTTATCTCCCAAACCAGGCCTGGGCTGTGATGCCTGAAACCTGCCTCGAGGCCTGGGGTCCCTCAGCCGCGGATGGTGGCTGAGAGCTGGAGGTGTCGTCCTGGCTGAACCTCAGGGAGGAGCTGCTATGAGAGCCAGGTAGACGGCCTGAAGAATCATAGCTGAGGGGGGAAGGGGGTTGGGGCCAAAGGGCATCGACTGTGCAGGATTCACGAATTCATCCCCAGGCTCTCTAGGCCCGGTGGCTAGCACCTGGGAGCATCTTCAAGTCCCATGAACACTGTTGAGCGCAGATAAAAACAGGTAATGACTCCATAATACAAAACAGAAAATCATATTCTCAAAATCAATACATGTTTAATTGAATCTCTACAAAACACAACATAGGTCAAGTAATTCAGTGTTTCTCAAACATTAATAAAATCCCAAAAATCTGAGGATCTTGTCTGCATACAGACTCTGATTCTGTAGATCTGGGCGAGGGCCTGAGGTTCTGCATTCTCACAGGTGCCCAAGTGATGCCTATGTTTCCCGTCCATGCACGCTACTTTGACCTGCAAAGAAATAGGTAACTGCCGCTCAGTTCAATTCTTACACAGCTATAGCAGACACCAAAAA
The DNA here is from genome assembly GCA_007570785.1 of Antilocapra americana. Taxonomy (NCBI): domain Eukaryota; kingdom Metazoa; phylum Chordata; class Mammalia; order Artiodactyla; family Antilocapridae; genus Antilocapra; species Antilocapra americana. The sequence continues at coordinate 10,003,464 of ML664172.1, read as the reverse complement.
TGTAAGATGAATATATTATTTTTACAAAACTCAAAATTACATTTATTGTGGTAAGCCATACATAACATAAAATTTAGCATTTTAACCAGTTTCAAATACACAGCTCAGTAGTATATTCAATAAGTATATTTACATTATTTTGCAACCATCATCACTCCCCATCTCCAGAACCTTTACATCTTCCCAAACTGAAAAACTCGGTACCCGTTAAACAGTCACCCCATCCCGTTCTCTCTCCAGTCTCTGGTAAGTGCTATTCTACTCTCTGTCTCTATGAATTTGACCACCCTAGGCACCTCATACGTGCGGAATCATGCACTATCTGTCCACTTGTGAGTGGCTTATTTCATTTAGCATAGTGTCTTCAGATTCATCCATGTCATAACATGGATCAGAATTTCCTTCCTTTTTTAGACTGAATAATATATTCCCTTGTATGTATGGACCATATTTTGTTTATCTGTTAGTCCATCGAAGGATATCTGGGTTGTTTCCACCTTTTAGCTACTATGAATAACGCCACTGTGCACAGGGATGTACCAATCAAATCACTACTTTCAAATCCCTTGGATATAGATGCAGAAGTGGAATTGCTAGTATTTCTGTGTTTGATTTTTTGAAGAACCAAAACACTAATTATTTAAAAACTTATTGCAGACTGTCATTTTGATGACGCAGATGGTCACACATCCCAGTGTTTATGCCCTTGGGTAGTTCTCTCCCACATTAACTGTGGGTTAGGCAAGGAGTCGGACGTGACTGAGCGACGGAACGAGGTCTGTCACTGCTTTGACTAGCAAAATACAGAGAAAACAATGTTATGCCAATTCCAAAACTAGATTTTAATTGATCTGACAGCTTCTGCTTCCTCCCTCTTGGAAGGCTCACTCTTGGAACGGTCCTGCTAGAACTCAGCTACCATGCTGTGGGCCAGGCCGAGTGGCCCTCTAGAGAAGCCTGCATGGAGAGGGACCAGGTGTCCCAGGCGACAGTCCAACTGAGCTCCCAGTGAAGTGCCAGCTGACTCAGATGCCCAGGGATCCCGGACACTTTAACCTCAGCTGAGTTCCCGGTCAGTGTTTCAGATGATTACAATTGCCCAGCAATCCAGCTAATCCTACCTGGAGAAGAACCACTCCATTGTTGTTTTAAGTTTTGAGGTAATTTGTTATCCAGCATTAGCTAGCTGAAACAAAAGTCCTTTCAAATGTTTTGAACAAGAGCAAAATACATTATACCTAATGTAAGATTGGTTAGAATTTAAGATATTTGATACAGAGTGAAATAGGCCCAGAGTCTTCAAAGACCTCAGCTATCTCAGGCACTAACCAGCAAACTGTTGCTGCTGTTCAGTTGCTAAGTCATGTCTGATTCTTTGTGGCCCCATGGACCGCAGCACGCCAGGCTTCCCTGTCCTTCACTGTCTCCCAGAGTTTGCTCAAATTCTTGTCAATTGAGTCAGCAGTGCTATCTAACCATCTCATCCTCTGCTGCCTTCTTCTCCTTCTGCCTTCAATCCTTCCCAGCATGAGAATCTTTTTCAACAAGTCCACTCTTTGCATCAGGTGGCCAAAGTATTGAAGCTTCAGTTTCATCATCAATCCAACCAATGAAAATTCAGGGTTGATATCCTTTAGGATTGACTGGTTTGATCTCCTTACTGTCCAAGGGACTCTCAAAAGTCTTCTCCAGCATCACAATTTGAAAACATCAATTCTTTGGCACTCGGCCTTTTTACGGTCCAACTCTCACATCCGTACATGACTACTGGAAAAACCGTAGCTTTGACTGGCTGGACTTTTATCACCAAAATGATGTCTCTGCTTTTTAATTTGCTGTCTAGGTTTGTCATAGCTTTCCTTCCAAGAAGCAAGCATCTCCTAATTTCAAGGCTGCAGTCACCATCCACAGTGATTCTGGAGCCCAAGACAATAAAATCTACCATTGCCTACACTTTTCCCTTTCTATTTGCCATGAAGTGATGGGCCCAGATGCTATGATCTTAGTTTTTTTGACATTGGGTTTTAAGCCAACTTTTCACTCCCATCTTTCACCCTCATCAAGAGGCTCTTAGTCCCTCTTCAATTTCTGCTATTAGAGTGGTATCATCTGCATGTCTGAGGCTGTTGATACTTCTCCTGGCAATATTGATTCCAGCTTGTGATTCATCCAGTCCGACATATCAGATGATGTACTCTGCGTTTCTGGTGGAGGACATGGCAACCCACTTCAATATTCTTGCCTGGGGAATCCCTATGGACAGAGGAGCCTGGTGGGCTACGGTCCATGGGGTTGTAAAGAGTTGGACATGAAGCAACTAAGCATGCATGTATACACTCTGCACATAAGTTAAATAAGCAGGCTGACAATATACAGCCTTGTCATACTCCTTTTCCAGTTTTGAACCAGTCAGTTGTTTCATGTAAGGTTCTAATTGTTGCTTCTTGACCTGCATACAGACTTCTCAGGAGACACATAAGGCGATCTGGTATTCCTGTCTCTTTAAGAATATCCCACAGTTTGTTGTGATCCACACAGTCAAGGCCATAGGACAGACAATGAAGCAGATGTTTTTCTGGATTCCCTTGCTTTCTCTATGGCCCAACAAATGTTAGCAATTTGATCTCTGGTTCATCTTCCTTTTCTAAACCCAGCTTGAACATCTGGAAGTCCTTGGTTCACATACTGCTGAAGTCTAGCTTGGAGGATTTTGAGCATAATTTTACTAGCATGCCATGAGTGCAATTGTGCGGTAGTCTGAACATTCTTCAGCATTGCCTTTCTTTGGGACTGGAATGAAAACTGACCTTTTCCAGTCCTGTGGCCACTACTGAGTTTTCCAAATTTGCTGGCATATCGAGTGCAGCACTTTCACAGCATCATCTTTCAGGATTTGAAATAGCTCACCTGGAATTCCATCACCTCCACTAGCTTTGTTCGTAGTGATGCTTCCTAAGGCCCGCTTGACCTCACACTCCAGAATGTCTGGCTCTAGCTGAGTGACCACACCTCCATGGTTTTCCAGGTCATTGAGACCTTTTTTGTACAGTTCTTCTGTGTATTCCTGCCACCTCTTGTTAATCTCTTGCCTCTGTTCCATTCTCGCCATTTCTGTCCTTTATTGTGTCCATCCTTGCATGAAATGTTCCCTTGATATCTGCAATTTTCTTGAAGAGAAGAAAAATCAAACAAAAAGATTCAAAGCAACTGGTGGACTATGGGTCCCTTAACCAACAGTAGCAACAGGATTTTTGTAGCTGCAGTGATTACTATTGTTGTGATCGAGTTAAAAGCCTGGCTGGCCCAGATCAGCATGCCAGCTACCCTCTTTTCACCCATATACTAAAGACGGCAGCCAGGGATTTTTTCACACATGTAACTTGGCATATGGCTTTGGGGGGATTTGAACTCTTAATTAGCAGCTTCCTTTTGCCCAGAAATTAACGTGTAACTAAGTGATAAGAATGAATTCAGCCAAGACTGATCTCAGATTCCCATAAACACAACAGATAAGCATCCTGAACATGAAGCCTTGAAAGCCATGGCTGAGATGAGGCTCGCTCACCTGGACCCTGAGTCCCCTGCCCTCTCTCACTGCCAGACGCTATAAGGGAACCAGCGTCTGCCTCACTCCATTCTCCCAAGCTGAGGTCCCTTGGCCCACATCTGCAGGAACAGGCCTGGTCTTGGGTGGGAAGCGTGGTGGGCAGTGGTGCACTCAGGAATGTATAATGTGCACATGCTTTGTGCCAGGCAAGTGCTATGCTGGCCACAGGGCATATGACGTGTTGCTAAATACAACAGACATGGTCCCTTCTGTCATGAAGACTGCAGCTCAGTGGAGGAGACAGATGGTAAACACACAAGGACAATACTGCATTTGTTCATGCTTTGGGGCTCTTTGCTTGATTCTGTCTTCTTGATGTTGCTCTTTATTCTAATATCTTTGTCTCTAAGTGTCAGCTTAAATATAAGCTCCTCACTCTCCTTGCTACAGAGTCACTCTAATACATCCCACTGATACTTTTTTCCTTTTCCATTATGGTTTATCACAGGATATTGAATATAGTTCCCTGAACTATACAGTAGGACTTTATCCAATTTTCTTATAGAGAACTTAAGAAAAGTTGTTTATCCATTCTCTATATAATAGTTTTCATCTGCTAATCTCAAACTTCCAGACCATCCCTCCCCCACCACCCCTCCTTGGCAACCACAAATCTATTCTCTATGTTTGTATGTTTCATCAGTTCAGTTCAGTTGCTCAGTCATGTCCAACTCTTTGTGACCCCATGAATCCCAGCATGCCAGGCGTCCCTGTACATCACCAACTCCCTGACTCCACCCAAACCCATGTCCATCGAGGCAGTGATGCCATCCAGCCATCTTATCTTCTGTCGTCCCCTTCTCCTCCTGCCCTCAGTCTTTCCCAGCATCAGGGTCTTTTCAAATGAGTCAGCTCTTCGCATCAGGTGGCCAGAGTATTGGAGTTTCAGCTTCAACATCAGTCCTTCCAATGAACACCCAGGACTGATCTCCTTGCAGTCCAAGGGACTCTCAAGAGTCTTCTCCAACACCACAGTTCAGAAGCATCAGTTCTTCGGCGCTCAGCTTTCTTCATAGTCCAACTCTCACATCCATACATGACTACTGGAAAAACCTAGTCTTGACTAGACAGACCTTTGTTGGCAAAGTAATGTCTCTGCTTTTTAATATGCTATCCAGGTTGGTCATAACTTTCCTTCCAAGAAGTAAGCGTCTTTAATTTCATGGCTGCAGTCACCATCTGCAGTGATTTTGGAGCCTCCAAAAATAAAGTCTGACACTGTTTCCACTGTTTCCCCTGTTTCCCCATCTATCTGCCATGAAGTGATGGGACCAGATGCCATGATCTTAGTTTTCTGAATGCTGAGTTTTAAGCCAACATTTTCACTCTCCTCTTTCACTTTCATCAAGAGGCTCTTGAGTTCTTCTTCACTTTCTGCCATAAAGGTGGTGTCATCTGCATATCTTAGGTTACTGATATTTCTCCCGGCAATGTTGATGCCAGCTTGTGCTTCTTCCAGCCCAGCATTTCTCGTGATGTACTCTGCATATAAGTTAAATAAGCAGGGTGACAGTATACAGCCTTGACGGACTCCTTTTCCTATTTGGAACCAGTCTGTTGTTCCATGTCCAGTTCTAACTGTTGCTTCCTGAAGTGCATACAGGTGTCTCAAGAGGCAGGTCAGGTGGTCTGGTATTCCCATCTCTTTCAAAATTTTCCAAAGTTTATTGTGATCCACACAGTCAAAGGCTTTTGTATATTCAATAAAGCAGAAATAGATGTTTTTCTGGAACTCTCTTGCTTTTTCGATGATCCAGCGGATATTGGCAATTTGATCTCTAGTTCCTCTGCCTTTTGTAAAACCAGCTTGAACATCTGGAAGTTCACAGTTCATGTATTGCTGAAGCCTGGCTTGGGGAATTTTGAGCATTGCTTTCTTAGTGTATGAGATGAGTGCAATTGTGCAGTAGTTTGAGCATTCTTTGGCACTGCCTTTCTTTGGGATTGGAATGAAAACTGACCTTTTCCAGTCCTGTGGCCACTGCTGAGTTTTCCAAGTTTTCTGACATTGAGTGCAGCACTTTCACAGCATCATCTTTTAGGATTTGAAATAGCTCAACTGGAATCCCATCACCTCCACTAGCTCAGTTCGTAGTGATGCTTCCTAAGGCCCACTTGGCTTCACATTCCAGGATGTCTGGCACTAGGTGAGTAATCACACCATCGTGATTATCTTGAGGAAGGGAGCCCCTTATCCAAGGCTCTCAGTCTCCTGACTACAAGCCTCCCATTCCAGGTCAGCTGTGTGATGCTGGAGGCGGCTCCTCAGCCGGTCATCCCGTGGTGTCGGCAGCGGAGGGCGCCGCAGGGCCGGGGGCGGCGGGGCTGCGCCTTCCACTTCGCTGCCCAGGCCCGAACCTGGTTTGCATTTCTCGACCCTGACCCTCCCAGAGTCAGCTTCGTGGGGCCCTACAGGGGCGGCAACGCCCGCTCCTCGGAGACTAGAATCCCAGCTGCGGGAACCCGTCGTTGAGTTTCTAAATTGGCATCATTTCAGTCTCTCCCTTATTTCTCGAGCACCCCCAGCCTAAAACCTGGCTGCCTCCCAGATGCTGCCTCCGCGACCCCTTCAAGATCTCTGGGGCCTCTGCAGTTACCTCATCAACAAGCCATCCGGCTACATCGTCTCTCTTGCAAAAACAAGCCACGTGATTTCTGTCTCCTGCGTGGACCCTGGTAGACACTGCGGACACCGCGCTTGGCGTCCACACCTGGCCTCAGGGCTGCTCATTATCTCGCTCCTGAAAGCGAGCCTGTCCTGGCCAGCTTGGCCAACCCTCCAAGGGAAGCCTGCTGCCTCCGTGCCCGGGCTCCTGCATCTTCTCTCCCCCGGCCCCACCCTGCCCTCGGCAGAGGTGAGGACCACAGACAGGCCTGGCCCAGAGCTGGTGACAAAGAGGGGGTGAAGCAGGAGGGAGTCAGCCCGGAGAGGCGGCAGCCCAGCCCTGGGAGCACTGTGCCCAGTGTGCCCAGCCTCAGCGGGAACCACGGTGACGGTGATGGCAGTGCTGCCGCCCATCTGGGGGACAGTGGGGGACCTCAACTCACGGGATGCTCACTGGGTTTACCTGCTGAAGGGGCGCCTCCATGGTCGGAGGTCTCTTCTTTCTCTAAAGGGCAGTGTTACAAGCCTCCCCAGTGTTTTATGAGACTTCCGTATGAGTTAGGGGGTCATCCATAATGCAGTTGCTTAGGAGGGGCGGCCTGAAAGGGAAAATGTGAATCTGTTAGTCATTCAGTCACATCTGAACATAAACTCAAATTGAGATGTAAAACGTTCAGTCAGGCAGTGGCTAAGGCTGATTTCAGTATTTAAACAGATGATGCAGTGAACTGGTTACACAGGCAGCCCATCATCTGAGTGCTTGAAAGGGGCTGGGGAGGGGAGCCCGGCAGGAAGCTGCCCGCCTTTGAGGCAGGACAGAGGAAGAAGTGGACTGTCAGGAAGCGCACACTTAGGCATAGTTCGGGGTTCACAGTGTTTACTGGAAGTCAGCCCCTGGGAGGAAAAGGAGAAACAGGATGGCGGAGGAAGAAACTGTCTTGCCACGCAGACCAGACAAAACCTCCGCCAGGTCTGGAGTGTTGCCCCCCAGAGGGTCCAGCATTGAGTCAGAATGGCTGCGTGCCTAATACCCAGGTTGTCGCAGAGAGCGTGACCACCTGCAGGGCTGACCCTGCAGGGGCTGATGGCTGGAGGCGGGCTGCCCGCTGCGCTCCTGCTGCTGGGCACCAGGTCCCTCCTTGAAGGGGACCTGAGCCTCTCGTGTCTCCCACCGTAGAATCGCCAGAGCCTGGGGGCGGAGGTTCCCTGATGGAGGCTGGACCCACCCTCGGTCTGAACAGGGGTGCTGGAGCCAGGCTCCTAATGGGGATTCTGCAGGAAACAAACACCTGGCCTTGCCCTTCCTTCTGTTTATAATGACTGACTAGAGACTGCAGCCACGAAATTAAAAGACGCTTGCTCCTTGGAAGAAAAGCTATGACCAACATAGACAGGATATGAAAAAGCAAAGACATTACTTTACCGAAAAGGTCCATCTAGTCAAGGCTATGGTTTCTCCAGTGGCCACGTATGGGTGTGAGAACTGGACTATAAAGAAAGCTGAGCACAGAAAAATTGATGCTTTTGAACTGTGGTGTTGGATAAGACTCTGGAGAGTCCCTTGGACTGCAAGGAGATCCAACCAGTCCATCCTAAAGGAGATCAGTCCTGAATATTCATTGGTAGGACTGATGCTGAAGCTGAAACTCCAATACTTTGGCCATCTGACGCGAAGAACCGACTCACTGGAAAAGACCCTGATGTTGGGAAAGATCGAAGGCAGGAGGAGAAGGGGACGACAGATGGATGGATGGTTGGCATCGCTGACTCAATGGACATGAGTTTGAGCAAGCTCCAGGAGTTGGTGATGGACAGGGAGGCCTGGCGTGCTGCAGTCCATGGGTCGCAGAGTCGGACAGAACAGAGCGACTGGACTGACTGAGTGGCTCCTACAGGCCAGACTGGTCAGAAACAACCACGGGGAGCTGGAGACACCCAGCCTGCAGCTGTGAGTGCCTTGAGCTAAGCCAGGGAACGGAAAGGACCCTGCAAGCAAACAGAGCCAGGAAATCCTCTCAGCAACTTTCCTGACTTTCTTTCCAGAGCATCAAGCTTCGAACCAGGGCTTACTGACTGCCAGCCGCCAGCACCCCACCCTGTGTGCTCCCTGTCAGGTCAGGCCACCTTGACTCACTGAGAAAAGTTCCTTCAGGGAAGACAGCCTCAGCCCCTCAGCTGCCAGGAGTGCTCCCCACAGCCCTCCGTGGTGACCCATTTGGGGATGGTGATTGCTGAGAGCCATCGTGCCCAAGGGCGTACCCCTTTCTGTGGTTCGTGCATGCGTGCCAGGTCACCTCAGTCTGTCCAACTCTGCCACCCTATGAAGTGTAGCCCACCAGGCTCCTCTGTCCATGGAATTCTCTAAGAATACTGGAGTGGGTTGCCATGCCCTCCTCCAGAGGATCTTCCCAACCCAGGGACTGAACCCACATCTCCTGCATTGGCCGGTAGGTTCTTTACCACTAGCACCACCTGGGAAGCCCAAGCGGACTGGGGTGAGGAGTCTGCCATCTGGCCAATTATTTACGGTGTTGAATTGTGTCTCCACCCACTCAAGAGCAAGGAGTCTGGTTTTGTTTGTAGCTCTGTGCACACGGTGCCAGTGTTAACACACAGTGTGGATTCGGATGACCTTGCTAATGAGTCCAGTCACCGAGTGCTAAGCCTATGCCAGGCACTGATGACCTAACACAGAGGACCCTATGGGGCGTTCCTAGGACAGACTCCTCTCCCATACGTGCTGCTATAATTCTTCTCTGAAGTACCCGGATCACAGTACCTCACGCATATATCCTGAGTTTTCCAGGTGCTAAAAGCCACCACCAAATGGAAGAAATTAAGCTTGATGATCAAGAAACTGCTTGATGATGATGAGTATGTAGCCCTCAGACTTACTGATCCCTCGAGATTGATAATGTTAACCCAACAGCCCTGTTATCATGCCATCAGCCAATCAGAGAGCTGTGCATGAGCTGACCGCAGACCCTGGGGTGCCCCTCCCTCACCTGGCTTTTAAAAATGCTTTGCTGAAACCCGTTGAGGAGTGTGGGTTTGCGAGGACAGTCTACCCATTCTCCTTGCTTGGCCCTGCAATAAACATTTCTCTGCTTCGAACTCCAGTGTTTGATATTTCATTTTGTTTGGCCTCACTGCGCATCAGGCACATGAACTTGTGTTTCGTTGCAATGATGCTTTCGGAAATGCTGATCGACTGGGGAAATTAGACCAGTAGAAAACTAATAGTAACACAGGGCGGCAAGTGCTCAAGCGACATGAGCTGCCTGCTCTGCCGGGGCAAATCTTCACTGAGAAGCAGATAAGGGACTGCTCTCCAGGGAGGAGCCGGGCAGAGAGGCCTGGCATGGTGTGAACCCCAGGATGACCTAAGCAGGCCGGCCGGTGATCGTAGAGGTCTCTAGCACATCAGGGTCAGGAGGACAACGAGCCGGGGGAGCCAGCAAGCCCTGAGATCCGGTACCGCCTCTTCCGGAAACTTGTTGTCAGAACGTGAGCATAATGTGCCCAGTCTCACACAGGACGCAGGTCACTGCCACGTCGGTTACGGTGGCAGGAAACAAGGAGCAACGTCCGTGTTGATCAAGAAGGAAACAGCCGAGTAAATAGAGCAGCTTCCGAACTTTGGAACTGCAGCTTTCAGAGGGAGTTGCGTCGGTCTGTATGCACCAACTTGGAAAGACGTACATAATACATTAGAGGGGAAGGGAGATTACATACTGATACCCCTTCATTCAAGTATATGCGCACATATGTTTATATAAACAGGAAAAGTCATCTGGAAGGAAGCAGACAGTTGGGACTGTGGACGTGGAACAGACAAGGGAAGGCTATTATTCTGGGGCATTATTTGATCTGTTAAAACCAGCATGGATTGACTTTAAATGAAGGGGAAAAAGAAAAGAGAGTCCAGGGAGTTTGTGGTCACTGGGCATCAGGGACAAGCTAAAGGTGCACAGATCAGGTCAGGATAGTTGATCAAAACAGGTCACGGGGTTAAAGCAAACGAGAGGCAGAAATCAGGGAGGTGAGCTAGTTCAAGAGCAGGGCAGGGTGGTGGGGAGGAGCAGAGACACAGGAGACCTGCGTCCAGGAGACGCACTGGGGACCTCTGCAGGGACCCGCTTCCTGTGGCCTCACGCATGCAAAGTAGGCCGCGGGGGGTGGGGTGGGGTGAGCGAGTTCTCATAAGGAGGCCCAAGCCTTCTAGCTCTCTCTAAGCCTGCCCTCCCTCCATCTACCCCGAGGAAAGACAAGACGGACAGCCTCTGCTGTTTCTCACCCGCTCCTTACACCGAAAAAAGGCCTTTCTATTTCATTCCTTGCAGGACCCCTCAAAGCCTTTATTTTTTTAAAGTATTTATTTATGTAGTTAGGCTGCACTGGGTCTTAGGTGAAACACACAGAATTGTCTATCTTCATTGCAGCATATGGGATCTTTTTTAGTTGCAGCATGCGGATCTCCAGTTGCAGCAGAGGGAGTCTAGTGTCCTGACCCAGGATTGAACCCAGGCCCCTGCATTGGGAGTGTGGAGTCTTAGCCACTCGACCACCAGGGAAGTCCTGTCTTAGAGCCTTTAGCAAGCTTATTGTTTGCCTCGTGAGTGTCTAAGATATGCCATGTGCAGTTATTTCCAAAAAAGCATTTAACACAGGGCGAGTTTACTTGCCATCAAGTTTTCATTACACCAGTATTATATGGATGCTTTCTCCTTGTTAACAGCCCCAGGCCATCTTCCTGGAGGGAAAGGCCACGTGGAAAGAGAGGGCCTGGAGGAGAAGCCATGTGCCAAAGGCCGGAGGTGCCCAGCCTGAAAGTGGGGCCATCTTAACCCTGCAGCCCCGTCCAGCGATTGCAGACCCCTGAGAGAGCCAGCTGGTTCCAGAGACCAGAGTTCCAGTGGTTCCAGAGACCCAGAGAACCACAAGTTCTGTGTCAAGCCGCTAATTTTGGGGTGCTGTGTTATGCAGCCACAGATAACTTATAGTCTCCTGTCCTAGCCTAGTGTCGGTCTACTCTGCTTGCAAGGAAAAAACCTTAAAGTCTGTTCATATTATTACTGTTTTTAATAGTGCCATCAACTATTTTTTTTTTTTTTTGCAATCTCTTTTATCTTTTTTGAGTAGTTTTTGGGCTTTATAAACATAGATCCACACTCCATGTATTGTAGGGAGAATGGAATTGTGGAAAACTCACCCAGTGAAATATTATCACTGCATGAAATAAACATCGCCACACATGATACCAAGGAGGGATGAAGCTTTGAGGCATGGTTATTATACTGAAAACATCACCTTGCAGAAAACTAAAACACAGATCATTCATCTTTTTATACGGTCTTGGCCATTCCTTCTTGAGTTTCTGCTACATTTCTTTTATCCATTTTTCTTTGGGATTGTATTTTTCTTCCTAATTTGTTCGAATTCTTTATAAATTTTAAGAAGTGTCCCCCAAGATCGGAGTACTAGGAATTACTTGAATCTTGAGAAACATTTCTAAGGATAGAGTTTAAAATAACCAAACCAAATCAACTAAAAAAGAAAAACCACTCTGTAAGATACTGGAATAAAGAACAAATAAAATTAACAACGTGTTATACAGCCCTGTAACTTCTTGGCTGAAAATCCCAAGGCTCAGAGACCCAGCAGAACTTTGCCAGGAAGAGGCTATTCACATAAGTCCACAATGTACAGAGGTTCTATTTCATATTTTCTTTCTACCAGAAGGAAATGCATCATTTAACTTGAGCTATGACCTCCTTTTAAACAGTTGCTGGATAGACCAACGAATTCTTCTTCTTCCCAGTAGTGAATTTATTTTGCGCTAAGGAAAGATAAACTCCTCTAACCCCTGTGGAGTCACATTTCTCTCGCTTGGGTCACTTGATAGGGCCATTATAGACTCAGATGACGTGCGGACTCTGCTTAATATCTGGCAATTTTCTCATGCCTCTTCACTTATTAAAAGAATGTATCCATTAGCGGTCATTAGTACATTCTGTCAAGATGGGAGCTAAATTCGTCTTAACAGCTTCAGAGAATGCTTTTTCGAGAGAAATAATGGACTTAACTGCTCAGTGGAATAGTTACTGCTTTCTTTGTCATAACCTTTCCCTCCTCCCGCAGGTGGAATCAGACACTGCTTACCCCTCGCTACCCTGTGAGCCAGCCCTTGCTCCAGCCTATGGCCTCTTGGGTGGCGGGCCACTGTCCCCAGGAATAAGCAGAGCTCCTCACCCATCACAGGGAGGGGCCAACGCCTGGGGAAAGAGGAATAAGGCACTCACGGAGCAGGCAGCTTCATTTGGAGGGACTCTATTTTAGCAACAACATGTTAGAGAGATAATCACCAGTCCTGGGACTCCACGCTGAAATTAATCTCCTTTTTGACCTTTCATCTGAAACATATGCTCTGTGGAAAATGTGGTTCACAGGAGGGAGCCTGTAGGAGTGTGTGTGTGTGTGTGTGTGTTTATGATTAAAAAGAGTTTTCTCTGTCACTTATTTATATAAAACCTTAAAGTTTATATAGTGAAAAGCTTCTACCTCTTAAATATGGGTATCTCCCTCCAGGCTTTGTCTTATTCTTACTCCTTTCCTCACAAGTCAGTCCACCCTCAGGGGCATTTATAATTGCACCCGCATCAGCTAAAACATCTTTAGGTGAAAATAATAAAATACTAGCTCACAGAGACAGTTAATGAACATAAGTGTCACAAGAAGTCTAGATGTTGGCAAATCCAGCCTTTGCTCAGCATATCGACAAGGGCACCAGTGCCCACTGTTCTTGCTGTCTTTCTGCTTTGTCCCCCTCAGAGTGTCAGCCCACCCTTCAAGGCGCTGCTCCAACAGTTTCCATCCTCTCCTGGGAGGTCACTGACAGGAAGGAAGGAGATAGATGCAGAACAGCCCTTCTCCTCATGGAGAAAAGCCTTCCCAGAAGCCCAGGCGTCTCACTGGCTAGAGTGGGGTCATGTGGCTCACCCCTGGGCCAATCAGAGGCAAGTGAGGTACCGAATCTGGACTCGGGCCGACCATGACTTCTCCTCTCTATCTGGGCCCTGGCAACCCAAACACAGGTGGCATTCTATGCGGAGGAAGAGCTGTTGAGGGGGAAACAGCGCCCAGATCCTTATTCCCCTGACCGTTCTGTCATCTGATCGCATCTTTCCAACCGTCTGGACTACCTACCTCAATGTCCTGTTGCCTCAACTCCATCTGTTGGGGGAAAAGTCCTTTTCCCATCTAATAGGTGGCTCCTTTTTCTGCATTTCTCAACTTTTCCAGTGGTAGTTTCATCCATCCATCCACCATGGAGGTTGCAACCCTCAGAATCATATTTTTTTAATTTTTTTTTTTTTTTTGAGAGCTGAAGCTCCAATACTTTGGCCACCTGATGCAAAGGATCAACTCACTGGAAAAGACCCTGATGCTGGGAAAGACTGAAGGCAAAAGAAGAAGAGGGTGGCAGAGGATGAGATGGCTAGATAATGTCGCCGGCTCAATGGACATGAATTTGAGCAAATTCTGGGAAACAGTGGAGGACAGAGGAGCCTGGCCTGCTGCAGTCCATGGGTTTGTAAGTCAGACATGACTTAGCAACTGAACGATGACAACTTATTTATTTGCTTGGCATGTGGGATATTAGTTCCTCAACCAGGGACTGAACCCATGGCCCCTGCAGTGGAAGCACAGGACTGCCAGGGAAGTCCCCAGCATCATTTTTCATGCCCTCTCGGTCTGGACCGCCTTATCTAGTCTGTCTCCAGAGCAGAAGAGCCTTCATGCCCACGCTGGCTCACTGCCTCCACCGTCTCTACCTGTCGCCAGGCGTCTGCTCCAGATGCGCATGGACCACTTCATTTCACCTGAAATGAGCTCCAGTCTCCAGGGCCATGTGCTCTGCTACCAGACCCACCTTCTTAAAAGAAAAGCTTGCAATCCTAATCCCCCCTGCTCTAGAATGAGGCTCCCATGTTCCTACAGGAGGTAAACCCATAATGCTTAGTTTAGGTTTTAAGATCTTCCAAACATTATCTTTTAAAAAGGATTCCCCATTATTTTCTGCTCCAGCCACACTGGTTGAGTCATTGTTCCCTGAAGTATGTTTTAATGCATTCCCATTATGACACAGTTGTCCACATCATTCGCCGAGATAAGACCTTTCTGCTTTCTCTCTCCTTTCTGAATCCTACCTGGTCAGCTCCTGTCTCACTGCTGAAATCTCCTTAAAATACCCTAGGCTTCAATGAACGTTTTCTCCTCTGAAATCCTGCTTGTGGAAATATGAGTCAATTAAAAAAGAAAAAAAACTTCAGGATTAAAAAATTAGGCAAGAATAATTCTCCTATGGCCATATTACCAGTGTTTTATAATGTGCCATAATAATGCTTACATGGTAAATAATGATACAATACCCATTGTTCAATATTGAGGAAAATTTTTTAAATATTCCATTCTGATTATTAAACTTCAGAAAGTTGGAACCTTTTCAAAAGATAAAAGTATTAATACTATAAAATAAGACTGCAGCAGATTCTTCAAAAGTCTGCCAGTGAATCTATGTGATTTGATGTCATCTATCAGGGGAGACACCCTTCAGTCACTCATTCATTCACAGTCAGAAGATTACAATTTTATTGCCTGACAACTAACACCAGAATTCTTGGCAGGAGGACTCTATATTTAAGAGAATATCTTGACAAATTGCTTGGGTATAGAGAGTGAGGTTCAGAAAGAATTTGACTATACTGTGTGTATCCAACATCACACTCACGTCCAGGGAAGTGGAGGATTTAGCTTCCTCGCCATTTCCTCAAAGAGAAATGCCAAACCATTTAAAGAAAACTGCCAAGGTTATCAAGACAGAACATTATGAAGAAAATCAGAAGACACACAGAACTCTTTTCTGTTCAAATATTTTACAAGAACTATAGCAAAAGAATAAGGGGCCTTGAAATTGCTCCTAAACTTAGGTGAAGGTGGCCCTGGTACTAAGTCACCCGTAGGGCTTCTCTGAAGGAATTTACGCGAGTGTAGCTTTTGGTTGATATCTAGGATTTTTCTATTCATTCTGGCTTTGCCACTTTAAGCTTTGTCAGAACTCTCTGAAATTATTTCTTCATTTGGGAAATAGAAGAGGGAAGCCAATACTGTATCCAGGCCTGCTCTGTATTTTATTTCCTAGATGCACACATACATTTATGTTCTTCTTCCATAAGACTGAGTTCTCATTTTTAATTCACATTTCTTTGGTAAAATTGTCTATATTTGTAGTGATGCTTTTGGCTGCAAGTAAAAGAAAACTGCTCTTCAATCAGCTTATACCCTAAAGGAGACTGATGTGTTCATGTAGCTGAAAAAGCCCAGATGCTGGGTAGCCATCAGGTCTGGTTCCACAAGCGCCCCCAATCTGCCTGTCCGTGATCTCCTTGTCCCCTTCTTCTTTTGTCGGTTGATGACACACTCAGGCTGACAGCAAGGTGACTGGAGCACTTCCTGGCCTTGCAACCTGGCCACAACCACCTCAGGTAGAAGAAGCAGCATCCCGTCCAGTAGCTCCACTCTGAAGATCAGAAACCCTCCTGACCAGAAACTCCTACCAAGCCTTCCGTTTCACCCCATTGGTCAGAATTTGGTCACATGACCACTTCTGAACCAAGCTCCTTGGCCTGAGGAATGCCACATGCTGATTATCTAAGATCTAGATTCTGAAACTAATCTCTGGGGCAAAGGGGCAGGGTTACTCATGGACCAATCAAGCCCACGCTGCAACTGGAGGTGGAGTTAGCTTCTGTAAACCTCAGGCAGGTGTGAGGGGCAGAGTATCTTCGAGCAAAAAAAACCAAGGGTACTGCCAGAACAAGGCGGGAGGAGATGGATGCTGAGTCGGCATCTTCCAAGTCTGTTCTGCAAAACTAGAATACAGACTTCAGCCTGGGGGTCTGAACAGGATTGGGCCATGTCTGGTAACCAAAGGCCCTAATGTTCACAGAGTGCAAGTCTGCTAGATCTTTATCTAACAAAGTCTAAAAATTTCCACAAGGAAATGAGAAACATGTAAATAATTACAGCTCTGCGGGTGACTGTACACCAGCATCCGTGAAACCGATTGTTTCCACTCCATATGGGAAACTAATCAGCTTAATTACATGGCAAAAAAAAAATAACTCAAGAAGCAAAACTGCTCCAGGGTTTCGTTAGAGGCAAATAACAGAATCTGTAAAATGCACCTTCTTCAAACAGAAAAAATAGGCAAAATCTTGGAAAGGATCAATCAGCAGTGAAGTGGTCTTTGTTTTCTTTTAAAGGAGGTGGTAAATACATCCTTTTCAGATAGAAAAATAGATGAAATGAAATGAAATTTAAAAAAATCAGAGACTGCAGTTTTTAATTGCTAATCATTAATATCCATTTTTATTCCTCCACCAAGGTTACACTCAGAATTTTCTTAATGCTTTCAAAAGGCTGTCAGTTCTGTGGCAGCAGTGGCAGTCTGTGAGTCCCTTCCTGCTTTGAGCTCAAATTGACTTAGAAGTACAGTGGAGCCATTCTTCCAACAAAAGAGCTACTGAGGGCCTCTGATGTACCAGGCTGCCCTGTGCCCGTAGCATCATCACGTGGTCAGCCAGCTGCCTCCCTCCCCTTTCAGGGGAAGGGGGCTCCTTGGAAGCCATCGTCCAGTGTCCCTGTGACATTAGACCTTCTTTTGGGCTGCCTTGATCCTTCCCCTGATGTCTGTTCAGGTGGTCACTGACTTAGTGGGCTCCCGCTGCCAAGAAAGAGCTGCGCAGAGTGCAACGTGGGAAGGGAAGGCAGAAATCATGAATAGAGCTCTCACTCCAGAGAACCCGACAACCTTCCTGGAGGTGGAGCCCCACCAGGAAAGAAAGAACACACACATACGGAAGAGCTGATAACCTGAGACCCAGAGAGTAGGCAGTACAGGAGAGAAATGTGTCTTTCAATCCCCAGGTCAACTCGGAATGCATTTGGGATGAGAAGCCAGGCTGCACCAGTGGAGAACAGTGGGAATGAATGAGGGCAGGGAAGGCTACACTGTAGAAGGCTCTGGAAATTAGAGACAGAAGTAGACCTGGTGAGCAAAGGAATGGGGAAATAGCCTGTGTCTCAGAAGCAGGAGTGTGATGTATATATGTGTGTGTTGTGCCTGCGGCTGTGTATCTGTGTGTGTGCAAAAATGAAGTCACACTCCGTGCTCTGTGCAGTCTAAGTGGGAAGCAAATCCCCCAAAAGAGGTGGCGGTGGTGGTTCAGTCACTAAGTCGTGGTCCGACTCTTGCAGCTCCACGGGCTACAGCCCGCCAGGCTCCTCTGTCCGTGGGATTCTCCAGGCAAGAATCCTGGAGGGGGTTGCCATTTCCTTCTCCTGGGGATCTTCCCAAGCCCGGGATTGAACCCAGGTCTCCTGCATTGTAGGCAGATTCTTTACTGACTGACCTACAAGGGAAGCCGGCCACGGGGGGTGGGGGGTGGGGGAAGAGTGGAGATATGTAAACATGAAGCTGATCACTTTATTGCACAGCAGAAACACAACATTGTGAACAACTATCTTGCGAGAAAGTTTAATTTAAAAACAGAATGAAGTTGCAAAGCTCACCCCCTCACAGAGACAAGATTGACAGGATTTGACCACACACACCTCTGCAGAAAATTGGAAATGGTCCACACAGGTTTTCCACCCGAGGTTTTCTAGTCATTTTGGACATAAAGACTAATTTCTGATGACAGAAATAACTGGACTCCTGTCCTCTTCTGCTGTTTATCGTTATCTGCGGGTTGAGAACATACGTAATGCCTGCAGAGCCCTGCTGTACTCGTGTGCCTTTATGGAACTAAGGTAAGAGAGGGCTTCTTAGACAGACCTATTCGGAAATGGTGGTACTTCTCAGGGCGGGCTCAGCCCCGGAGAAGGACAGATGCACGTGGACAAGAGTTGGGGCTGCTGTTCAGTCCTCGGGTGAGTCCCTCAGGTGGGCACCTTGGCGAGAGGAGAATGGATGCCCCCATGCCGAGGCCCCAAGGACCAAAAGGCGCTGAGGGTTCAGGAAGACTTCGTCACAAGGTCGCGTTTGGTTCACAAGAACAGTGTCCAGATGCATCTGAAAAATAGTCAAACTGTGCTTCACGAACAAAGCTTTGGGTACTGAGAAGGATTCAGAAACTTCTTGCCTTGACTGCCCCTCCCCAGGGCTCTGCGGTCCACAGCGGGGGGTTCAGACCACCCCAACTTGTCTAATGTGGGCATTACTCAGGAGGGGACACCCCGCACTCAGTTCACAGCCGCAGAGCAAGAGGGAGAACTGGGGAGAGAAGGAAGGTGAAGTTAGCACTTTGCCCCCACAAACAGATGACAGGATTTGGTGCTAAATAAATCCCTTTACATTTTGTTCACACATTTTTGTGTGTATGTAGAAAAGATGCCGGCAAATGAATAATCTTAACACAAAATCCTGAGTTATTAATATCCTTTTAACTATAGCCATGAGTTAACTTATTCGTTCAAATATTCCAGCATAACCAAAACGTACCACTTTAAAAGCTACTTCAAGGTATCGCGTTTTTCCCACAAAGGGCACAGATTCCATAGCTGAGCGCTAAAACTTTGTCCCATCTCTCCCCACATCCCACCAGACCCTGAGGTCAAGGAAATAGAAAAATATGCCTTAATATCTGTTACCTGTTCTCTTGAGACTGCACGATGCTTTGTCACAGGCCTTGTGTTTATACTATATAAGGTATTCATTTTAAGCCTTTCATTAAACCACAAATCATAAACCACAGAATAATTTTTTAGAGTCAAGATGAAGTTTTGTTTCCACAATAAACTTACGAGTTAACTTAGAGTATTATATCTTTGCCTGCTTAATAGATTGAGGATATTGAGGGACAGAGATGATACTCTCAAAGTATTAGGGGAACTAGTCCATGAAGAGCTACCTCCACTGCATAAAGCTGCTTCATACAGGGCGAGCCTCATTCCCAAGGACTGTACATTTCACCCTTTTAGTTGAAGATGGTCTCCTGTGCCACACAGGAGACTTTGTCTCGCACCCGTCCTATATGTAATAGTTGGCATCTGCTAACCCCAACTCCCCAGCCATCCTTCCTCACCCCATCCCCATGGCAACCACAAGTCTGTTCTCTGTGTCTGCGAGTCTGTTTCTGTCTCACAGAACAGTTCCTTTGTGTCGTATTTTAGATTTCCCATATGAGTGATATCATATGATACTTGTCTTTCTATGACTTACTTCACTGCGTATGATAATAAAGAATGAAATAATGCCACTGCAGCTGATTTCCAGCTCTAAATACAGAGTTGGGAAGAGATGTATCAATAGCACAAAGTTATTTAGTATTTGTACCATAAAATGTAGTAGAATAATTAGGAAGTGAAGAATTTTGAGCTTTTGTTAAAACTGTTATTGAATATTATTTATTTAATTGTGAGTGTATATAATTTGATTTTTAATAATTTGTTGTGGTTCAGTCACTAGGTCATGTCTGATTCTTTGTGACCCCATGGACTGCAGCACGCCAGGCCTCCCTGTCCATCACCAACTCCCGGAGTTTACCCAAACCCATGTCCATTGAGTCAGTGATACCATCCGGCCATCTCATCCTCTGTTGCCCCCTTCTCCTCCTGCCTTCAAACTTTCCCAGCCTCAGGGTCTTTTCCAATGAGTCAGTTCTTCACATCAGGTGGCCAAAAGATTGGAACTTCAGCTTTAATATCAGTTCTTCCAATGAATATTCAGGGCTGATTTCCGTTAGGATTGACTTTTTTCTCCTTGCTGTCCAAGGGACTCTCAAGAGTCTTTCCAGCACCACAGTTCAAAAGCATCATAAAGAAGGTGCTCCACCTTCTTTATGGTCCAACTCTTACAACCATGACTACTGGAAAAACCATAACTTGGACTATATGGACCTTTGTCAGGAACGTAATGTCTCTGCTTTTTAATATGCTGTCTGGGATGATCAAAGCTTTTCTTCCAAGGAGCAAGCGTCTTTTAATTTCATGGCGGCAGTCACCATCTGCAGTGATTTTGGAACCCAAAAAAATAGTCTATCACTGTTTCCTTTTTTCTCCAACTATTTGCCATGAAGTGATGAGACTGGCTGCCATGATCTTAGTTTTTTGAATGTTGAGTTTTAAGCCAGCTTTTTCCACTTTCCTCGTTCACCTTCATCAAAAGGCTCTTTAGCTTCTCTTCACTTTCTGCCATTAAAGTAGTATCATCTGCATCTCTGAGGTTGTTGATATTTCTCCCAGAAATCTTGATTCCAGCTTGTGATTAATTCAGCCTGGCATTCTGCATGATGTACTCTGCATGTAAGTTAAATAAGCAGGGTGACAATATGCAAGTCTTCACATACTCCTTTCCCAATTTGGAACCAGTCTGTTGTTCCATGTCCGGTTCTAACTGTTGCTTCTTGACCTGCATACAGGTTTCTCAGGAGGCAGATAAGGTGGTCTGGAAAACTCTCTTTAAGAATTTTCCACAGTTTATTGTGATCCATATAGTCAAAGGCGTTAGCATAGTCAATGAAGCAGAAGTACATATTTTTCTGAAACTCTCTTGCTTTTTTATGATTCAGTGGATGTTGATAATTTGATCTCTGGCTCTTCTGCCTTTTCTAAACCCAGCTTGAACACTTGGAAGTTCTCAGTTCACATACTGTTGAAGCCTAGCTTGAAGGATTTTGAGCATTACCTTGCTAACATGTGAAATGAGTACAACTATGCAGTAATTTGAATGTTCTTTGACATTGCTCTTTTTTGGGATTGAAATGAAAACTGACCTTTTCCAATCCTGTGGCCACTGCTGAGTTTTCCAAATTTGCTGGCATATTGAGTGCATCATTTAGGATTTGAAATATATCAGCTGGAATTCCATCACCTAGCTTTGTTCATAGTGATGCTTTATAAGGCCCACTTGACTTCACACTCCAGAATGTCTGGCTCCAGGTTTGTGACACTATTGTGGTTATCTGGGTCATTAAGACCTCTTTTGTACAATTCTTCTGTGTATTCTTGTCACCTGTTCTTAATCTCTTCTGCTTCTGTTAGGAACTTACCAATTCTGTCCTTTATTGTGCCCATCTTTGCATGAAATGTTCCCTCTAATCTCTTACCTTGAAGAGAGATCTCTAGTCTTTGCCATTCTATTGTTTTCCTCTATTTCTTTGCATTGTTCACTTAAGAAGGCTCAGTTCACCAGATTTACCAAATTCCTGAAAATATAACTACTGTCTCTCACCAATTTGTGGGAACCAACACTGCATGCCACTGACCCAAACTCTCCTTTCAAGTTTTTGAAATTTAAAACAAAATAAATATCACCCCTTACCAGGGCGTATAACTAGTTGTAGGCCTTAATACCCCTCTCCCCAAGCAAGCCACACATTTTGAGAATTTCTAGATTGTGCAGGTGAAGACATAGCCATCTGTGGCTAAAACTCAAAGTCCTCAAGCCAGTGGGACAAGGATTGTTGATACAGTTAAGGTATAAGGTGACTGAACATTGTTCATACAACCTTCCTGAAAGGAAGCACAGAACAAAGAAAATCCATCGCCTGTTGCAGAAAAAAGGAATATTTTTTGGTCTGAATTATTCAGCTTGGCTATTGACCAAATTCAACCAGATAATTACACAAGTCTTTTTTTTGGGCTAGTCCTACATTGGCCAAAGAGTTAGGTTTGGGTCATGAAATACTGGCACTGGGAGAGATATTAAGCAGTCAAGCTCAGCTCATCATTACTGAGCAGGCCCAAGACTAAAGTAAGGCAAAGTAGACAGGACGGCTGCAGAATTTAAGAGGCACGCATTCTAAGCATGGGGGTGAGTCCACTCAGCCCCGAGCCAGCCTCCTTAAATGTTGTGCCCTGGCTTGCTCACCCTTGTCCTGGTCCTGAAACTGATGCCCAGAAAGGCCTAGCTCACCTGCCTGGTTGTAATCAGAGCTGGAGCTAACACAGACCCTATAACCCCTGATCTGGCACCCGCCCCCACACAGCAGGTTGCCTCCAGATTTGCCTGCCCTTCCAAGAAAAGACTCTCGAAGCTAAGCAGGACGTTTTCTGCACAGCCGGGCCAGTGGTTCTCAATGTTAGTGGCAAACTGGACTTCCTGAGGGAGTTTTAAACATCCTAATTCCTAGGTGCCTCTCTCTGAGACTTTATTTTGGCCATGCCACACAGAACATATGATCTCAGCTCCTGAACCAGGGCTCAAACCCATGCCGCTGCAGCAGAAGCACAGACGCTTAACCACGGGACCACCGAGGAAGTCCCGTGTCTGAGATTTTAAATCAACTGTTCAGGAATGAGTTTTTTGTTTATCTTTGTTTATTTACTTTTAAAGCTCCTCTGTGGTTATTATAGATAATAATATATAACAATGACAGTAATAACTTCGCTTGTAGATGACCATTTAGTCAAAGAGAAGGTTGTATTTATACCAGGATGTTGAATATCAGTGTTCATGTCTTTTTCCGTTATTATTATTAAGTCAGTGTTTTCTCTGCATCCATAAAGAACTATCCTGGTTTTTCAAAAATAAATAGAAATAAAATGAGCAGGGAACACTTTAGCCTGGATTAAGACCCTGGGCAGGAATTGCTCCTGGCAAAGGGACCTTAAGAGTGTGGCAAGGTGATCACCCCACCCTGTTGGACTTCACAATCACTGGGGAAAAATGCATGTAAGGCAAATCAGTAAGTAAATAAAGGAAAAGTGTATTATCCTTAAGAAGGCAAGCCAACAAACTATTTTTAAGTACTTGGAAAATTATTTTGAATTGAATCATTTGACTAAATGATGACTTTGCTCATTTACAGATCACTCTTCCTATTGATTGAAACACAGAAGCTCCTCCAAGGCACAGGGTGACTTTACCTTTCATGTCAGTGTTAAACAGGGACTGAAGAGTAAGTGTTCTGCATTTAGTCAAAAATATTCTAAAATATAGGCTTTTCCACAACACAGGTATGCCCAGAAATCCCTGTTTCACTCAGGAGAAATGTAACCTCTATCCATCAGGTAGTAGTAGTAATTACTTGATTTTATGCATTTTTCAAAAATTATAGAACCGTATGCTAAAAATGGGGAATTTCCCCATAAGTAAATTATATCTTATAATTTGACTACATAAATATCTATATAGATATAATATATAGATATTATATAATATATAATATTTAATCTGTATAACTATCTATAGGTATTAAAATATCTATAAAGAAAGCTGAGCACTGAAGAATTGATGTTTTTGAACTGTGGTGTTGGAGAAGACTCTTGAGAGTCCCTTGGACTGCAAGGAGATCCAACCAGTCCATCCTAAGGGAGATCAGTCCTGGGTGTTCATTGGAAGGACTGATGCTGAAGCTGAAACTCCAATACTTTGGCCACCTGATGGGAAGAACTGACTCATTGGAAAAGACCCTGATGCTGGGAAAGATTGAAGGCAGGAGGAGAAGGATGACAGAGGATGAAATGGTTGGATGGCATCACTGACTCAATGGACATGAGTTTGAGTAAGCTCTGAGATTTGGTGATGAACAGAGAGGCCTGGCATCCTGCAGTCCATGGGGTCACAAAAAGTTGGACACAACTGGGTGGCTGAAATTATATCTTGATTTTTAAAACATGGACAGAGAGATAGGTGCAGACATTGAATATATGCTTGCTAAGGAGAAAACGACAAGGAAATTTTCTTCATGTTACTAAATTAGAAAT
Organism: Antilocapra americana; assembly: GCA_007570785.1. NCBI lineage: Eukaryota > Metazoa > Chordata > Mammalia > Artiodactyla > Antilocapridae > Antilocapra > Antilocapra americana. The sequence continues at coordinate 9,979,480 of ML664172.1, read as the reverse complement.
TTTTCTCAAAAACAAAGCAACTAAATTAGTCTCAGCTATTAAAATAGCTCTTCTGAAGGCACTGTCTGCATTGGCAGCTCAGCATTGGCTCTGCTCTGAAACTAAAGATCCACCCTGCTGCCTGCATCTGTGGGTGCATCTCTTCAAAGCACAAGCCATTCATCTTTGAGAACCAACAAAATTTGATAAAGGCAGACCTGTGCTTTCTTTATGCTTCACTGACAGTGTAGTTTTGTTTTGTTTTTTTACAGGTTGAAAGTCTGTGGTGACCCTGCCCTGAGCAAATCTATTAGCCCCATTTGTCCAATCGCGTTTGCTCACTTGATGTCTCTGTGTCATATTTTGGCAATTCTGGTGATATTTCAAAGTTTTTCATTATTGTTATATTGGTGATCTGTGATCAGCTGTCTCTGATGTTACCATTATCATTGTCGTGGGGCATCACAAACCATGCCCTTATCAGGTAATGAACTTGATCCATAAGTGGCTAGCGTGTTCTGACTGCTCTCCCTCTCTCTCTTCAGGCCTCTTGGTTCCCTGAGGCACAACAAGATTGAAATGAGGCCAGTTAATAGTCTTACAGTGACGCTAAGTGTTCAAGTGAAAGGAAGAGTCACACAGGTCTCGCTCTGAATCAAAAGCTGGACATGATTAAGCTCAGTGAGGAAGGCATATCAACAGCCCAGGTAGGCTACCAGCTACTGTCTGTTGTGGCAAACAGTTGGCCAAAGAAATGAAAAGTTATGTTCCAGTGAACCCACCAATGGTAAGAAGGCAATACAGCCTTGTCACTGATATGGAGAAAGTCTGAGTGGTCCAAATAGAAGATCAAATCCCTAAGCCGCCATTCCCTTAAGCCAAGGCCTGATCTAGAGCAGGACCCCAAGTCTCTTCAATTCTAGGAAGGCCGAGAGAGGCAAGGAAGCTGCAGAAGAGAAGTTCAAAGTTTGAAGTTAGCAGAGGTTGGTTTGTGAGATTTAAGGAAAGAAGCTCTCTCTGTAACAAATGTGCGAAGGGAAGTAGCAAGTGCTGATGTAGAAGCTGCAGCAAGTCATCAGAAAGATCTAGCTGAGATGCCGCAGCTATACTAAACAGTATACTTTCAGTGTAAATGAAACAGCCTTCTACTGGGCGAAGATGCCTCCTAGGACTCTCGTAGCTAGAGAGGAGAAGTCAATGCGTGGCTTCAAAGCTTCAAAGAACAGGTTAACTCTCTTGTTAGAGGCTAAAGCAGCTGGTGATTTGAAGTTGAAGCCAATGCTCATTTACCATTCCTAAAATCCTGGGGCCTTAATAATTGTGCTAAATGTACTCTGTTCTCTGTAAATGGAGCAACAAAGCTGGGATGACAGCACATCTATTTACAACATGATTTACTGAATATTTTAACCCCACTGTTGAGATCTACTGATCAGAAGAAAAGATTCCTTTCAAAACATGACTGTTCATTGACAAAGTACCTCATCACCCAACGGCTCTAAGGGAGAAATACTGTGAGATTCATGCTGTTTCCACACTTGCCAACACAACATCCAGCTACAGCCCATGAACCAAGGAGTAATTTTGACTCTCAAGCCTTATTATTTAAGAAATGCATTTCATAAAGCTATGGCTACCATAAAGAGGGATCCCTCTGAAGGACCTGGGCAAAGTCAACTGAAAAGTTCCTAGAAATGATTCACCATTCTAGACACCATGAAGAACACTCATGATTCATGGGACTAGGTCAAAATACCAACCTCAACAGAAGCTTGGAAGAAGTTGATTCCAGCCCTCATGGAAGACTTTCAACAATTCAAGGTTTCAGCGGAAGAAACAACTGCAGATGTGGTAGAAATAGCAAGAGAGCTAGCATTAGAAGTGGGGCCTGAAGAAGTGACAGAATTGCTGCAATCTCATGATTAAATCTGAGTGGATGAGGAGTTGCTTCTTATGGATAAGCAGAGAAAGTGGATTCTTGAGATGAAACCTACTCCTGGTAAAGATGCTATGAAGCTTGGTGAAGTGGGTTTAGAGTAATACATAACTTAATTGATAAAGCAGTGTCAGGGTTTGAGAAGAGCAACTCCAATTTTGAAAGAAGTTCTCTGAACACAGGGGTACAATGCTATCAAACAGCATTTCATGCTACAGAGAAATCATTCATGAAAAGAAGAGTCAGCTGAGGTGGCAAAATTTATTGTTGTTTAATTGTTGTCCAAGAAATTGCCACAGCCACTCTAGCTTTCAGCAAGCACCACCCTGATCAGTTAACAGCCACTGAGGCCAGATCCTCCACCAGCAAAAAGAGTACAACTCTCTGAAACTTCGGATGATGGTTGTTGGCATTTTTCAGCAATAAAATACTTTTAAATTAAGGCATGTACAGTTTTTTCTAGATAATGCTATTGGACACTTAATACACTACAGAATAGTGTTAAAATAACTCTTATATGCACTGGAAAATAAAAAAAAATTTTTGTGTGACTCATTTTATTGGAATATTCACTTTATTGCAGTGGTCTGGAACTGAATATACAATATCTCTGTGGTATATCTGTATTAGAAACCATGATATCACATAGTAGAATAAATAGCCTGTGAATTTTAAAGGCAACAGTAATAGTAAAAAAATTGAATGATTGCCATATGCCAACCTCTATAATATGCATGAAATTTCTGAGGTAAATGGAATGAGCTTTAAAGTTTTCTCAACAGGATTGCTCTGGCCGCTCTGTTGAGATTAGATTGCAGGTGATGGGATGGGGATGAACAGTTGTGAAAGCTGGGATACTTATTAGGAGGCTACTGAAATATCCCAGTGAGAGACGATGATGGCTAAGTCCATGGAGAAGATAGGGGAGGAGCTAAGATCTGGTTGCATGTGGAGTGTTCTGAAGGTAGAGTCCACAATCTTGGCCAATAGATTGGATCTGGGGGATGAAAGACAGAGAGAACTCAAGAATACCTTATAGGTTTTGAGCCTCTGAACAACTAGAAGGCTAGAGTTGTATTTCCTGGGATGGGGGAATGAAGGAGAAACCAGTTTTGGAGGACAGAAGGTCGGAGGTTCAGCGTGGTGAGATGACTTATCTACTAGCCATCCAGTGGAGTTTTCAAGTAGACAATTGGATAAAGGAGACTGGAGTTTAGAGGCGGGGGTCAAAGCTGGAAACGGGTGATCGGCAGCTGTGACACTGGGTAAATCACTACTGAGGAGGGGAGGTAGGAAAGAGAAGAGGCCCAGGGACTGGGATCTGGGATGCTGTGACATTTGGAGGTCGTGGAGGTGAAGAGAAGCCGACAAATGAGACTAAGGAATAGCCACTAGCAAGGCAGGAGGAAAGCCAGGAGGGAGCAGTGTCCTGGGAGCTGAGGGAGGAGAGTATCTCCAAAAGGGAAGATCCACGGTGGCAGAAAGCCTCAGAGGTCAGACCGGCAGCCTCCCAGGCTCCAGTCCAGGAGACTGTCACTTTGCCTGTTCCGGTCTTTGCCCACGTCTCATCACACTCCCCTGGAGTCGGCTTCCTCATCCATGTCGAGTTTCTCCCGACCCCTCGGGGTTTGCAGGGCCCAGCATCTGCTCAATAGACGTTTGTCTAACAAACAAAAAGTGGACGAGGGACTCCCCTGGTGTTCCAGAGGCTAAGAATCCAGCTGCCAATTCAGCGGACGCTGATTTGATCCCTGGTCCGAGGAGATTCTACACGCCTCAGGGCAGCTTAGCCCCTGCACCATAGCTGCTGAGTCCATGCACCCTGGAGCCTGTGCTAGGCAGCGAGGGGAGCCACCGCAGTGAGAAGCCACACGCCTGAAGGAAGAGGGGCCCTACTCACCAAACCAGAGACAGCCACATGCAGCAACAAAGGCCCTGTGCCACCAAAAACAAATAAATGAAAAGGGTTTTAAAAAATGACTGAGTCAGTCAGTGGTTAGGCATAGGGCTGAGCCTGAGAGAAGTTGACAGGCCTTCATCCCTGGTCCCCAAGGAGTGTGTGTTTTCTGTTTTCAAATGCCGCAAGAGTCAGGGGTGAGCTGGAGCCATTTGTATTGGCTCATATGAACTAGCAATTGCTATAATTTCAGGAATTCTGAGAGCTAGCTGTTAAATACAGCCATAATTGAAAATCAAATTATTGGGGCAGGGAGGGATAAATTAGGAGTTTGGGAGTCACAGATACACACTACTATATATACAAAATAGATAAACAATAAGGACCTACTGTATAGCACAGGAAACTATATTCAATATCCTGTAATAAACCATAATAATGGAAAAGAATATGAAAAATAATATATATATATGTAAAACTGAATCACTTTGTGGTATGCCTGAAACTAACACATCATTGTAAATCAACTATGTGTGAAATGGTGAAAGTCGCCCAGTCATGTCCAAATCTTGGCAACCATGGACTGTATAGTCCATGGAATTCTCTAGACCAGGATACTGGAGTGGGCAGCCTCTCCCTTCTCCAGAGGATCTTCCTGACCCAGGAATTGAACCAGGGTCTCCTACATTGCAGGCAGACTCTTAACCAACTGAGCTATCAGGAAAGCCCAACTATGTACTTCAATTAAATTAAGTCAACTATACTTCAATTAAAAAATCAAATTATATAAATTTGTATCTAAATATAGTTTTTAAAAAATATTCAAAATTTCCAATTGTTTTGCTGCACTTCACTATTACCTATGCTCTTGAGCCCATCTACACCCGTAGTGTCTGGATGATGGAAACCCTGGGGAGTGGTGTGTGCATCTCTTCCCAAGACCACATTCCGTGATGTCAGGTTGGTGACTTGAAATAGACTGTGTGAAAGCATCCATGCAACAGACGTAAGCAATGTCTACAAATCAGGGCACCCCTCCCCCAAGCCTCCTGCCCAACACCCCGCCCTGTCTGTTTTACGTTTGCCAAGTGGTTATATTTCCCACAAAACCCTCCAGGAAACAGCCTTTCTTCAACACTGGGTGGGGCGGGGTGGGCGGGGAAATCACTGAATTCTGCAGAAAGCAGGATTTCCTTCTCCCAGTTTCTAACACTCACTTGTGTAAATTCCAGGTGGACAAAACCACCAGAGGCTTGACTAAGATTTCCCTGATGTTTAATGCCATCAATCAAATGGGCTTTGACACCACTGCTGATGATGACTTACCCCCAAGCACCACCCTGCAGCCCCTTCCGCTGGGTTCTTCTGAGGGAAAGTTTAGATTTATGAAAATCACTCATTATTATTTAACTGGGTCAGCAGCTGAGTTGGTTATGAAACGGGTGTCTGGATCGGAAATATGGGTCTCAACTGCCAGACTTGAAAGAATCTTTTTAAGAAAACATGTATGGCAAATGTGGAGAGGAGTGGGATTATTCCCTGTGAAAGCTGCGACTCCAGCCAGACTCTTCTCCAGGGCCCGTTCCGCTCCTGGATGACGCAATTCCTCTTACCACTGGAGTGCGTTATGCTCTCTTTAAATACTCGAGCTAATGGGATGCCGAGAAAATCAATCCCTTCTTATCATGCTGGCCTGCTGTTTGGAAAATGGAAAGCAAATTCTTTCTTTTTCTAAGTAGGCAGGAATAAGCCCTGGGGGATACCTTGATTATACCTGCCGCATGTCCTGAATGAGCATCCTCACATTCTATCTATGCTTAACATACACTTAATTCAAAAAGGCCAAAGTCCATATCCACTCACAACTCAGTGGGGACTACTGAGGGACAGCTATTAAGGGACAGACCCCTCTCTCTCCTCTGAAGAGGGTGTGTATCAGCAGGTAGTGCTCTCCGAGAGAGGCGTTCGGTTGGCATCTAACATCCATAATAATATGCGCCATTCAGCGAGCATTTGCCAGGTGCTGGGTCTCATGCTTCTTCACAGCCTCATAAGGTACACTGCCGTTTGATCCCCATTTTGCTATTGAGCAAACTAGGGCAGACAAAGAGACCAAGCTCCCCGTAAGAGCAGAGTCGGAACTTAAACCCAGCTCTTTTGGACTCCAGACCTAGGGCCGTGAAACACACCGTTCTGTGCCAGTGGTCAGGCCTCAGAGCCAAGTGAAAGCTCTGGGCAGTTTCGGCCTTAACAGGGCTTTCCCGGGGGGCTAGGGGTAAGCAATCCGCCTGCAATGCAGGAGACGCCGGAGTCGTGGGTTCAGTCCCTGGGTCTGGAAGATCCCCTGGAGGAGGAAATGGTAACACACTCAGCATCCTTGCTGGGAAAACCCCATGGACAGAGGAGCCAGGCAGGTCCATGGGGTCACTAAGAGCTGGACGCAACTGAAGCGACTGAGCATGCACACGCACACACGCGCACACACACACACACACACACACACACTAAGAGTGAGAATATATTGTCTTGCAAGATGGTGATGAGCCCCTGGTGCTGAAGGCATTCAAGGAGAAATGCAAGCCTACACTTAGCAGGGTAGGCTTCTTCCCAGGGCAGCTGGCCTCTAGTTCAGGGAAGAATGATTGATCAAATCGGCTGCTTCCTAGAGCTGATTGCTCACGAGGGAAACAGAAGACATATTTTGGCAAGAAAGCAGGCATTCTACAAAATCAGATTAGAAATGAAGGGCAAAAATGCAAGAGCTCACCATATTTTCCGGAGAAGCTGAGGAGCACAGAGCTCTTTTGGCCTCCGCCCTTGTCCAGGACATCACCTGGGTATTCCACCAGGAATTGTGCCCCAGCCTCCTGAGCCCTCCTCTGAACCTAGTTCATCCTCACACCTGAGTTACCGACACCACCCCTGAAGCCAATCTGACTTCTTATCCTCTTGCTTAAAGACGTCTTAGCTCACATGGGCAGGCTGAGTTCCCAGGGAAGCCGAACGACACAAAGACCAGCGTGCGGGATGTTTACTAGGGAGAATCTTAGAATTAACACCGTGGAAGGGAAGGAAGCCGGCAGGATTGGACCCAGGGAGACGTCATCACATTAAAGCTCCAGGTGATCCCTGAGGAGGGCGAGGGGGTGGAATTCTGAAGCCCGTGGCTCTTGAGAATGCTCCGGAATTAGAGTGAGATGGACAGAGTCTTCACACGCCTGTGCAGACCAGTCATTAGATGTAGGCTGCCCCAGGAAGATGGCCTGAGCTTGGACAAGGTGGCCATCTTCAGCAAACGGGAGTGGAGGAGGGCTGAGCATGAGGGCAGCACTCCCTGAAGCTGAGATGACAAACCCTCCGGTCCTGACCGGGAACCCCTACTCTAGCCCCTGCTGCCTCTCCAGCTCTGTCTTTCTCATCCCTGTTGCCTAGCCCACATTAAACATCTCAGGGGCTCTTGAACACGCTGCCACTTCCGTGATTTTTAAGTGCTGTTGCCCTGTTCCCAGAATGCCCTTCCCTGCTGCGTTAGCTTTCTATGGTTGCTGGAACTGATAACACAAACTTGGTGGCTTAAAACAATACATATTTATTCTCTGAACAGCCCTGGAGCTCAGAAGCCTGATGCTCTCCTCCTCCAAAGTCAGGTGTCCGCAGGGCCACGCTCCCTCGGAGAGCTCTGGAGAACTGGCTTCCTCCTCCTTTCCAGCCTCTGGGGCTTCGTTCTCTGCACGCCTTGGCTCGTGGTTCCCCCCACCCCCTACTTCCAAAGGCAGCAGCAAAGGGCCTTGTTTCCTCATCCAACTTTCTGCTGCTTTTAAATCCCTCCTTCAGGACACTCGTGGTTGCACTTAGGGCCCACCACAGGGTAATCTCCCCGTCTCACGGGCTTCCCTGGTGGCTCAGATGGTAAAGAATCTGCCCGCTATGTGGGAGACCTGGCTTCGACCCCTGGGTTGGAAAGATGCCCTGGAAAAGGAAATGGCAACCCACTCCACTATTCTTGCCTGGAGAATTCCATGGACAGAGGAGCCTGGAGGGCTGCAGTCCAGGGGGTCGCGAAGGGTCAGACACGACTGAGCGACTAACACTTTCACTCTCCATCTCAAGATACCACTTAATCACATCCGTAAGTCATTTCTGTCCTAAGCAGTAACATTCACAGTCTCCAGGAATCAGGACCTGGATATCTTTGGGGGTCACTAGTCAACCAGCCACATCTGCCTTGAGCCACCTCCCTCTCTCTCAAGTCCAAGCTCGATGGTCACCTCTTCGGGAAACTTGCCCTGACCCTCTCGGGGAGGTGGGGTTGGTGCCCCTTTTAAATTCCCTGGCAATTTGTCCACGTCTTTATTTTAGTCTGTCACCCTGTTGCGCTGTAAGTCACTCACTGAGTGCCCGTTGTGTGCCAGGCACTGTTTTTACAGCCATAAACAGACAGGACAGATGAGAGCAGACGGTCAATTTGTTTTAAGTCAAAATGGCTACTACATGAAAAAGAAACAAATAATAAAGCACCACAAAAAAAAAAGGACCAGAAGAGCTTTCTAGGGAGAGGTTCTCAGGCTAGGGTGTGGCTCGTGTGTTCAGGCAGCAGGGGAGGGATGAGTCCTTTTCAGAGGATCGCCTTCCCAGTCCTGCGTCTTACATAACTGCACAGGCATCCAGAAAGTTCCGTTTACGTTTAGCCCATTTACACAGACTATTCCAGGTAGCAGAGCAGCCCTAATGACTACTGCCTGAGAAAAAAGTAACTGGAGGGGATACCAGGGCGGAAGCAGGAAGACCAGTCAAAAGGCATCTCCCTACCTCCAGGACTGCTGAATCCCCAGTACTCTGTGGAACATACAGGAGAGCAAAGACTGGACGGCTGCATTCTGTAGTGTGACGGAAGCTGCATGAAGGAGCCATAATCTTCTGTGTATCCCAGGGCATGCCCTGGTTACTTCCTAGATTCTCATTTCTTTCTTCTTCTAAAAAATTTTTTTGTTTATTCATGTAGCTGCACTGAGTCTTAGTTGCGTCACGTGGGGTCTCTCGTTTTGGCCTGAGGGCTTCTAGCTGTGATGCCCAGAACTGCGGCATACGGGCTGGTTGCCTGAGGCATGTGGGATCTTAGTTCGGTGACCAGGGATCAGACCTGTGTCTCCCTCTTTGGAAGGCAGATTCTCAACCACTGGGCCACCAGGGAAGTCCCCAGGATTCATATTTCTTGAAAGAAGAAGTAGGTCAGATGATTTTTCAAATCCGGCATTCTGTCAACCCAACTGCTATCGGGCCTTCGTCCCTCGGGTGTTCCACCATCAGCCCCAATTCTCGTGTCTAACCTGAACCGAGCCCTCTCTCCTCTCCCCACCTGAAACAACCTCCTCCCAACTTCCTGTTGATGGAGGCCTCATCTTGCCGCCTCATTCTGAAATCTGCTCTTCTTACCAGTCTTGTCCGGGTCCCAGCCCTGGGACAGCGTCCCTTTCAGGCCCCGGCCCATGCCCCCATCCTGCCCTCAGCATCTCTCCCCAGGAGCTGCGGAGGCCTCTCCTTCTCCATGTGCTACCAGGTTAAGCCTCTTGCCGTCCCTCCTCAATCCAGGGATGCCCTTCTACTCCATCTTCAGGACCTACCTCCACATTCAAGTCCTCCGTTAGTCTGTCCTGGGCCTGTCTCTTCATGACCTCATCTTCATCAGAATTCCTCTGCCCCTTGTGATCCATCACTTGGCAACATCCAGGGAGAAGGTAAAGTTAAAGTGAAGTCACTCAGTCCTGTCCGACTCTTTGTGACCCATGGACTGTAGCCTACCAGGCTCCTCCGTCCATGGGATTTTCCAGGCAAGAATACTGGAGCGGGGTGACATTTCCTTCTCCAAGGTAACAGCTAGGGAAAAGGATGCACACTTTGAAGGCAGACAGATAAGATTCAAATCCCAACTGAGTCAGTCACTCCCTAGTATGTGATCTTACGAATTCACTCATCCTCTCTGGGCCTTAGTTTCCTCATATTACACCTTCAAAAAAAAAAAAAAGATTTTAAAATTTAAAACTAATGTAAGTATCCAAAGTTAATGGCTACGAGGCACTCAGTATTCATCAGGTACTCCATAAATGCTGATTTCCTCTTCCCTACCTGATTTCCCTCACGCACGGTTCCATTGCCTGCAGCTAGCATTTTGATTCCTTTCCCTACTGCCTTATTATATTTAGTTAAAACTTTATTTATAGATAAATGTTAGTGACACATTTATTCCAGGTCATACCAACCCAGGTTAGAACAAGAGATAATGAGAACCCCTTCCAGTAACCATCTCCTTGGATGTGCATCAAAACCACCTTACAATGATCCAAGTCAACCGTTTAAACTTATGTGAATATTTTTATGCTTTACGGTACAAGAGGGGAGTATGATGAACCTCTGTGTACCTGTTACTCAGATGTGGTAACTGTCAATGTTTAGCCAGCCTTGTTTCATCTATCCCCCCCCCACTCTCTATTTTTATTTCTGGAGTATTTTAAAGCAGATCTCAGACATCCCATTGCTCCACTCATAAATAATTCAGTAGGGATCTCTACTATGTAAAGACTTCTCTCAATCTGCCAGAGCTGCCAAAACAAAATGCCGTAATGCCAGTGACCTCGACAGTGGAAACTCGTTTTCTCACAGTTCTGGAGGCTGGAAGTCTCAGATCAAGGTGCTGGCAGGTTTGGTTGCTCCTGAGGCCTCTTGGCTTTTTGGCCTCCTCACACGGCCCTTCTCTCGATGTGCACTCATGGTGTCTCCTCCTCTTCACAAGGACTCCAGTCCTGTGGGACCAAGGCCCCACCCTTACGACCTCATTTAACCTTGATTTGATCTCTAAGGGCCGTATCTCCAAATACAGTCACATGAGGGGTTAGGGCTTCAAAATAATGAATTTGGGGGGAAAGACAATTCTGTCCACGTTTAAGAAACATGATCATAACATCATTATACCTAAAAATAATATCAACAATTTCATAGTAATATTTAATATCCTTCCATGTTCTAAGTTCTCTAGTCACCACCCCCCAGTATATTTTTAACAGATGGCTTGTTGAAACACTTTTTGAAATGCAGATTCCCAGGCCCCACCCTGGAGTGGCAATTTAACTCCCACTTTGCTGCTTCTGGTGGTGCCTGATACTTACTGATTGTTATTTAATGCCAGTGAAAGTTTGGCCTTTACATGTTTTAATCAGAATTATGCCAACTTTGATAGATTTCTACCAAGAAAGTAATTTCTAGAACAAGTGTCATCAAGCAAAGAAATCCACTCATTAGTTTTTCCTACAGCACAATTTATTTCCAGTTTTACCATTTTTTATTAAAGTTTATTGGAATTATCTTCATTGGCATCAATTCTTTTCCTGTTTAAATTTTATAATGAAATTTAATTCACCATCTGGTTTTTGTCCAGGCCAAGTTTTACCAATTATAACACCTGCCTTTGTGACTTTCCTTTTGTGGCCAGTATTTCTACGAAATCTAGCTTTTCCTGGATTTGCAGGCCCACATTTTGTCAAGTTTTGATTCTTCAGGTAATTTTCAGTCAAGTCATTCTTTTCCCACTGTATGAAGTGTTAGATGTTGTCAATCTTGTTTTATATTGATTATTTCTACCAGTTATGTTCATTATTGCTTTGAGAAAAGGCTGAGAGCTTGGATTTCTCTACTTAGCCATGAAAAAAAAAGTTCTGTATCTAAGAGATGGCAAGGGAGATGGCGTGTGGGAGTCAGCCAGATCGAGAGACACACCGGCAGAGGGAGAGAGAAGCGTGGGGAGGAGGCTGCAGCTGGCTTGGGATAGTGTTTGCCGAGCTCTCTCTGCGGGCTGCAAATGTGCTTGGAGGTCAGAAGGGCAAGATTAAAACAGTGTGGAGGCTGCAACACGGTTGGTGAGCATGGGTTAGGCAAATAGCTGCAGGACTTGAAATCCTGGGAAGTTAAACACACACTTGTGGGCTCGCCCTCCCAGCCCTCCCCGCGTTGTGGCCCCTTCTGGCTTCCTCATCCCCGGGAGTCTGGGGCTGAGTGTTGGCCCTCTGCTCTTCTTGGCCCTCAGAGCGTCCGCGGCTGCCCCGAGCCTCAACTCCTCCCGGTGGCCACGGGCCATAAGGTACGTTTGGCAGAGGTGGCCTCCCCTTGGATTGTCCGTGCCTAGCATGGGGCTCCACGAGCCGCGAGGTTCAGAAACCACCGTGGACTTGCTCATCTTCAAACATCGCCGTTGTGATGTCAAGTCCCGCAAGCTAGGCCACGGTTAAATGCAAACACATCGCGCTCAACCGACCTCTTCCGGTGGGGGAGTGGGCAGGCGCATCCAGACTCGGCAGCTCCGAGCTGCTGGGAGGCCTCTCAAGCTGTCTACGGGGTTGAAGCTTGAGAAGTTTTATTTTTTGCCGACGCTCCCCAGCAAATGCCTGCCGCACGCCCACACGCTTAGCCCGCAAGAACAGAAGAGCTGCTGCAAGGACGGTTCGCTCTGGGACCCATCGCCGCAGGGCAGCAGAGGCTGCCTGTGGTCCTGCCAGGGGACAGTGGGGCCCCGGGGAGGCCTGGAGGGGGCTTGGAGGAGGGCCCCCGGGGAGAGGAGACACAGCGACTCGGAGTCGGGCCGGGAGAGGACTGCGGGGCCTGGTGTGTGTGTGCCGGCGGGTGCTCAGTCGTGTCCGACTCTCTGCGACCCCACGGACCGTGGCCCACCGGGCTCCTCTGTCCGTGGGGTTCTCCAGGCAAGAACACTGGCGTGGGTTGGTACCCCCTTCTCCAGGGGATCTTCCCTACCCAGGGATCTTTTGTGCCAATGTCTTAAGTGAAGGGTGCTGGCCTTCAAGAGAATTTGAGATGAGAGAGAGAGAGACAGAGAGAGACAGAGGGAGGAGAGAGGGAGAGGGCCGCCCTCGTTTCTCAAATTCCGCTTCAGGTTGGAATCAGCTGGGGTTGGGTAGGGGGGCTTTAAAAGATTGAGGCTCCAGCCCCACCCCCACCCCAGAGGCTGATGTAATTGGTCTGGTCCTGATCATCCAGTTTTTCAAAAGCTCCCCAGGGGCTTTTGATGTGCAGCCTATGGAGACAACTGGGCTAGACTGAAGACAGAGAAGGAAACCTGAGCTCCCTGGGTCTTCGGTGGCCCACAGTGACAGGGAGAAGGCCCTCGGACCTGACCTTTGGTGTCGGGTGGCAGGCTGTGGGGCTCGAGGCCAAGTACTGGGCGTGGGCATCTTTGGGTCTGAGTGCAGTTTTGGGAGTGACTGCCGACCGCTGTGAGGCCTTGGCCAGCGAGCTTGCGGGGCAAAGGAGACCTGGGCTCACCAGGTCACTGGGTGCCAGGCGGGCCCTTCCTGCCTTTGCTCCCCTCAGAGACTCTCCAGCTCTAAACCATTCCGAATCTCAGCTTTCATTAAAATAGCCCAGTCACTTCTAGCTCAACAGATTTTTTTTTCTCCCCCATGAATTATTCAAACTTGGAGTCGAATGTTGAAAATAACATGTTGGAGTTGTCCTCATTAGAAAGCTTTTAGCTGTGAATCGTTGGCTGCCTTTATATTTACAAAGCCTGGTCTCTGCAGATGGGGGGTAGGGGGAGGTGATTGCAGTCAATCATTTACAGAGTCTCTAGAGAATGCCACGTGGAGATAATGTAAGTAATAAACCCCACAGAATAAGCAGAGGCGGTGGAACCACCATGGGTGCTCAGAAGGGTCCCCAGCCTTGGGCGAGCCTCCCGGTCTCCCTGGGCGTCCGTTTCGGCCACATTCATAAATGTCTGTTTCATGCCTGCCCTGTAGACAGGGATTAAGTGGGTGACACCTCCCCTCGAGGAGCCCCCAGCTGGGGGGTTGACGCAGACGCGTATCCAGCCAGTGATGAGAGGATATGAATAAGAGGCGGAATATGCTACGGATTTTAATGTGTGGCTTTCTCCTTGACTTCTAACCATCACATCACAGAGAAAATTCAGAACAAGCAGAAGGTGGGACCGAGTGATGACAGCCCTCAGAGGGGCCCAGGGTTTCTGCCCGAGGGTCAGCATCACATCATCACAGATGGTGCCATGTTCCAGACCACACAGCGCCTCATTGTGACTGCTTCTAGAGCTGGGATTGTTAAGGTGGTGAGATGAAAACAGGGTGATTGGTGTAATCTGCAAGAAAGTTACAAATATACTGTCATACCAGAGGAAAGGTATTTCTAGAGAACAGAAAAGAGATCAGATTCATTTGCTTAATCTTCAAAACTGTTCTCTCTCTTTTTTTAAAACCGCTTCCTGATTAAACAAATCCCACCCAAGGCAGTGGAGGAAGTTATATCTGGTGACTGTGCAAGAATCAGCAGACAATAATATCTGGGAATTTTCAGAGCATATGCCAAGGACTTGAGGAATTTCAAATGCTAAGATATTTATGATGTTGTTCTACTTTGCTTTAGAAAAGATGGTTAAGGTGCTATCATGTAAACCAGTCATTTCGAGCCTCTAGCGGATGTCTGAATCGCGTCAGTCTTGCTAAAACAGTGCTGGGCCCGCTGCCAGGGTTTCTGCTTCCAGGGCCTGAGAACTGGCATTTCTAACAAGCTCCCAGGTGATGCTGAAGCTGCCACTCGGGGATGGAGCTTGGAGAAGCACTGGCATCAACACCTGCCTCCAGTCTCTGAGACGCTGTTCGAAGCAGCCAGCACAGCGCGCCGCAGGACCCTCGGGGCTGTGCTCCTGCTGCCCTGTCTCCTCTCGATTCTTGTCTGCTTCTGTTCTGACTTGGTTCTCTTTACCTGTAGCAAGGAAAGTGGAAGCGAAAGTCGCTCAGTTGTGTCCGACTCTTTGTGACCCCATGGATACACAGTCCCTGGAATTCTGCAGGCCAGAATACTGGAGTGGGACTCCTTTCCCTTCTCCAGGGGATCTTACCGACCCAGGGATCGGACCCAGGTCTCCCGCATTGCGGGCAGACTCTTTACCAGCTGAGCTGTGAGGGAAACCCACCTGTAGCATGGATCTGTTGCCAATCAGCTGTAGAGAAATGTCCCTTCTTGGCCACCATCATCTTAAAGAACCATTAGCACCATTAGGTCCTTTGTAAAACCTGCATCTTGGCTCATCCAGATTATTTTCCCCTCCAGTTTCTTCAGGTGAAAAAAAGAAATCCAAAGTCGCTCAGTCGTGTCTGACTCTTTGTGACTACAGTCCATGGGACTCTCCAGGCCAGGATACTGGAGTGAGTAGCCGTTCTCTTCTCCAGGGGATCTTCCCGACCCAGGGATCGAACCCAGGTCTCCCAAATTGTGGGTGAATTCTTTACCAGCTGAACCACCAGGGAAGCCCAAGAATACTGGAGTGGGTATCCTATCCCTTCTCCAGTGGATCTTCCTGGCCCAGGAATTGAACCGGGGTCTCCTGCATTGCAGGCACATTATTTACCAACTGAGCTACTGGGGAGAGCAAACCTTAAATGTTTAAGAATTGCCCCAGCTGAACAGCCCGACTCTGTGAACCAATGGATTTAAGAGGCACTGTCCATTTGTTGTGAGAGAAGGCGAAAAATCACTTCTACAAAATATCCACTTACCTACTTGTGTTCCAAGTCTCATTTAATTCTGAAAACATGTCATGCCATTTTCAAGATGAGACTCAGCAGGTCAGAGAGTTTCGGTCAGTTGCCCAGTCACCCAGCCAGTGAGCCGTGGAGCGGGGTTTGAGCTCTGAACTGTCCTTGCTCCGGTCGGCATAATGCAGGCTTTCCTGCCGCGGGGGCAAAACGAGAATGATGCCAGGGAGACGCTTCCTCCCACAGACTGCTCGTCTGACACTTGGGTGTTTGCACCCAAGAAGGAGGCCTTGGCGCCAGGCCCCTGTGTTTACAGGTCTGGGACCCCACACACAGGGGAACTGAATGCAGAGCCCCCGGGGTGGTGGAGAGCCAGGCCAAGCTCAGAAGCCATGACTGTCAACACAGCAGAGATACTACAGGGAAAGGCAAAAACATTTCAAAGACAGAATCACAGCCATTTTCTTCTTGCTAGAGCCAATAGCTTTTAACTCTCTATTTGAATAGGCTTTTCTTTTCCCCTTAAAAAAAAAAAAAAAAAAGCTGTTCTATTTGTAGCTCTCCTAATACAAGGTCACGGTGTCCACAAGGATGATAGGAGGAAACCTGTCTGTGACGCAGGCAAGTCTTGCCAGTCTTAACATCCCGTGATTCAAAATCGCTGGTCCAGGTGACACTCAGGAAAGAAAATGGACGTCTTTCCCAAATCTGGTCATTCGTGAGAAGGAAATGAACACCATCAGCTGCCACTTGTTACTGGGGAGCCCTTAGGGACCATCTGCTTTATCAGCCTTTAAATTATCTGCAGTCAAGAAGCCCAGCTCAGTCAGTCTCAGAGGCAGCTGGAAACTGAACCAGGGACGTCTGGGAGAACTGAAGTCAGAATCACGAGCTGCAGATGCTGGAGAGGGGTTAAATGATTACCCACACTTTGAAGGAAGCCACACAAGAACCAGTGCCTGAACTGAGGTTTGGGGGACAGGGGAGTACTAACAGTCTAGTCCAGCGCTTCGCAAACTTCAGTGTGTTAATGATAAAACCATGAGATTTCTGTTAAGTGCACTTTCTGTTTCTTTTGGTCCGCAGTGAGGCAGAGATGATGCTTTTCTAGCAAGCTCCCGGCAATGTCACCTTCCCTGTCCACAGACTTGCCTGTCCAAGTTGGAGAGTCTGGAGAACTTTCCTTGTAGAGTCTTCAGTGGTCTTAAAGGAATCGATTTGTAGATCCTCAAAGCCTGTTTTCACTGTTTCCTAAAATCTAAGAAAGTGAGATCAAAGCTGTGTGCTCCCCTTTACAACAGACTTCTTCCTGCTTCTCTTCCCTCCTCTCCTCCATCTCAAAGCTTACAACAGTGCATCGCTTCAGGGTGCAGAAACCCATTCCCAAGCAAAGCAACAATTTGAAATATTGAGAAAGTGACTGTTGAGAAAGAGACTAACTCTAATAACTGGTTACAAATATTTTCACACGTCAAATGGTGTTGATTCATTGCTTTCAACAAAGCTGAAGGAGATGTGAATTATTCGCCAACAGTTATTTTTAGATAATTTTGAGAAAAAAAATCACCAAGTGATTATTAGCATTTATTCAAAAAGAATTCAAAGAATTTAATGATATCTCTATAACAAAACTTCCAACCCCGCTGCTTAAATTTGAACAAAAGTTCTCAGCATTCTATTGAAAAAAAGAAAAACTAAGGTGAGTATTCATTCTGCGAAAGGAAAGTCAAACTGGAGTTCGCATTGCTAAGACAACTCTCTAAAATGGAGCTGGGAGGCCACTGAGGATGTGGGCCTTGGGCAGCTCTCAGTCCTGATAAAATCTGAACTTTGAGCCCTTATTTCCTTAACGCAGGTATCCCGAACACCTGCCCACTGTTCCGGAAGCTCAGGCTACTTGCTGGCCCCTTATCCTTAAATAACTCATGACAAAAAATCAAATAACTTATGAAAGACTATCCTTTATGGGCAAATATCTATTTTCCTGCATCAAATTCGATTTAATTCCTGCCAGACAACTAACAACCTTGTGACTTTTGCCTTGATAAGCTCCTGACTCTCTTCCTCAGAACACTCTTAATGATTTTACCAGAATCTGTGTATCCTGAATTGCAAATCTTAAGACTACAAATTATTCTTTGCAGAGAATTGTCCAACATTGCTGAATTGTATTCCATTTTAGTAGTAATAGTCAACACAGAACTTTTACTTAGTTGTTTTTAGGAAGCAGGACAAAAAAAAAGACAAAATTGATCCAATCATGAAGAGATTCATTTCCAGTAAAAATTGTGTTTAATAATAATAACTACCAAAACATATATTTGCATTTTTATCCATTGTTTACCATTCACTGTATGACTCAATCCAGTGAAACATTTTAACACTTAGAGACTTATGAGCTCTGAGTTTATATACATATTTTTTGTTGTAGAAAAATATGACACTAAGTATCTTCCACAGGGGTAAAGTTCTATATGGTAAAGGAATGAAAATATGAACCAAAGAGAGGAAAGAATGAGGCAACACTGAGAAGAGCTCATTCTACTGTTTCTAAACAGATAATGATATCAAATCACAATGGTACATAGATTCCATTGGAGACTTTAAAAATTATATAACAGTCTTGTTTTAAACACCAATATTTTAAGAAAAGCTTGTTCTTGTATATTTTTAATGGATGATTACACATGGGTTTCACTGGAAACATTTTTATAGAGTAATTTTTAAATATTTGTATTTATTTATTTGGCTGCTTTGGGTCCCACCTGCAGCATGCAGGATCTTCAGTCCTCATTGTGGCATGTGGGAGCTAGTTCCCTCATCAGGGATCGAACTTGGGACCCCTGCTTTTGGGAGTGTGGAGTCTTAGCCACTGGACCACAGGGGAAGTCCCCGGAAACATGTTTTAAATTACATAAAGTGTATTTCAAAATATCAGTATTTATAATAGGGAATTGCCTTCTTTTTAACCTTACGTTTTAGATGTAAACATAAAAATCACGTGTTGCACACAGTTTTTTCAGTTCTTTTTAAGTTTACAGAATAAAACATGTTTGAAGACCAAATGTCATGGCAGAATATCCCTTAGACTTGAGGAGAATATCTTTGGTATCTTCATTTTACCAACCAGTTTTTTATTTGGTTTGCTTTTTAAACAACCGATTCCACTTAAATTATGGGATATTCATTCGTTTGTTTGGTTTTTGTTCTCTGTTTTGGCGGGAGGAGGTAAGAGGGATGGGGAAGGTTGATGGAAAAGATAAAAGAGAACATTGGGTTGGTATCTCCTAGAGATGGTGCTTCTTTGGGTTATTAAATGTACAGCCAACAATTCCAGCCATCCTCTCATCTTTCATCTCTGTTTTACCTTATTTCATACTTTCAAAAATGTATAATGAAAAAAATGCATAAGGTATTACTATTAATAATAAGAACCCTTATGGATTTACCACTCTGCCCATGAAAGAGAGTGGTACCAGTTCTGTTGAAGTCCCGTTTGCACCGCACCTTCACGCCATTCTCCTGACCTTCCTTCTCCCAAAGTAAGCACATCTCTAAAGTCTGTGTATATGATTCCATCACTCAGAAAAAAAAAAAAAAGATTTCCACACACCCCTTAGCAACCTACAGTTCAGCTTTGCCTGTTTCTGCACTTTCTATAAATGTTGTCATATTGCATATATGCTTCTGCAATGTCAGGTTTTCACTTGGCATTTTTTTGAAAGATGCATTCGTACTGCTACATGTAGCTTAAGTTCATTCCTTTTCATTATGGTAAGGTATTATGTAAGTATGGCAGAAATGGTCCATTCTTCTCTTGGTAAACTGTTTCTTAGTACATGTCTCATGTTGTACACACATTAGAGTTGATCTGGGGGTAAGTGTGTATGTGGTGTGTTTACACGTCTCTAGGACTGCTAGGTAACAGAATATTTTGTGTGTGTGTTCAGCTTTACTAGATAATGCCAAATTATTTTCCAAATGGTTAGAATAATTTATATTCCCATCAACAGTATATAATGATATAATTTGTGTATATATATTTCACAGTTGCCTCAGCAACGTGTTCTAAAATGCTTTATCAATTTGGGGGCTGTAAAATGGTATCTCTTCCAGGCTTAATTTCTACATTCCTAATTATAAATGAGATTGAGAGTGTTTACATGTGTTTATCGAGCATTATGCTTTCTCTTCTGTCAAATGCCTTTCCATGCCTTTTGTTTATTTCTTCAGCTAGCTTTTCTCTTTCTGAAAATTGATTTCTAAGATATGTGTGTTATGCATATGTTTGCTATCAAGTGCATATATGTGTTTTATGCACACAATATGTATATTATGAAACATTTTTTTCTGGATAAGTTCGTTTGTTGGTTATATGTTTTGCATGTCTCTTTTCCCAGACTGTAGCTTTCTTTCACATTCATTTTGCCCTTTTTGATAAACAGAACTTCTTAATTTTAATGGCAGTGAGTCTGACAATACTTTCCTTCATGACTTGCACTTTTTGTTCTTGTTTAGAAACTTCTTTCCTACATTGAGGTCAGATTGATATTCTCCTATGCTGTCTGCTATACGTTTTGAAGCTTTCCTTTGCATACTTAATTGGTTGCTGTGTGTGGTGTGAGGTAGGGATTCAGTTATTTTCCTTATACCAACTATTGAATGGTCTACACTTTCTCAAACAATCGCAACGCCAGCTCCATTGTAGAGGAAGTTTCCACTCATGTATGGGGCGTCTTCTGGGCTCAATTATTTTCCACAGGTTTCATTTCTCAAAATCCCTCTCTTCTATAGCTTCCTTCCAACTGTGCCTCAGTCAGTGCAGGGAAGTCATACCTTTATCTTTACCTTGTCTAAGGATTTTTGGAGATATTTGGTTACTCTGTACCCGCATCATAGCACTGATGCAAAGCAGTCATATACAGTACAGTCAGGATGGAGAAGTAAAAGACATGTTCTCTTCTTCTCCTGAGAGAATGCCAAAATCAGCAGAGTGGGAAAGACCGGAGATCTCTGCAAGAAAATTAGAGATACCAAGGGAACATTTCATGCAAAGATGGGCACAATACAGGCCAGAAATGGTAAGGACCTAACAGAAGCAGGAGAGATTAAAAAGAGGTGGCAAGAATACACAGAACTATACAAAAAAGGTCTTAATGACATGGATAACCATGATGGTGTGATCACTCACCTAGAGCCAGACATCCTGGAGTGTGAAGTCACCTGGGCCTTAGGAAGCATTACTATGAACAAAGCTAGTGGAGGTGATGGAATTCCAGTTGAGCTATTTCAAATCCTAAAAGATGATGCTGTGAAAGTGCTGCACTCAATATGCCAGCAAATTTGGAAAACTCAGCAGTGGCCATAGGACTGGAAAAAGTCAGTTTTAATCCAATCTTAAAGAAGGGCAATGCCAAAGAATGTTCAAACTACTGTACAATTCTGCTCATTTCACATGCTAGCAAGGTAATGCTCAAAACCCTTCAGCTGGGCTTCAACAGTATGTGAACCAAGAACTTCCAGATGTACAAGCTGGATTTAGAAAAGGCAGAGGAACCAGAGGTCAAATTGCCAACATTCATTGGATCATAGAAACAGAAAATTCCAGAAAAACATCTACTGTAACTGGAATACAGACTCTCAGCGTAGTGATGTATGAACTCTGGAGCCAAGCTAAACCTGGACTTGAATCTGGTCTCTTCGATTTACTACTTATGTTACCTTGAGTGAGTTACCTCTCATCTCTGCACCTCAATTTCTTCATAGGTTTGCCGTTAAGTGTTAAATGCATTCCAAATGCTTAGCACAGTTCCTGACATACGGCAAGCAGCTAATAATCATTTTTGTTGTGTTGACTCTTGAAATGTCCCAAGTTTACCTCTCCTTGGAGCAGCTGCCTGCCGTGTCACCTGCTGTTAGCACCTCTGCATTTTGGGGAGTCACACAAGCACCACTGACATTGCCCCATTTATTTGGCCATGGGGCTGACCTTGTCTTCCTTCAGAATGTCTGCTGACAATATAAATACTTCATATTGTCATATGAATATAAATTGTCATATGAATATAAATACTTCATATCTCTCCTGGAATTCTTAACTTGTGATGATTGTTTACCAAATGAAGCAAAAAAGATGATTTCCAGTTAGCATGACAGAAAATTTTTAATCGCAGATAGGGGGAACATTGATACATTTAATAATGTGATATTTTTAGTGAAGAAGAATGCTGAAGCAAGAGAAACCTGACCTCGAGTATCCGCTCTCCCATGTGTGCTTGGGTATGTTAACTAACTTCTCTGACTATCTGCTTCTTCATGCAAAATGAAAAGTGGATCATGTAAAATGCAAAGTTTGCTAGATTATGAGGATGGTTTGAATGTATGTAAGTCACCTGGAACAGTTTCTTATGCATAGTAGGTCCTCAATTCATGGCAAATAAACATTTGCTGATTTAAAGAGACTCAGACTCTAAGTTGGATAGCAAAACAACCACCACTAAAGGAACGTCTCCTTTTTCTGCACCGTGGTTTCTGGAGCATGGACTGCAAACTAGCGGTTTCATTTGGATCGTGCAGGGTATTGAACACTTTGAATCTGTTGTCAAAATTTCTAAAATTGGCAGACATATTGACACCGTTGGATGACTTCCACCCTCTTCAAGGTAAGTTTTCACTAGATGTATCAGAAGAGGCAGAAGACACTGTCTCCTAGAAATTAAACATCATTGTAATAACTCTCTAATTTATGATGAGAAACATTAACAGCTTCAGGAATCAGGACTCAAGTCTGTCATCAGCACTTTCTCTTCTAGGAGGAAAGGTACATGGATGGCCAGATTGTAAACAGAGGATCTCTTGGTGAAGAAGAAATCAGAACAAGGGGGATGTTAAACAATCCCAGTGGCCAATGACATCAGTCTAGATGAACTCAACCAACCATGCCCTCCACCCGGCAAGAGCCCAAAGAGACAGTTTTCTGCGTCTGCTCCTCTCTCAAGCAGATAGCCTTGGAGAATGCCATCAACTTTTATTCTCCTTGACTCGTCTGCATTTAGGCTCCGTGCAGATATAGTTCAGTACAAGCCCTCTTATCTAACCAAACTGAGAAATGCAGTTGGGAAAATGTGCTTTAAAAGTTCATTGAAAAAAATGAGAAAATCATAAAAAAGAATGCACTTAGCATTTATTCTAAAACATTTAAAAGTGCCTTTCTTTGTGTGCCGATTTTTTGATATAGGACAAAGACCTATTTTTTAAAATACTGACCTCCTTTCCTTTGTGTAAAGCCTACTCATAAGTCATCATCTGTAATTTCTGTTTGAGTTTCTTTAAAGTAAAGCAACAATGTAAAGACAGCTACAAAGCAACTTGAGATTTTTCCAGTTTTCATCACAGTTTTCCCTTTATGTGTTATTCAATAGCAACTTTATATTCTTTAATTGGAGGATGCTTTACAACACTGTGTCGGTTTCTGCCATACATCAACATGTCCATCAACAGATGAATGGATACAGAAACTGTGATACATACACACAAGGGAATATTACCTGGCTATAAAAGAGAATGCATTTGAGTCAGTCCTAATGAGATGGCTGAACCTAGAGCCTATTATACAGAGTGAAGTAAGTCAGAAAGAGAAACACAAATATTGTACATTAACACATATACATGGAATCTAGGAGGAGGGTACTGATGAACCTACCTGCAGGGCAGCAATGGAGACACAACAGTATTTTAATAAAAACTTTTGTCAAGTTCTTGCATAGCACCCAAATCAATTTTCATAAAAACAATGACCCATTATTTTTTGTACTCATCATTTCACAGGTTCACATCTATTTTAATTACAAAATAGCACAACTAGCACAAACATATTTGGAAACAAGCTCAACTATTTGACTCTAGGAAAGCCTACGATATAACTAGTAGGCGTATCAGAGAGCAGACTACCAGCCAGAAGTACTTACTGAGATCAGTACGTTTCACAAAGAAAACAATACATATTAAGTGGGGGTCGGCTAAAAACACATATTTTATAAACATTTTATTCATATTACGTCTTGTGTACCTGGTTGGATTTAAGCTCCCCTAAATATGATCATAATCCTCTCTTGCTGGCCTCAGATAACTCATCTTCTCTTAGCATCCAATGAATGATTATAAGTCAGGGAGATGTGGTGTATATACAACGGAATAGTATTTAGCCATAAAAACAATGAAATATGGCCATCTGCAGCAACATGGATGGACCTAGAGATTATCATATCAAATGAATTAAGTCAGACAGAGGAGAAATATTATATGACGTCCCTCATATGTGGAATCTATAAAAGTGATACGAATGAACTTATCTGTGAAACAGAAACAGACCCACAGACATAGAAAATAAACCTCTGGTCATCAAAGGGGGAAAGTGGGGAGGAGGGATAAATAAATGGCTTGGGATTAACAGGTAACACTTCTTTTTTTTTTTAATTTTCTTTACTTTATTGTGTTGGTTTTGCCATACAATGACATGAATCCGCCATGGGTATACATATGTTCCCCCTCCAGAACCCCTCTCCCTCCTCTCTCCCGATTCCCTCCCCCTGGGTCATCCCAGTGCCCCAGCCTCAAGCATCAACCCTGGGCTGGCGATTGATTTCACATATGATAATTAACATGCTTCAGTGCCATTCTCCCATATCATCCCACCCTTGCCCTCTTCCACAGAGTCCACGAGACTGTTCTATACATCTGCGTTTCTTTTGCTGTCTCGCATGCAGGGTTCTCGCTGCCATCTTTCTAAATTCCATATATATGCATTAGTATACTGTATTATTGTTTTTCCTTCTGGCTTACTTCACTCTGGATAATAGGCTCCAGTTCCATCCACCTGAGTAGAACTGATTCAAATGAATTTTTTTTTAATGCTGAGTAATATTCCATTGTGTATATGTACCACAGCTTTCTTATCCATTCATCAGTTGATGGGCATCTAGGTTGCTTCCATGTCCTGGCTATTGTAAACAATGCGGCGGTGAACATTGGGGTACACGTGTCTCTTTCAATTCTGGTTTCCTCTGTGTGTATGCCCAGCAGTGGGATTGCTGGGTCAGGTAACACTTCTTATATATACATGCGGGCTTTCCAGGTGGCACAGTGGTAAAGAATACACCTGCCAATGCAGGAGTTGCCAGAGATGCGGGTTCAATCCCTGGGTTAGGAAAATCCCCTGAAGAAGGAAATGGCAACCCACTCCAGTGTTCTTGGCTGAAAAATTCCATAGACAGAGAAGCCATAGACAGAGACAGTTCTTAGGGTGGTGAAGAGTCAGACATGACAGAGCAGATACACACACACACACACACTGTATATACCTGAATAACTTTGCTGTCCACCAGAAATTAATACAATATCATAAGTTAACTATACTTCAAAAAAAAGGTCAGGGAGATTTCCTTCTAGTTTATCACAAACTCACTTTGCAGCTCCAAGTCTGGAATTTGCTTTGCTATAGTCACTCTGTGCTGCTTCCAGGATCTGTTATAAGGATCAAATGAAACCATATCTGTGAAAACACTTGGTAAACTCAAAAGCCCTAATCTACTGGCTAAGTCATTAATTCTGTGGGTGTTCATCACACCATCCTACTAGAGTCTGGGTTCCTTGAGGATAGGAATAAAACCACAACTGCACCGCATCCAAAGCCAGCACAGTGCAAAGCGCAGCGTGGGGACCATTGTGGGGACTGAGTGTGTCTGTACATTTGCAGATCTTCCTTGCTGTTTTCATCTGCCAGGTACAAGCACACCCTGGACACAACATCCCACCGATCCTGCCTGTCCCATAAGTCTTGGAACACTGGTGGCGATTGAGAACATAACAAATATTGCTGCATCTTCCTGGAGGGATCCACTGGTGGCAGGTCCCGAAAGTGAGCTAGGATGACCATGGAGACTGACAAGGAAGTTCCCCTCACAGGTGCTTTTGTCTGGAAGGAGTGGCAGTTTCACATAAAACCACGGCTCAGTTTTTTGGCCATTTTTTTTCTTTCCTCTCTTTCTATTCTATAAAAATTCTCTTCTTGAAATCATTAAACTTTTTTTTTAAAAGGAAAAATTCCTGTTTTCTGAGAAAGGATACAGCTTGCCATGACTAATTTTCCCCGGTCACTGGTCATACCTGGTGACCAGCACTGGTGAAACAGCACTGGTAATGCTGTTTCCTCTTTTCTTTTTTTCTTGATTGCTTGCTTGCTTGTAAAGGGGGAGGGTGAAGATAGAGAAGTGTAAAGATATGTTGGTTATAGATTAAAAAGTATCTAAGTTCTTGACAATTTCAAACATACATACAAAATAGAACGAACATACAAATCCATAACCAACTTTAAAAATTAATGACTTACAGCTGGTCTTGTTTCATTTATTTTATCACCCATGTATGTGCTCATCACTTCATTTATATCAGACTCTTTGCGACCATATGGACTGTAGCCCACCAGGCTCCTCTGTCCATGGGATTCTCCAGGCAAGAATGCTGGAGTGGGTTGCCATGCCCTCCTCCAGGGAATCTTCCCGACCCAAGGATCAGACTCATGTCTCCTGCATCTCCTGCATTACAGGTGGATTCTTCACTGCTGAGCCACTGGGGAAGCCCCATTTTACCACCTGCTACCCCACATATTATTTTGAAATAAATCCTAGATATCAGTTCATTTCATCTGTAAATATTTCAGCATGCATCTGGATATAAACTCTTTTTTTTTAACAAAAAGCCCAAACTCAAATAATTTTACCATACTTGAAACAAGAAAAATTCCTTAATATCATAAAATATCCAGTGTTCAAATTTCCAGTTGTCCCATAAATGTCATAAATAATATAATTATCTTTTCCCTCCTCTCCTTCTTCTTCTTTTTTTTTTTTTTTGCTAGCAACTAAAATATACAATGCTTCCTAGAGTCTTGATACTATTCTAAGCACTTTACATGTTTATTTTCTACAATGATCTTGGGCAAAATTGCTTAGCTTCATCAAGTGCCCATACTCTCCTTATAAAATGATGTTAATACCTCATATACAGGGAGATGATGAAATCTGAGAGATAATGGAGCTTAATTTATCTCCTTTTTTTCCAGTTTGTTTGAAAACCGTATCCAAAGAAGGCCCAGGCAAGTGGCTGGTGTCTTTTTTGGGGGGGGGCGGGGGGAAGGGTTGCACCAGGTTTTACTTGTGGCATGAGAACTCTTAGTTGCGGTGTGTGGGGTCTAGTTCCCTGACCAGGGATCAAACCTGGGACCCCTGCATTGGGAGCATGGAGTCTTGGCCACTGGCCCACCAAGGAAGTCCTGGTTGGCATCTTTTAAATCTCTTGACCATGAGAATCCAGCTCCATGTATTATGTGCCCTTTCTGTCTGTCTCTTTCTCTCTCTCTCTCTTCCTGTTGCAATCATTCGTTGAAGAAACCAGGTTGCTTGTCCCATAGAGTTTTCTACCATATTAATCTGCATGGGCTGCCATAACAAAGTATTCCAGACTGGGTGGCTTAAACAACAGAGACTTATTTTTCCATGATCCTGGGAACCAGAAGTCTCAGATCACGTTGCCAGCAGGGTTGGCTTCTGGTGAGAACTCTTCCAGACTTGCAGATAGCTACCTTATTTTGGGTCATCATGTGGCCTTTCCTCTGTGTGTGCACGCCAAAAGGAAGGGGGAGATCACTGGTGTCTTTTCCTCTTATAAGGATACCAGTCCTATTGGATTAGGGCCTCACTTTTATGATCTCACTTAGCCTGAATTACCTCCTTATGGTCCTGCCTTCAAGTGCAGCCACAGTGGGGTTTAGGGCTTCAATATATGATAATAGGTGGAGAAGGGAAGGAGGGGACTCAATTCAGTCCATTACACCTATGGTCTGGATTTTGTTCATTGCATCCCCATGATGTCATTTAACATATTCTTCTGTCCTCTGAACTTTGGTAGCTTTGTAACTAGATCTAGAGGCTTGATCAGATGAAGATTTAGTTTTTGATAAAACACAATTTCATAATAGAACTCTGTATCTCCATCTATAATATTACTTTATATACATGAATCTCGTATTTATTGGAAGTCTTACAATTTAATTATCCAAACACAGAACTCAATTCCTCAAAGTAGCCAAACTATAGAGTATATTTTCTGTATAACCCTGTCACATTTTTCAACGATAAAATCACAAAATATGATACCAAGAGCTCGTGTTTAATGAGCATCACCAGACACTTTGTTCTTCAGAACAAGCCTTTTCATGCAGGAATGTGGTTTCCTAATGTTGTCAATGGAGAAAATAAGATGCTCAGAAATCTTATTAAACTGACTTTTAAAAACATCTCCTCAAATATTTCGTCAAATGCTGCTGCTGCTGCTAAGTCGCTCAGTCATGTCCGACTCTGTGTGACCCCATGGACTGCAGCCCACCAGGCTCCCCATCCCCACGATTCTCCAGGCAAGAACACTGGAGTGGGATGCCATTGCCTCTTCAAATTGGGTGGGGCATTAAATCAGGAGACAATCTCCCTAAGAGAGAGAGAGCAGGTCATCAATGAATCTTCACCCAACTTAGTGACATGAAGTCTCACCACAGCAGTTTGATTCCTGATGAGACTGAAATGCAAAATATGTGCGGAGAGATCCACCCCCAAACCCTTTTATATGTTGAGTTCCTACTACCTGCCTATGCCTCCTTTTACTTTTAAGTATTTCCACCGATTTGGGGTAAAAATCCTTACTTGATTGGACCCCAGCCCTTCACGGTTATTAAGTTTAGTCTTTAGACGGTGATTACTGTACATGGGATTCTAAAGTCCACTTTGTGGATTAACTCCATTAATTCCCACAACAGCCCTCACAGGTGGGTACCACTGTTCTCCCCATTTTGTAGGTGAGAAAAACGAGGTCAGAGAAGAGGAGGAACTTGCCCAGGGTCAGCCAGCGTGTGAGCGCCGGCGTCCGGATTTGGACTCAAGCCGGCTGGCCCCGGAGTCTGCCCCCACGAGGGCAGGGCGCCGCGTGCCCTGCGCACCCTCGGAGGCCGCACCGGGCCGCCACGGCCCGTCTGCCACTTGGCACCCTCCGTCACCCAGCAGGGTTCCGCACCAGCGCCGGGCACATCCAGACGGCTGGCGGCTCGTACGTACCAGGGCCCTGCCATCGGCCAGTCTTCCGTATTCCTCACAGCAGGGAAGCCGCTTTGGGAAAAGTCCTTTGGGCCAGAAAACAGAGCCGAGGACACGAACGACGGGGATCGGGGAACGCAGCCCGGCTCGTGGACTGGAGGCGGGAGAAGGGCCGGCCCGGGGATGCGCGCGGGGCCCCGCGTGTCCGGCCCTCCTCTCCTGCGCGCGCTCCCCGCCTTCCTCCGGGGCGCAGGCCCCGGAGGCTGATCCCAGGGCACCGCATCAGCCCGCTCCCTGGCCCGCTGGCTTCGGAGAGACCCAGCCTTGAGAGGCGCTGACGGAAGCCGGGAGGAGAGCGGGAGCAGCGGCTCTTCCCCTCTCTGCCTCCCTGCTCCTTCATCAGCCTCTGCTCGGCCTCCCTTCCCCTGCCCCTTCCCAGCCTACAAGGGTGGGGACACTTTCCCGCTGCCGCTCCTCTCTGGGCGCCTTAAGCCCTCACCTGTTCCCTTGACCCGATTCACCCCTCGACAAGCAATGCCTGCATTAGAGTCCTATCGTTGTACCTTCTGGGTGAACTTGGTTTCGTGCTGGAACTCAGATTCGGGTACCAAAGCGATGCATGTGGGCTGAGCAAAGGGGGAGTCAAAAGACTTAGCGAGGGGCCCACTGGGGTAGGTTGGTTTGGCAGCTGGGCCTGAATCGAAGTGTAAGCCTCAGATACCCTTCAGACGCGGTGCTGGCTGAGCTCCATAGATGATTTTAAGAGGTTTTATTTACGGTCTACCCATTTTGGTAGCCTGGCAAATCCCTCCTCCTGTCTGAGAGTAATGTTTCCAAGCCTCTAAAGGTCTTCCCAGCCTGTGGCTGGCTAGGCTGCCGTTAATCCTAGGACAGGGGTGGAGAACGCCTCACAAATGCGTTTTGCTTCTGCTATGACCCCAAACATTACAGTAGGTCCTTTCTAGTGTGGAAGTTAGATGCCCCCAATGCCTCAGTCTTGCCCCTGGTTCTTCCTCTTGCTAGCCATGTAACCTTGAATAAATAGGTACTACCCCGAGGCCTCAGTCGTTCTCATCTGTAAAATGGGGGTAATAACAGAGTTAGAGCAAGAACTAAGTGACCTACTACATATAGGGCTTAGACCAGTGCCTGACAGCAGCAAATACTCAACACACGTTAGCATCTCTACCCTCATGTAGCCACCGGACCTTAATAGTTTACTTCACCTTCTATGACTCCATTTATGTCTCCATAAACTGGGAAACAATAGTGACCTCCTGGGTCAGTGATCTCCTGTGTGGAGATAAGGAAGAAAACGTCAATGGAAGCGTTCTAGAAACTGTAGAGCATCACATGAATGCAAGGTCTTTTAAAAAATACATAACAATAATTATCACAACTTAAAAACCAGCAGAAGGCCCTAACTAATGTTTCAAAAAGCTTCTGTACCAATGTTCACAATGGTACAGAGAAGGAAATTTAATAATAAGGCCCATGAGACGGTCTTAGATAACAAACCATTTTTTTTTCAAAAAAGATCAAGAGAACTTCTGAGACAGGGATTCTGTTTCCTTCTGAGGCTAGCAACTTGAAAGTTGTTGCTGAAAAGTAATTTCTACCAAAATATGTTGCCCAAATTAACTGACCATCAAACCAGCCCTGAGCAGTGACTAAAGGACACCAGGTCAGATGCAGTGAAATAAGCAAGTCACCGCCGAGAGCTGTCAGGGCCCCCCAAGCATCCAGAGTAGGCCACTCCCCGTGAAATGAGTAAGTCACCTCCGAGAGCTGTCAGGGCACCCCCCCACCACCAAGCATCCAGAGTAGGCCACGCCCCTCTTCAGGGCAGCACACCTCCCTGCCCACTCTTGCCCACACCCAGGAGGGCAGACAGCCATAGTCCAGAGTCCATGGCTGTGACTCTGGAAGACTAGACTCTCAAACTATAATCCTTTTGTTTTCCTGCCATTCATTCCTTCCCTTCCCTTCATGATAATAAAGGCATGGACTTTGAGGTGAGGGTGTTAACCTCGTGAAACTCAAAGGATGGGCTGTGGGCCAGCAGGATCAGTGTTACCTGGAGCTGGTTAGAAATGCAGAGCCTTGGGCCCACCCCAGACACAATGAACCAGAATCTGCATTTTAGCACAATCCCAGGGGATTCATATGCTCACTAAAATTTGAGAAGCACTGTTTTCATCTTTCTGAACCTCACATTGGGTTGGCCAAAAAGTTCATCTGGGTTTTCCCAATAACGTCTTATGGAAAAATCCAAATGAACTTTTTGGCTAATCCATGCCTATCCTGCAAGGTTATTGTGAGGATTAAATGTATTCAAAGTGCTCGGCTAGTAGCAGGTGCTAAATATGTTCTCATCATTCTCCTTCACCGAGCGCCTGGCCCTGCCTGCCTCCGTGCCGACTCCCTCTCCTTGGCCTAGCCTTCTGGACACTGACCTTAACTTGCTTCCTCGGACGCTGGCATTTGGCTGGTGCCCCAAATTGACCTCAGCTCTTTCCTCGGAGTCCCTGGCAGGCTCACTGGAGGCTACTGCTATACTTCTCAGCGCTCCGCACTGACCCAGACTCTGCCCAAGTCCCATCTCTCTTGGCCCATCCTTGCTTGTGGACACCAAACACCCTACAGCAGCATTTATTTTTAGTCACGTTGCCATTGCTCAAAATGGCACATACTGCTCCTTGGTATGTGCCTTCACAGACTCACACGGTGCTGCGTCCAGCATAAACGCTTAACTAAATCTGCCGTAGGAGAGTGAAGGAAGAACAAGCCTTTGCTTCACACTAAGCCACAGTATCAGGGTTCATATCTTTGGGCAGGTTTGGTCTCTTTGCGTTTCCTTTTTCTCACCTTTCTTAATCATCCAGAAGTGTGATGTAGAAGGCTGAGACTGCATGTTGACCCAGGAAGAAAGGGCCAGTGAGAATGCCCAAACTATCAGGATTCTAGACCCTGAGCCTCTTTGCGTGGGAGCCCCTGTGGCTTCTCAGGGTCCAGCCCTGCTCACTGTGATTCCACACTGATGCTTGAGGCCAAAATACCAGATGACGATAAAGTGCTCTGGTCCTGGCCTGGTCTTCTCTACTTAGGTCTTCATAGGCTGATGGTGTCCTGTCCAACCGTCTTCACTAGGCAGTACTTACTGCCTGCTGCAAGTCCTATGGAAAGAAGCGTCTGCCTGTGACCGTCTCTGGATACCCCCTTTGGACAATTGCTGTTGGATGAGCTGTCCCACCCAGACAATTTTGAGATGCATCACCCCCCATTCTCACCCCAAGCAGCCAATGACTGATGGATACAGGGGCATAAATCCTGGTCCCCTAGTTTCAAGGCAGAACAACTGTGTGGTGCAACTTATATTTTAGAGTGCTCATGGATCAGACCAAGGCTCAAAGTTACCTGAGATCACATCCTGCTTCCCTTACTCTCTTACAGGCTTCTTTCCAGGGGGTCCCTCAATAAACTATATGCATCTAAAACTGTTTCAGGTTCTGCTTCCAGGAAACTTGACCTAAGACAATGTTCTTGGGAAACCCAATATATAAAACAAATGAAGGAACTGTTTCACTTGTACCTGGGTGGAGGGCAAGGAATGGTTACTGACTGGTTCTCCTGAATGTATGGTGACTGCAATGAAACTCTCCAGAGAATAGTCTAGAAATCATACAACAAATTAAAAGTTAACGTTGCTCAGTCATGTCTGACTCTTGGTGGGTCACCCCATGGACTATACCGTTCATGGAATTCTCCAGGTGAGAATACTGGAGTGGGTAGTTTTCCCTTCTTCAGGGGATCTTCCCAACCCAGGGATCAAATCCAAGTCTGCCGCATTGCAGGTGGATTCTTAACCAGCTGAGCCACAAGGGAAGCCCAAGAATACTGGAGTGGGTAGCCTATCCTTCTCCAGGGGATCTTCCCAACACAGGAATCGAACTGGGGTCTCCTGCATTGCAGGCAGATTCTTTACCAACTGAGCTGTCAGGGAAGCCCACAATAAATTGAGGCAAGAACATAAGATTACTGGTCCAGATACACTCCTCAGGGAAGATTTGTGTCATATTTTAGAGTCCACAAATAAGTGATATCATATGGTATTCGTCTTTGTCTGACTTATCTCTTTCAGTGTGGTAATCTCTAGGCCCATTACTTATTCTTGCAAATGGCATTACCTCACTTTTTTACAGCTGAGTAATATTTATACATATATATATATATGTATGTATGTATGTGTATATATACCACATCTTATTTATTCATTTATCTGTCAATGAATATTTAAGCTGTTTCCATGCCATGGCTATTGTAAATTGTGACGCTATTGGCAGATTGGGCTGCATGAAACTTTTTAAATTATAGTTTTCTCAAAATATATGCCCAGAAATGAGACTGGTAGATCATACGGCAGCTCCATTTTTAGTGCTCTGAGGAGCCTTCAGACTGTTCTCCATGGTGCCTGCACCGGTTTCCACTCCCATCAACAGTGTGGGAGGGCTCGGTTTTCTCTGTACTCTCCCCAGCAGGTAGTCGTAGACTTCCCAACGAGGGCCATACTGACCAGGGTGAGGTAGGAGCTCACTGTAGCCTTGGATTTGCATTTCTCTCATAACTAGCAATGCTGAAAATCCTGTCAGGTGCCTACTGGCCATCTGTATGCCTTCTTTGGAGAAATATCTATTTAGGTATTCTGCCCATTTTTTTTATTGGCTTGTTTTTTTTTTTGTTATTGGTTGTATGAGCTGTTTGAATATTTTGTAAATTCGGCCCTTGTCAGCTGCATCACTTGCAAATATTTCCCCCCATTCTGTAAGCTGGCCTTGTTCTTTGTTATGGTTTCCTTTGCTGTAGAAAAGCTTATAAGTGTGATTAGGTCCCATTTGTTTACTTTTGCTTTTATTTCTATTGCCTTGGGAGACTGGCCCAAGAAAACTTTGTTGTTGCTATTCAGTTGCTAAGTCATGTCTGGCTCTGCAACTCCATGGACTGCAGCATGCCAGGCTTCTCTGCCCTTCACTATCTCCCTGAGCTTGTTCAAACTCATGTCCACTGAGTCAGTGATATCATCCATCTCATTCTCTGTCACCCCATTCTCCTCTTGCCTTCAAGTCTTTCCCAGCATCAGGGTCTTTTCCAATGAATCAGCTCTTCTCATCAAGTGGCCAAAGTATTGGAGCTTCAGCTTCATCATCAGTCCTGCCAATGAAAGTTCAGGGTTGACTTCCTTTAGGGTCAACTGGCTTGATCTCCTTGCTGTCAAGGAACTCTCAAGAGTTTTCTCCAACACCACAGTTCAAAAGCATCAATTCTTTGGGACTCAGACTTCATTATGGTCCAACTCTCTCACACCAATACATGACTACTGGAAAAACCATAGCTTTGACTATACTGACCTTTGTTGGCAAACTGATGTCTCTGCTTTTTAATGTGCTGTCCAGGTTCGCCATAGTTTTTCTTCCAAGGAGGAAGTATCTTTAAATTTTGTGGCTACAGTCACCACCCCCATTGATTTTGGAGCCCAAGAATATGAAATCTGACAGTTTCCACTTTTTCCCCATCTACTTGCCATGAAGTGATAGGGCCGGAGGCCATAATCTTCATTTTTTCAATGTTGAGTTTTAAGCCAGCTTTTTCACTCTCCTCTTTCACCTTCATCAAGAGGCTCTTCAGTTCCTCTTCACTTTCTGCCATTCAAGTGGTATCATCTGTATATCTGAGGTTGTTGATATTTCTCCTGTCAATCTTGATTCCAGCTTGTGAGTCATCCAACCCAGCATTTCATATGATGTACTCTGCATACAAGTCAAGTAACCAGGGTGACAACATACAGCCTTGATGTACTCCCTTTCCAATCTTGAGCCAGTCTGTTGTTCCATGTCTGGCTCTAACTGTTGCTTCTGGTCCTGCGTACAGGTTTCTCAGGAGGCGGGTAAGGTGGCTGGTATTCCCGTCTCTTTAGGAACACTCTGCAGTTTGTTGTGAACCCCTGGGTGGCGGATCAGCTCCAGGGTGGCAACAGCAGCAGTGAGGCCAGGATGCCCTCCACTCCTGGGTGCCTCCAGTACTGGCTCCTGCCTTCCTTGTACCCCCTCCCCAGCCACTCAGGAAGGGCCTCTGCCTCGACCCCCAGCCACAGGTCTGCCAACATCCGGTGGCCAGTGAAGGTTTACATGCTCAAAGAGGATCAGCAGTGGGACAACCAGGGCACCAGGCACGTCACCCAGCTACGCTGAGTGGCTGAAGAGCATGTCCCTGCTAGTTAGGGCCTGACAAAACATGGCCCACTGGAGAAAGAATGGCAAATCATTTCAGCATTCATGCTTTGAAAGCCCCATGAACAGTATGAAAGGTAAAAAATATGGCAATGAAAGATGAACCCCCCCAGGTAGGTAGGTATCCAATATACAATTGGGGAAGAGTGGAGAAGTGGCTACAGAAAGAAGGAAGAAGATGAGCCAGAGTGGAAATGATGCAGTTTGGTTGTATCTACTGTTGAAAGTAAAGTTCAGTGTTATAAAGAACAATATTGTATAGGAACCTGGAATGCTAGGCCCATGAATCGAGGTAAATTGGTTGCAGTCAAACAGGAAATGGCAAGAGTGAACATCGACATTTTAGGAATCAGTGAACTAAAACGGACAGGAATGGGAGAATTTAATTCAAATGACTGTTATATCTACTACTATGGGCAAGAATCCCTTAGAAGGAATGGAGTAGCCTTCACAGTCAACAAAAGAAAACGTTGGTATGATCTGTATCAGAGAATGTTTTGCCTATGTTCTCTTCTAGGTGTTTTATGTTGTTATGTCTTATATTTAAGTCTTTAAGCCATTTTGAGTTTCTTTTTGTGGATGGTATGAGGGTGTGTTCTAACTTCATTGGTTTATATGTTGCTGCCCAACTTTCCCAACACCACTTGCTGAAGAGATTGTCTTTTCTCCATTGTATATTCTTGCCTCCTATGTTGAAGATTAATTGTTCATAGTTGTGTGGGTTTATTTCTGGGCTTGCTGTTTTGTTCCATTGATCTATATGTCTGTGTGTGTGTCAAGACCATACTGTTTTGATTACTGTAGCTTTGCAGTATTGTCTAAAGTCTGAGAGGGTTATGCCTTCTGCTTTGTTCTTTTTCCAAAGGATTGCTTTGGCAGTTCTGGATTTTTTAAATTGTTTTATAATATACAAACTTTAGGATTATTTATCCTAATTCTATGAAAAATGTCATGGGTAATTTGATAGGGATCACATTAAATCTGTTGACTGCTTTGGGTAGTCATTTTAAAGATATTAATTAATCCAATCCAAGAGCATGGGATATCTTTCCATTTCTTTGAATCATCTTCAATTTGCTTTAGTAACATTTTGTAGTTCTCAGCATGTAAGTCTTTCACCTCCTTGGTGAGGTTTATTCCTAAGTAAATAAATTTTATTTATTTATTTATTTTTTGCTGCAATTTTAAAAGGAATTGTTTGTGTACATTCTCTTTCTGATATTTCATCATTAGTGTAAAGAAATGCAACTGATTTCTGTATGTTAATCTTATATCCTGCTACCTTGATGAATTTGCTTACCAGTTCTAGTTTTTGTGCAGCATCTTTAAAGTTTTATATTTATTGCATAATGCCATCTGCATCTAATGACCATTTTACCTCTTTTATTTCCTTCTCTTGTCTGATTGCTGCAGCTCGGTCTTCCAATACTATGTTGAATAGAAGTGGTGAGAGTGAGTGTCCTTAGCTAGTTCCAGATTTTAGCATGAAGGCTTTCAGCTTTTCACCATTGAATTTTACATTGTCTGTGGGTTTGTCCCACATTATCCTGAGAAATGGCCCCTCTATACCCACTTTGGTAAGAGCCTTTTATCATGAAAGGATGCTGAATTTTACCAGCTGCTTTCTCTGCATCTATTGGGACGATCTTGTGGGTTTTGTCTTTTGTTAATGTGGTGTATCACATAATTAATTTGCATATGTTGAACCATCCTTATGACTCTGGAATGAATCCTACTTGATTGTGGTGTGTGATCTTTTTTATATGTTGTTGGATTCAGTTTGCTAATACTTTGTTGAGAACTTTCAGATCTATATTCATCAAAGACATTGGCCCGTAATTTCCTTTTTGGTAGTGTCTTTATCTGGTTTTGGTATCAGAGTGATGGTGGCATCATCATAGAGTGACTTAAAAAAAAAAAAACAACTTATAAGATACAAGTTTTAGGGAATTTGACTGGCATTGCTAAAAATTCAGTCAGTTCAGTCACTCAGTTGTGTCTGACTCTTTGTGACCCCATGGACTGCAGCATGCCTGCTTCCCTGTCCTTCACTATCACCCAGACCTTGCTCAAACTCATGTCCATTGAGTTGGTGATGCCATCCAACCACCTTATCCTCTGTTGTCCCCTTCTCCTCCTGCCTTCAATCTTTCCCAGCACCAGGGTCTTTTCCAATGAATCAGCTCTTCTCATCAGGTGGCCAAAGTATTGAAGCTTCAGCTTCAGTATTAGTCCTTCCAATGAATAATCAGCATTTATTTCCTCTAGGATCAACTGGTTTGATCTCTTTGGCATCCAAGGGACTGTCAAGAGTCTTTTCCACACCACAGTTTGAAAGCATCAATTCTTCAGTGCTCAGCCTTCTTTATGGTCCAGTTCTCACACCCATACATGACTACTAGGAAAGCCATAGCTTCCACTATACAGGCAAAGTAATGTCTCTGCTTTTCAATACACAAACCTTTTTAAAGCTTTGTAATAGCATCTTGTTTGTCTAGGTTTGCCATAGCTTTTCTTCCAAAGAGCAAGCATCTTTTAATTTCATGGCTGCAGCCACGATCTGCAGTGATTTTGGAGCCCACAAAAATAAAGTCTCTCACTGTTCCCATTGTTTCCCATCTATTTGCCATAAAGCGATGGGACTGAATGCCATGGTCTTAGTTTTTTGAATGTTGAGTTTTAAACCAACTTTTTTACTCTTCTCTTTGACTTTCATCAAGAGGCTCTTTAGTTTTTCTTTGCTTTCTGTCATAAGGGTGGTGTCATCTGTGTACCTGAGGTTACTGGTATTTCTCCTGGCAATCTTGATTCCAGCTTGTGTTTCATCCAGCCCAGCATTTTGCATGATGTACTCTGCATATAAGTTAAATAAGCAGGGTGACAATACACAGCCTTGATGTACTCCTTTCCTGATTTTGAACCAGTTGTTGTTCCATGTCTGATTCTAATTGTTGCTTGTTGACCCACATATAGGTTTCTCAGGAGGCAGGTCAGGTGGTCTGGTATTCCCATCTCTTTAAGAATGTTCCACAATTTGTTGTGATCCACACAGTCTAAGACTTTAGCAAAGTCAATGAAGCAGAAGTATATGTTTTTCTAAATCCAGTAGAAGTTTGCTAAAATTTTATTGGTTTTAGAGCTCATATTTTATGTAAAGCTTGGAGACTTTGATGCTTAATAGCTTCAATTTACTATTTCTCTAAGGTTTTAAAGTGTCATTAAACTTTATCTCACCAATGGAAATAGTTAATAGTAAACTTTAGGGTGTGAAGCAAAAATATGTTGTTCATCCAGCATTATCAGAAGAAAAATCCATAAGTATGCATCAGAAAAACAAAAAGAATCTGAGAGCTGAAGAGCTTTCCAGAAATTAGCTAATCAGAGTTGGCAAACATTTAGCACAGATGCTTCAGCTTCCTCAGTCTGTCCCCATGGCAGGCATCATCAGCCAATCACTACATTCTTCTACCATGTCTGAACAGAGCTTTAGAGTGCTTCTCAATTCTCAGAAACAATCCTTGATTTAGACAGTAGATTCTTCAGTTACAGGTAATGGAAACCAACTTGAGCCAACCTGGAGCCCAATAGAGAGAAATTTCATACAAACATACAAAGGTATCTCCCCAAAGTCGAGTGCAAGAATGCAGCTGGGCCTCAGCAACCAGGAACTTGAAAGCCCTTGATTCTGGGGTTTTGCGTGCTTCCCTCACTCTTTTCTGTCTGCAGTCGGGCTTTCTCTGCATTTCTAGCTGCTTGAGATCATGTGGTCACTCAGACTCAAAGTACTCATAATTAGAGACTCTATCTGAATCTTAGCACCAAATTCCCAAGAGAGAGGGTCTGAGTGGCTGTGCTTGGGTCAGGTAACCACTGCGGGCCCAGTCAGCCATAGTCTAAAAGAAGTGACAGCTTTCAAAGCGGCTATGCTGTGCCCAGTCCTGTGGACCAGGGAGCAGATCTCAGCGAGAGCCAGGACGGCTCGCCACCTGAGCAGATGGCCTGGGACAGTTTCCATTATCATTATCCATCAACAGGTGGAGGCAGAAGACATGAACCATATTTTACCTTCAGGATCTAAAGCAGGGCAGATCAATAGAATTTTCAGTGACGATGGAAATGTTCTAGATCTGTACTCTCCAATATGATGGCCACCCAGCTCATGTAATAGGATAGAAAATTAAAAAGAGGAGTCCCAGCTTTTATTTCCAGTTGTGTTATCAACCAGCTATGTGGCCTGGGAGCCAGGTTTTCATACCTTTAAACTGGAGAGGCCTAGATTTACATTGACTAGTATGGTGCACTCGAAACGTGTCTGGGGTTCTCAATTTTTTTTTAACACTTTATTTGTTTGGTTGCACTGGGTCTTAGTTGTAACCTGTGGAATCTTTAGTTGTGGCATGTGGGACCTTTCAGCTCCGGCTCACACTCTTAATTGTGGCATACAAACTCTTAGTTGTGGTATGCGGGATCTAGTTTCTTGGCTAGGGATTGAACCTGGGGCCCTTGCATTGGAGCACAAAGTCTTCACCACTGGACCACCAGGGAAGTCCCAAGGGGAACTGAATTTAATCTTGTTTATTTTTAATTAACTTAAATTTAAATAATTGTATGTAGCACTATACTAGACAATGTAAATCTAGGCCTTTCCAGTTTAAAGGTACGAAAACTGGGCTCCCAGACCGCATAGTTTGTCAATAACACAACTGGAAATAAAAGCTGAGACTTTTCTCTTTAATCTTGTATCCTATTAGTTGGAATTGGGTAACCTAGATTAGCGGACTAACCAAATAATCCAAATTTGGCATTTTAAATGTCTAGACCTAACCATTGTTTGATATAAGGCTTTCTGAAATGTTATTAAGCACTTTCCTGCCTTGGGAGAAAAAAAGCCATGTGGCCATAACTGTAGACTTTTCTGAATGGCACAAAGTCGTAATTGTGAAGCGCATGTGTCCCTCTGGGTAATACAGTGGGGCCCTGAGAACAGGGCCCAGTGAGGCTGCCAGGGCTGGCTTCCCCACACGGCACATCTCTGCTGCCGGGAGTGAGTGGCAGCTTCCTCCCTCTTTGTCACATTCTGATGTGACGGCTCCTGACAGCATCCCACCTCCCTTCACTAATTCGGCAATGAACCAAGTGCAGGCGCTTAATCCATCAGTGGGTTTAATTTCACCCACAATTCTAAACCATTAAGCCTGGGGGAGCTTCCCAACTGAGTCAGGTACACAGAGTCTTGTACAAAATTTTCCACAAACACATTTTTTTTCTCTTAAGGGTCTATGACAATGCAAGTCTCATAAAAGCTGATTGTGGGATAAATGGTATGATGCTTTATTTTACTTTAATTGTGCATCTATAACGTCAATGTTGTCATGACTAGGGTCCCGGGACAGAACAAGACAGTGCACAAAATAGTGAGAAATGAGCCTGAAATTGGGTATGGATTATTTCAGATCCCTTTCCTGAGCTGTTTCTCCATTGTGCACGCTTAAGTCATTGGATAGGAACAGCTTTATGGGTCTTTTGAAGATGTTCTAAAAACCAAAGTAAATGCTAAGAACACTAAAAGAAAGAGCGGTACATTCATCTCAGTATTCTGTATTTATACAAAGACCAGATTTGCAGTCATTGTATCTATTCAAAACATACCTGAGTGTTTGGAAGCCGGAAAGGGCTCAAAACAAGGAGAATAACTCACAAAGCCCGTGCACTGGAGCCCCTGGCCGGCCCCCAGGGGAAACGAGCCACTCCGATGGCCTTCAGCCTGGGTTCCATGCTCCACTCCTGGGGCCCAGCCTGAGACCACATGAAAAGGGTGACCGCAGGGAAATCTGGGTCCTGCTTCCTGGACCCCCAAAGCCAGTGAATGATGATGCACTCCGTTCATCTCCTCTCGGGAGAAGATAATCCCTTTGAGAAAAAGTCCTCTGACACAATTAAAGGTTCAGGCTTCTTGGCATCAAATGAGGGTAGTTTTCAGTTGTCTGGGAAAATTGTTTATAAAGGCACTACCAGCAGATAGGCATTCTGGACTTTTCCTTGGCCTTCTGGAACAGCTCGCTTGAGGTTTGGCTCATGAGAAGCACTCGTTTTGCCTATGCACTGCTTTAGAAAATAACTTCGCCAACACGTTCATCGTTCCATTATTATTTATAGGCAAGTTCTGATTATCCACCAGGCAGGTTCCTGGCACGGTTTTCAGCTCTCTGTTTGTCGTTCTCACCTCCCACTGACACACACTTGCTGCAGCTTGTAGCGACTCAGAACTTCCCCTGAGTCACGGCTCAGCTGTCCCCCACTCTGAAGAGGGCTACAAACCGAAACAGGCTACAAACCAAAACAACCCTGATCTACCTTTCCCCAGCCTTCCCCAGGAGAGTTAGGAGGTCCCCAGAGAGACCTGGGGTAGCGGCAGGGATGGGGGTGCGGGGGAGGCTGTGATCAGGGACTGTAGCTGCCAGGCAGCGGGCGGAGCCCCAAGCATACACGTGCCAGCGGCCTGGAGGCTGGAGAGCGGGTCACTAACTCAGGCAGGTTAGAGATGGAACAGTTCTGCGCGCGGCATCTCTTTGCTGTTTCAAGTATTCCGTATTCCTGAGACAGGGGACACGCCCTTCCCACCTCAGATTCTAGAGGTATACAAACTGCTAGGTCCCATCCTAAGTCCTTCCTTCCTGTCTGCACCACGAGCCCCCAGGGAATGCAGCACCGCAGGCGTTTCACAGTAAAGGACCTCTCAAGGATATCTGACTGCAAGTACAAAGGATAAAATATTGGAAGCTGAGCTAAACTTAGAAAGGTTTTGGCTGAGGGGTGTCTTCTGGGTCCCCTAGTCCCTGAGCCAGAGCAGCCTCCAGGCCTGGCCGGGTTCCGAAGCCTCGGTCTCGGCTCTGGAGGCTTCTGGTTTCGGCCGGTCTGAGGTTCGAGTGTGAGCACCTCTTCCAAACATCGCCAGGCAAGGCTCATGTGCAGCCTAGATGGAGAGCTGCTGGCTTAGAGCCTCGCTTGGCTGCCTGTGTTTGCGAGTGAGGCTCTTCAGTGGCACAGCTGTGGCTCCGCTGATTTAGAATAAACGTTTGGATAGGAAGGGGAGGAGGGCACACACAGAGAGGACAATTCAGGAGCCACGGCGCGTCGTTAGGTCAGCGCTTCATTCACCCGTTCCCTCAACAAACATTTATTGAAGGCTGCTGCGTGTGTGCTTGTACGTGCTCAGTCTTGTCAACTCTCTGTGACCCCATGGACGGTAGCCCACCAGGCTGCCCAGGCCATGGAATTTTCCAGGCCAGGCATGAGTACTGGAGCAGGCTGCTACTAGGATGCCAAAATGCACGGTGACTTCATTGACCTCAAGGCCAGACCAGCTCTCAGGAAGAAGCATTTGGACACCTTCTTCAGGCCCCCAGGGTCCCCCACAGGAGCCGTCCTGCCTCTTCCTTGAGTGTGGCCAGTTAGTGACTCACAAGGCGCCTATACTTGCGCACGGTTTGACAGAACATACATTATCCTGCTGCCTAGAGGCTCCGGTTGCTATACAGAGTGCAGTTGCTTGAATTATGACAGTTATCTCTGCTAATAAAGTTCACTTTTTTACAGCAGAGTTATAAATACATAGGCAGCTTGCATACCCAAGGAGGCCCGTGGGAGGAAACGCTGAGGCCCTTCTAGAACAGAAACTGCTCCCTAGCACCCGCATGTATATAACTTTCCTGATTCCCTACCAAAAAGGTTCGTTTTTCCAGGCTTACTGATGGAAAGGAGTTACTGTAAAGAGCCCTGGTAAGAAAAGCAGCAATCAGCATCCTTGACCCATGCATTTTTTCCCTCGGGCCCCCAGATGGATTCACAGTGATCCACTTTCCTTTTCCCCAGGGAAAACTGGTCCCACAGTCTCTGAGGAAACTGGGATGGTGTTAACTGCGATGTTTGGAAAAAAAACAGCCAAATGTTGATCAGGAAGAGGGGCACAGGAAGGGGCATGGCCTATCTTGTAAATTTGAGCCACACAAATAAGTTCATTAAATCAAGGATGTGCTCAGAGTGCTGGGAAGGCATATAAAGCAGCAGCAGAGAAATAAATCTGGCCGGTGATCTGGAGAAGAAAAGCTAGTGGAGGAATTTTCTAAGAGGAGCTTTAACTTTTTACTGAATGCAGGAATACTATAAATTACTAATCAGCTGGCTATAATTTTACCATTTAGCACAGGATTTGAGTGGCTTGCAAGAGAGTGTACCGTGTGGGTAATAACAGGTAAGGTGGTGAATGTTACAGAGCACATTTCTTTAAAATATATAGCTAGCTACTTTGGTAATATATATGTTTATTTGCAAAGAAAATTACGATTATGGTGTGAACAGCATGTAGCAGGCACGGCTGCTTGTCTCATCCACAGCTTTTTCCTCCCGGTTTCCTTTTTAGTCAAGCACTGGTTCAGGATGGGGGATGGTGTCTAGCCTCCCCCATGTGACACAGTGGAGAGTGACTTTTCCCTACTCCTGGGATCAAAGGGAAATCCTGCCCTCCTAAGCCAATCTCAGGGACAATTCCCGCGTGCTGGGGCTGGTGCAGGGACGGGTGTGCTGGATGGTCTGCAGCCAGTGGCGATCACATCCCCTTCCAAGTCTAGGAAGCAAGCATCCCTGGAGTCACTGTCTCTGCCTGTCCCAGAGGATTGCTCACAAGAGGAATTCAGGGCAAAAGGATGGTGTCAATCCTCTAGGGATGGCTGGAGCGACGCATGTGAGCAGGTGAGACTGTCAGCAGCCTCCTGGCACAGACTTGAGGAATCACACACGCAGGTGGTGTTTCAGGCTAAGATCAGGCAGGCTCAAACTCTCTGATCGTCAAGGATAGTCCTGAACTCTGCTTCCCAGCTCTCCCAGCAGTCATGTGTGCCCCTAACTCTGTATTAAGGCTTTTATATCCAGAATGCACAGAATGGCCTTAGTCATCCACCTGAACCCTGACTGATACAGCAGCCGCGTGGTCCAGTGCTGGCCAATAGGCTGGACGGCTTCTCCTTACTCCTGAGAAGGAGACGCTGGGAGAGGCATCCTCTCTCTGCCTCTGTGATGATGTGGCATTTGGATGTGATGCCTGGGACAGCTGCCCTGACTTGCCGCCAGCCTGAAACAGAGCCAACATGCAAGTAGAAGGCAGAAATGCCCAGCGAGAGGAGCTGGAGCCCTGAGAACTTGCAGTCAGTGGCCTTGTGATTAATTGGTGCAGACTCATCCCTTAGGAAGCCAGCATAAAGATGGCCTGACATGGACCGCCATGTTTTCCGGGAAAGAGACATTCCACAGCGACTCACGCTTGCTCTCCACCTTTTCCTTTTCATATTCCCACCCTTTTGGTAGGAATATCCAGATCACCTGTGTCTCAGGTGCATCACCCACCTTTGAAATAGCTGTGTGAGTTACAGGTTTGCACTGGCAGATGTGTCTACAATATCACTGCATCTTTATCTTTTTTCTAACCCCAGTTAGACTTTAAAATACACTTACACTGCCAAAGCATTAGCACAGTTCTATGATTTTGAATTTCTTCTTGTTTTATCAACATACAGGCAGTCCTCACATCGCACGGTAGTTCAGGAGCATAAAAATGACCATG
The DNA here is from genome assembly GCA_007570785.1 of Antilocapra americana. Lineage (NCBI taxonomy): Eukaryota > Metazoa > Chordata > Mammalia > Artiodactyla > Antilocapridae > Antilocapra > Antilocapra americana. Next base: position 9,935,077 of record ML664172.1, on the reverse strand, counting down.
CAAGCTGAAACCGAGTAAAGTAATCTTAATAATCAATAGGACAAACGACAATTGTTTCATTTAACTTTTTGCCAAAATATTAAAACCTTTTACTTTCATTTGTAAATGTACAGGGATAGTTTTAAAATAGCAAAACTGTAAATCAATGAAAGTTAGAACATACCCTCACACCATTCACAAAAATAAACTCAAGATAGCTTAAAGACTTAAATACAAGACATGACAACATAAAATTTCTAAAAGAGAACATAGGCAAAACATTCTCTGACATAAATTACACCAATGTTTTCCTAGGTCAGTCTCTCAAGGCAATAGGGGGAAAAAAGCAAAAATAAATAAATGGGACCTAATTAAGCTTAAAAGCTTTTGCACAGCAAAGGGAACCATAAACAAATTAAAGACAACTTATGGACTGGCAAAAAAATTGCAAATGATGCAACTGACAAAGGCTGAATTTGTAAAATGTACAAACAGCTCATACAACCAACAGCAACTAAACAAACAACACCATCAAAAAATGGGCAGAATACCTAAATAGGCATTTCTCCAAGACAGATGGCTAACAGGCACATGAAAAGACGCTCCACGATGCTAAATAGTAGAGAAGTGCAAATCAAGGCTACAGTGGTGTAGACCTCACCCCGGTCAGACATGAAAACGTCTACAAGTAACAAGTGCTGGAGAGGGTGTGGAGGAAAGGAAACCCCCTTATACTTGTGATGGGAATGGTGCAGCCATTATGCAAAACAGGATGGAGTTCCTCAGAAAAACTAAAAATAGAGTTGCCCTAGGATCCAGCAATCCCCCATGGAGGGCGGGGGGCGGGGGAAGGCAGTATGGACTGGGAGTGGGCCTGTATCCAAACAAAACTACAATTCAAAATACACATGCTGGAATAATAAAAGGTTTTAAGAATAGGATAAAATAAAAACTTTAAATTTAATTTTGAAAATTTAAAAATAAATAAGAAAAGACACATCACCTCCATGTTCATAGGAGCACTATTCACAACAGCCAAGACGTTTCCTAAGTGTCCATTTAGGTGCAACACCTAAATGTCCTCTAACAGATGAGTAGACACAATAGACTACTACTCAATCACAAAGAAGAATGAAATGATGCCATTTGCAGCAACATGAATGGGCCTGGAGACTGTCTTACTAAGTGAAGTAAGTCAGAGAAAGAAAGACAAACATCATGTGATGTCACGGATACGGAGACTCTGACATTCGAAACAAACGAACGTATCTTTCGAAACAGATGTGACTCACAGATACAGAGGGGAAAAGGGGTAGCAGGAGATGGATTGGGAGTGGGGACTAGCAGATGCAAACTTACTGAGCTGGCCAAAATGTTCACCGTGTGTCACATCGTGTGGCCAACCCAGTATTTCACACAGAATGGACAAACAACAAGGTCCTACTGCCTAATGCAAGGGCTATTCGGTATGCGGTAATAAACCACGAGGGGGAAGAATATAAGAAAGAGTATGTATACAACTGAATCACTTTGCTGCACAGCAGAAATTGACACAAGTGCAAATCAATTATACGTCAATAATTTTTTTTAAATGGCAAACCTAACATTTATTTAATGGATTGTTATTTAAAACAGAAACACTGATAAAATGCTTTGTCTCTTTGTAAAACTGTCTCTAGTAGTTTGAATAGTGCTCCCCTCAGGGTATCTTTTCCATGCCTTAGCAAACGTCACACCCTCTCTAACTTTAGATCAGCTTTCAATATTTTATCCTTTGCACTTTCAGTAGACTATCCTTGAGAGTTCCTTTTACGTGAACTTTTTACAGTGTGCTTCCTCTGGGACACCACCTTTTGGCCACACCCTTTATTGATACTTTTAAATTTGTCTTCTAGCTGTGGACACTTTCTTCCTTTTCATTGGCTGTACCACGTGGAATGTGGGATTTTAGTTCCCCATCCAGGGATGGAATCCATGCCCCCTGCAATGGAAGCTCAGAGTCTTAACCACTAGACTGCCAGAGAAGTCCAGCATACACTTTCAACATGTCAACATTCTGAATACAGAAATATGTTAGATATATTTCAGATATATTAGATACTACATTAGATAATACCAGAATAATCCTGATACAGTACCAACTGTTACTATCATTAACTGTTACTATCATTGCTGTAAATTCCGTTCCCAAACTACCTGGTGGGTTCTAGACCAGATACAGTAGGATTTCCCTGGTGGCCAGTGGTTGACTGAGCTTCCAGCACAGGGGGCATGGATTTGATCCCTGGTCAGGGAACTAAGATCCCAAATGCTGCGGCCAAAAAGTAAACAACAGTAGCTTCATGGAGCACAGCGTTGAAGAGGACTTTCAGGCTACTGTCTAGGTTTGACAGAAAAGTGAACCGCTTAGTCAGGTCAGACTCTTTGCAACCCCTTGGACTGTAGCCTAACAAGCTCCTCTGTCCATGGGATTTTTCCAGGCAAGAATACTGGAGTGGGTTGCCATTTCCTTCTCCAGGAGATCTTCCCGACCCAGGGATTGAACCCAGGTCTCCCGCATTGTAGGCAGACGCTTTACCATCAGAGCCACCAGGGAAGTGAGCGCTGCAACTGATGGGCAAGGTCTGTCAGATTTCAGGGAAAAGAGAGTATGCATGCTCTGTACAGGCCGCTCCTGATCTAAAGCCCGGCTCTTGGTTGCCAGCACATAGAAAGATATTTGATCTCTCAGAGGTGGCTTTGTGCCAACCAACCAAATTTATAAGACATTTATTTATTGACTTTAACTAGAAATACAAGTGTGCAGCTGGAGAAGGCAATGGCACCCCACTCCAGTCCTCTTGCCTGGAAAATCCCACGAACAGAGGAGCCTGGTGGGCTGCCGTCCATGGGGTCGCTAAGCGTTGGACACGACTGAGCGACTTCCCTTTCACTTCTCACTTTCATGCACTGGAGAAGGCAATGGCAACCCACTCCAGCGTTCTTGCCTGGAGAATCCCAGGGACGGGGGAGCCTGGTGGGCTGCCGTCTCTGGGGTCTCGCAGAGTCGGACACGACTGACGCGACTCAGCAGCAGCGGCAGTGTCGGTGAGCAGCAGGTATGAAGTGGGGCTCTGTGTGGCGTAAAGAAGAAATCCAGTCTTTGAAGTCAGCTTGACCTGACTCCGCACCACGGCTGCATCTGTCACTAGCTGCATAGCTCCTCAGGCCACTCGGCTGATAAGGACACGGACACTGTGTTTGAGACTGGGAGGGGAAAAAATGTCCTGATTGATGATCGATGTCTGAAGCAGTCAAGGGGAGGAGTAGGGGTGGCTATTTTGGTATCTCTTGTTTTTACAAATCGATGCTTTCTCTTCCAACGGGAAGTCCATTTCCTAGAAGTTAAAAACTGTTTTTGAATATGGGTAGAAAAGGTGTCTGCCACAGGGTTTTCATGGCTGGTATCATCAAGCTATCTTCAATGATACCAACACAAATGACACAAGAATAAGAAATGGTCCTTTGTGGTTCTGGACACCGACTCTCCTGCCCAGAGCTGGAGGAATAAAATAGTCAAATTTGCATCCTGCCCACTCTCCATTTCATATACACCTTACATACCCCCTATGCTAAGAGGAATATTATGCAAGCCATAAAGGAGAGCTACACAGCCCGTTTGACATTTTCTAGTAGTCATGTGAAAAAAGTAAAACATTTCTACATGTTTTCACAAAAATTTTACCATACAATTTTATTACTCATTATACCGTGTCCTACATACCCTCCCTCTCAGAGAATAATCTTCGTAGCTAGCATTTGGCCTCAGGACTGCTATCTCAGAGAAGCAGGCTGGCGGCCTGGTCCCCTGGAGTCTCTGGCCTCCCTAGCGTGGAGCTGCTCCAGGGTGGCTGACAGCAGCTGCCCGGCCTGGCACTGGTGGCTCTCTCTGTGGAACACCGGTGACTCCGCAAGCACTGCTCTGGCAGGCTCTCAGCCACGCTGAATTATTTTTCTATCTTGGATTCACTCAAAATTTCCTATAATCATGCATTTTTAAAAACTTGGACAAAAGGACAGTTTTCTTTCTTCTTCTTCAAGCTGCATTTATGGAATGAATCTATGGTTCTCAGACTCAGTAGGTCTGGGATGGGGCTCAAAGTTTGCACGGCTCAAAGTCCCCAAGGGATGGCAATGCCGCTGGTCCAGGGACCACACTTTGAGGACAACGAATACATACTGGGTTGACCAAGAAGTTCATCTGGATCCTGAACAGATCTTTTGGCCAACCAATGTCAATTGTTTAGCTGGAGGAAGGAGATGAGGACACTTTGGTATTTGAAAGTAAAAGAATTTTGTAAAGTAGAAAGCTTCGGGTTATATCTTTCCTCCAAAAGAAGCTAATTCCAATTCTTAGTTATTTGCGACCCCCTGGACAAAACAGTCCATGGGATTCTCCAGGCCAGAATACTGAAGTCGGTAGCCTTGCCCTTCTCCAGGGGATCTTCCCAACCCAGGGATCGAACCCAGGTCTCCTTCATTGCAGGCAGATTCTTTACCAGCTGAGCCACAAGGGAAGCCCATTCTTCTCCAGAACCAGGCCCAAACGCCGCCTCTTCTGAAACTTCTCCCCCACTCCTACTGGAGCATCCAGGCTCTTCCTGTGCACTTGCCAGACCCCCGTCACAGGCCTCTTCTGTCCCAGGGCACACTAAGCATCCGGCACCCATGTTGACAGTCTTTGGCAGCAGCACCCTGCCCCCAATACCAGAACCTCTCACACAGTCACGCGACCAAGGAGTGCTGGATGACCGAGTGAATGAAAGACACGTGTTTGGAAGAGAAGAAGGGGACTATTTACATGTTAAACCGTCTCCTAAGTGTAAGAAATAACAGGAAATTTCCATGACACAGGAAATTCTTTTTTAATTAAATTAAAAAATTTTTACTGTAGTTAATTTAAAATGTCATGCTAGTTTCGGGTGTATTGCAAAGTCATTCACATATATGAATACGTACATACATTTTTTTTTTCAGATTCTTTTCCCTTATAGGTTATTACAAAACATTGAATATAGTTCCCTGTCCTATACAGTAGGTCCCTGTTGTACAGGAAATTCTTAAAAAAACAAACACATCTGGATCACCTGAGAATTCATTGTAACTTTAAGATTACTGACATGGTGTCAATCACCTACAGTTCTAAATACCCATCATGGTTCACAGACGTGATTTCCATTTGACGTAGATGCTGTGACTTGGGGATGATGGGTGTAAGCTGTGCTACTATGAGGAGAATGGATTCAGCACCCTTAAAACACTGGGGCTCAGGGCCCTTTCTTTTTTTAACTTTCTAATTTGGAAAATTTCAAATATACACAAAAATAAAGATGACAACATAATGAACCTTCATGAAGCAACTGTCCAGATTCAATAATTTTCAGCTCATAGCCAATTTGGTTTAATCTATAATTTCACCCACCCAACCAATCCATGTAATTCTTTTGAAGTGACTCCCAGTGTCACATCATTTCAACTATACAAAATATCAATGTGTATCTCAAATATATGGTGACTCTTTTAAGAAGATAACCACATTTTCATTATCACGCTTGCATAACAAATTCTTAATATTGTTGAATGTTCAACCCATGTTTTCATTTTCTCATTGTCTCAAAAACTTAGCTTAATTATTCAAATCAGAATACAAATAGGTTCATAAATTATAATTGGTTCACATGCTCTTTTTAACCACCAGGTTCCCATTGTATCACCCTTTAAATAAATATTTAATTACTGAAGAAACTGGGTGAGCTGTTTCATAATGTTTCCCAGTCTGCAGTTTGCAGATTATATTTCTGTGGTATCATTTACCCTACCTCCTCTCTCCCCTTATAGGCAATAATTTCTCCTGAAAATGTTATATTGTATCCTTCCATTAAAAAAATAATTAAACAGTAGTACAAAACACCACATGCATGTTTCTGCACAGTAGTTCAGAGGTGGTTCACTGTCCTTTTTTACAGTTGCCTAGTACTCCATAACATGGATGCTGCATAGCTTATTCATCCAGCCCCTACCGATAGATATTTGAGGTGTTTGAAGTTCGATGCTATTGCAAATAGTGCTGAAATGAACAGCCAATGTATCTCTTTGTATTTTTGCCAGGATATCTTTGGAACTGATTCCTAGAAGGGACACAGCTGAGACAAGAGATAACTGCATCTGTAATTTTGCTAGAAATTGAAGGCACTCTGCTTTTAAATACAATGTGTTTCTAGAAGTTGTGCCATAAAATGGATCCAGGAACAGATTCTAGTTTAGCTATCTGTTGCTAAATAACAAATAACTCCCAAAAGCAGTGGCTTAAAACAGCCCCATTTATTATTCTCAAGACTGTGCAATTTGAGGGGGTTCCTTCGTCTGCTGCATTTGGTTCGCTGGGACAGCTTGGCTGGGCTGGAGAACCCAAGATGGCTCGATTCACGTTTCACACCTCAGCGTCAGAGGCTGGGATGGCTGGACGCTGGCTGGGCTTCTCTCTCCCCATGGGGTTTCACATCATTCAGAATTATAAGCTTATTAAACCTGGTGTCTAGATCCCAAGGCATTAAAGCTGAAAGTTGCAAGGGCTCTTAGGTCCCAGGCCCCAGAGTCATATGATGTTATTCTGACTTCTACTGAGCCTGTCTCAAGGCCACCAGATTCAAGGGGAAGGGGAACAAACTCTGTCTGCTGTTGGGAGGGGAAACATATGCACAGAGATGAAAGAGAACTGTTTTTTTAATGAATTGATTTGGCTGTGTTGGATCTTAGTATAGCTCGCAGGAACTTCGTTGTGTCACGCAGGACCTTTCATTGAAGTGCATAGACTCTAGCTGTGGCTCGTGGGCTTAGCTGCTCCACAGCATGTGGGATCATAGTTCCCTGATGAGGGATCAAACCTGCTTCCTTTGCATTGCAAAACAGATTCTTAACCACTGGACTACCAGGGAAGTCCCAGCCATCTTTGTGGACAATTTACCACAGATCATAACAGGATTATACACTTTATACAGACCACAGACACTGTTCTGATCTACTTCAGCATCAGCTGACTCTGTGGAAAGGGTCCATTAGGGTGGTGAAAAGTGAAACACCATTTTATACTGTAGTTCAGCGTGTCCCAAAGGGCCCCAAGTGGAGATAACATCTGTCAGGCAAAAGGGAGAAAGCCTTTGAGGCAGGGCACTTGACCTAGGCCCAGACCCTAACCTATCAACAGCTATGGTATTCATTCATTCTACTGTGCTTATTCAAGAACACAGTTCCAGGTTCCAAGAGCACAGTGGTGGGGGCCAGGGGTTAGGACTCCGCACGTCCAATGCAGGGGCTTTTGTCTTTCAACGCCTCTCTTTCTAACACCCCACGTGCCATCAGTCAGCTTGCCTTGGAGGCCTGCCTTCAGAACAGATCTCAAATTCAACTTCTCCACACTCCTCCCCCGCACCAGGCCTCCGTAACCTCTCGGCTTCTAACAGAGCTCCTGCCTCCCCTCACGCGTCCCTGGGTCTATTCCCTACACAACTGCCAGAGTAAACTTCTAAAACGAAAAGCAAGGTCACAGAGTGTCCCTCCTTAAAACCCTCCAATGGCTCACCACAGTAAAGAAATAAGAAGTCAGACTTTCACCCGCTGATCTGACTTACAAGGCCCAGATTATTCTAGGCCCCACTTTCTGTTACTCTCCTGTCCTTGCAACATTCCAGCCACAGTAGCCTTCTTTATGTGTCTTGAACATGCTGCCTCTTTCCCCTCCATCTCTGCGTGACTGAAAATTCATTTTTGAGGTCTCACTTTCCAGACAGCCCCAGCTAAAGGAGCCCATGGTTAACTAGGGCAAGAGGCTTTTATTCATCGTTGTACCCTTTGGCTCTAGTTACCAGAACCGAGTAAAGCATGAACTGTTGTCTTACAAGCTTCATAGTATTGATCGTTCCCTGAAAAATACCTTATTCATTTTCTTATTATGTTCCTCTCCCCCATTCAGTATACACTGGCAAAGGGAGAAAGGACAGGGCTCTTAGCTATTTTGCTCTCAATACTTCTCGCCCTTACAATGGGGCCTAGCATACAATTGGAGCTCAGTGAATATCTATTAACTGTATGAGTGAATGTGCATGCATGCATTAAAAAATACAGGAGTCACATTAAAGTTATAAAGGAAGAATCTGTTCCAGAAGAAAAGCTGTTTCTATCCCCTTCACCTCAATTACATCCTTCTAAACCTTGACCTCCAATCCCACCTCAACGTAATCCTGACGTCAAGGGTTATCGAACCCGTTCATTACATTTTCCATCAGGGAAATGCCTGTCAGCTTAATCACCTAAAGTGACATACAGTTCCTAGAGGGCAACATGCCTCTTTGCTTCCTATAAAAATGTATCCTTTCAAGGCTGTGTGAAATGTAGATGTTTCAGTGATGGGTTCTAATGGTATTTTCTTTGGTCTTTGACATAAGCAATCATGACTTAGCCAGAACCAAATAGACATAATGGGAAGAAAAATACAACTCTGTGTAAGTGGAGGGAAACAAGTGCGGATGAGGGTAACTTCTCTGCACCCCGTGTGTGTGCTTCATCACTCAGTCGTGTCTGACTCTCTGTAACCCCATGGGCTGTAGCCCCCAGCCTCCTCTGTCCATTGGGTTTTCCAGGCAAGAATACTGGAGTGGGTTACCATTGCTTCCTCCAGGGGATCTTCCTAACTCAGGAACTGAATCTGAATCTTCTGTGTCTCCTGCACTGCAGGTGGATTCTTTACCTGCTGAGCCATCCAGGAAGCCCCCTCTGCACCCCGAGTGGACTAACAAACAATGAACCTGATTTAGCCTGCTGCCGGGCAAATTCTTCATGCTTCTATTTCCTCCTTCTGTAACATCTAAATAATCACGCTTATTCCTCTACCTTCCTTAGGATAGATGTACTACTTTCTATCACAGAATGTTAGGCCCTGAGGTCTCTTGGGAATAATTTAATCCATATCCAGATGTGGAAGCCAGGGCCAGGGGAGATCAGGTGACTGACCCCGGCTCAGCTGACTGGGCTTCCCCGGTGGCTCAGGTGATAAAGAGTCTGCCCGCAATGCAGGAGACCCAGGTTCAATCCCTGGATCAGGAGATCCCCTGCAGGGGGAATGGCTACCCACTCGAGTATTCTTGTCTGGAGAAGTCTATGGACAGAGGAGCCTGGGGGGCTACAGTCCAGGGGGTCACAAAGAGTCAAACGTGACTGAGCGACAAACCCTTTCACAGCTCATTACTGGCAGGGCTGGAGCCAGGGCTCCAGTCTCCAGAGCCTCGAGTCACTGTTCTTTCTGCTCCCACAGGCTGCAAGGCTCGCCCTGTTGTTCAGCTTCTTACAGGTGCATGCACTGTCGTCCTGTTAGCTCATCCAGTTCTGGAGAACAGTGATAATTTGTCTCTCCCAGAATGTTAGTCGTATATAAAGAAACACTTGCTAAATGAAGGAAGGGTCTGCTGCCAGCCCAGAGCACCCGCCACCCTCCCTGTCGTAACCCCCATCCTTCAGTGAACACTTTGGCACCTGCCTGTCTTCCTCCCCCCAACTCCAGCGTCTCTTGGTGACTTTGACGAGCTCATAAATGACCCATCTGACACTCTGGTTACTCAGTTTCCCGAATGCCTCTCCTCCAGTGACCCTTTCCTCCACCCTCAGCTACCCATTCCTGTGTTTGCATAACTCTACCCCTCGACTTTAGGCACTTCATTACTGACCGCCACCTCCTGTCTCCTAGTTCACGTATTCTAATGCCTGCACTCCAGCCACCGCCCACCGTCAGCAGCTCTGGTCCTTAGCTGCATTTATTTTTCACCTTCCTCCCTCTCCTCACTCTTGTCTTCATCCAGCCTCCACTCCCTGGGCCACCACTGCCTCCTCTTCTCTGAGTGCACCTACTTGCTGTCTATCAAGCTTGCCCAGAAAGACTACAATCCTGGTTAAAGCCAGTCCTCTGCCTACCTTGTCCTTACACCCAAGAAGTGGAACAAACCTGGTTAGAACAGTCATAACTGTGACCTCATTTAAACTTATGATCATCAATTACAGGAGGGCCCTGGGCAGGGCCAAGTAACTTTGTTTCCTTTGTCTACCCTCCCTCGGTCTTCCAGACTCCCTATGCCCAGTCCTCACTCTTAACTGAAACTCTCATCTACTGAGACACTGTGAAGACAAAAAACTAAAAAGAAAGCTAACAGCATCTTGTCCAATTATCTCATCTTCTCTACTCTCCCAACCTCCATGCTGCAAGATGGATGAAGTATCTGTGCTCTCAATTATGGCTACACTTTCTGTTTAGACAGTTTTCCACTTGTCTTGTGTTGCTTTTGTTTCAGCCTACCTTATTAAAGATGCTTTGTAGAGTGGATAGCTTTGGGGATAGTATCTCCCTTTGGAACCAACATCAGGGAAGCTTACGGACCTCTGTAATAAAGATAACATCCCTCTCTGGGGCAAAGGACAGGCATGTTTGTGCGTACTTGCTCAGTCACTTCAGTCATGACCTACTCTTTGTGACCTTATGGACTGTAGCCTGCTGGGTCCTCTGTCCATGGGATTCTTCAGGAAGAAATACTGGAGTGAGTTGCCATGCCCTCCTCCAGGGGATCTTCTTGACCTAGAGATTGAACCTGGGTCTCTGGTGTTGCAGGCAGATTCTTTACTGCCAAACCACCAAGAAAGCTCACAGGCATGTTTACTGTCCCATATAAAAGATTCGAGTTCACTGAGTTCACAGTTCCTTACTTGTACGGAAATGCTTCCTTACATGCATGTGCGTGTGATTTTTGTTCTGTATACTGTTAATACAGTATATTACATTAATTTATTTTCAGGTGTTAAACTGAATGTATTCCTAAAATAAGTCCAACTTAGTCATGGGGTGTGTGTGTGTGTGTGTGTGTGTGTGTGTGTGTGTGTGTGTGTGTGTGTGTGTATAAAGTATATTTTAATGTTGATGTTGAACTCTATTTGATATTTTGATAACATAAAAATAATTTGATATTTTCAGATGTTAAACTAACCTTGCATTCCTGAAGTAAACCCAACTTGGTCACGGTATATATATCCCCTTCATGGATCACTGCCTTGTTGTGGTGAAGGGGCTTATGAATGAAGCTATGAGCCATGCTCTGCAGGGCCACCCAAGATGGACGGGTCATAGCAGAGAGTTCTGACAAAATGTGATCCACTGAAGGAGGGAATGGCAAACCACCCCAGTATACTTGCCGTGAGAACACTGTGAACTGTATAAAAGGTCAAAAAGACAAGACACTGAAGGACAAGTCCCCCAGATCTGAAGGAGTCCAGTACGCTACTGGGGAAGAGCAGAGGAGAATTCACGTAAGAATAAACACTGACATCATAGGAATCAGCAAAGGAAAATGGACAGGAGTGAATGAATTTAATTCAGCTGACCATTACATCTACTACTGCAGGCAAGAATCCCTTAGAAGAAATGGAGTTGCCTTCGTAATCAACAGTCTGAAATACAGGACTTGGATGCAACCTCAAAAAGGACAGAATGATCTTGGTTCATTTCCAAGGCAAGCCATTCAACATTACAGTAATCCGAGTCTAGGCCCCTACCACAGATGCTGAAGAAACTAAACTTGATCAATTCTATGAAGACCTAGAAGACCTCCTAGAACTAACACCAATAGAGATGCTCTATTCATCATCCGGGATTGGAATGCAAAAGTAGGAAATCAAGACATCTCTGGAGTAACAGGCAAGTCTGACCTTGGATAACAAAATGAAGCAGGGCAAAGGCTAACTCAGTTCTGCCAGGAGAATGCACCAGTCATAGCAAATACTGTTTTTCAACAACACAAGGGACAATTTTACACATGGACATCACCAAGTGGTCAATACTGAAATCAAATCGATTACATTCTTTGTAGCTGAAGATGGAGAAGTTGTATACTCTCAGCAAAAACAAGATTTGGAGCTGACTGTGGCCCAGATCATCAGCTTCTTATAGCAAAATTCAGGCTTAAACTAAAGAAATCTGGGAAAAACACTAGGCCAGCCAGGTATGATTTAAATCAAATCCCAAATGAATTCACAGTAGAGGTAATGAAGAGATTCATGGGACTATATCTAGATATCAGTGTGCCTGAAGAACTATGGACAGATGCCTGTACTACTGTGCAGGAGGTGGTGAACAAAACCATACCAAAGGAAAACAAAAGCAAGAAACCAAAGTGATTATCTGAGGAGGTTTTAAGAATAGTAGAAGAACAAAGAGAAGCAAAAAGCAAGGGAGAGGGGGAATCCAACTAAATGCAGAGTTTCAAAGAATAGCTAGAAAAAATAAGGCCTGCTTCAATGAACAGTGTTTAATATTAGAAGAAAACAACAAAGCGGGAAAGACCAGGGATCTCTTCAGGAAAACTGGAAACATCAAGGGAGCAGTCCGCCCAAAGATGGGCACAATAAAGGATAAATATGGTAGAGACCTAGTAGATGCTGAAGAGATCAAGATGATATGGGAAGAATACAAGGAAGAACTGGATTAAAAAGATGGTAATGAACTGGATTACTACAATGGTGTGGTTAGTCACCCAGAGCCAAATATTCTGGAGTGTGAAGTCAAATGGGCCTTAAGAAGCACTGCTGTTAATAAAGGTAGTGGATGCAATGAAATTCCAGCAGAACTATTCAAATCCCTAAAGGATGATGCCATCAAGGTTTTACATTCATCATGTCAGCAAATCTGGAAGACCCGGCAGTGGCCACAGGACTGGAAAAGGTCAATCCTCACCCCAATTTCCAAGAATGGTAGTACCAAAGAATGTACTAACCATAGGGCAATTGCACTCATCTCCCATGTACTTAAAATCTTGCATGCTAGGCTTCAGCATTATGCAAATCAAGAACTTCCAGATGTCCAAGTTGGGTTCAGAAAAGTAAGAGGAACTAGAGATAAAAATGCCAACATTCGCTAGATAATAAAGTAAGGGAATCTCAGAAAGACATCTACTGTTTCATCGACTACGCTAAAACCTTTGGGTGAGATCATGACAAACTGATCATGGCGGCTGCAAGGACGCACTGAGCACGGCAGAGAGGAGCTACCCGGGGGCCAGAGGTCAGGGGTGGGGGCCGAGAGGAGCTACCGTGAAGAGAGACCCCGCGTCCAAGGTAAGAGAAACCCAAGTAAGACGGTAGGCACTGAGAGAGGAGATCAGGGGCCAGACAGGCTGAAACTAGAGTCACAGACAACTAGCCAGTCTGATCACATGGACCACAGCCTTGTCTACCTCAGTGAAACTAAGCCATGCTGTGTGGGGCCACCCAAGACGGGTGGGTCATGGTGGAGAGGTCTGACAGGGGAATGGCACACCACTTCAGTACGCTTGCCTTGAGAACCCCATGAACAGTATGAAAATGAAAAAAGATAGGACACTGAGAGATGAACTCCCTAGATCAGTAGGTGCCCAATATGCTACTGGAGATCAGTGGAGAAATAACTCCAGAAAGAATGATGGGATGCAGCCAAAGCAAAAGCAACACCCAGTTGTGAATGGGACTGGTGATAGAAGCAAGATTTGATGCTGTAAAGAGCAATATTGCATAGGAATCTGGAATGTTAGGTCCTTATTCCAAGGAGTAAGCATCTTTTAATTTCATGGCAGCAATCACCATCTACAGTGATTTTGGAACCCCTCAAAACAAAGTCTCTCACTGTTTCCACTGTTTTCCCATCTATTTGCCATGAAGTGATGGAAGTAAAGTTATCAACCTAGATAGCATATTAAAAAGCAGACACATTACTTTGTCAACAAAGGTCCGTCTAGTCAGGCTATGCTTTTTCCAGTAGTCATGTATGGATGTGAGAATTGGATGATGAAAATAGCTGGGCACCGAAGAACTGATGCTTTTGAACTGTGGTGTTGGAGAAGACTCTTGAGAGTCCCTGCAAGGAGATCTAACCAGTCCATTCTAAAGGAGATCAGTCCTGGGTGTTCATTGAAAGGACTGATGTTGAAGCTTAAACTCCAATACTCTGGCCACCTCATGGGAAGAGTTGACTCACTGGAAAAGACCCTGATGCTGGGAAAGATTGAGGATAGGAGGAGAAGGGGACGACAGAGGATGAGATGGCTGGATGGCCTCACCGACTCGATGGACATGGGTTTGGGTAAATTCCAGGAGTTGGTGATGGACAGGGAGGCCTGGCATGCTGCAACTCATGGGGTCGCAAACAGTCAGACATGACTGAGTGACTGAACTGAACTGATGGGACATGATTCCACAATTTTAGTTTTCTGAATGTTGAGCTTGAAGCCAACTTTTTCACTCTCCTCTTTCACTTTCATCAAGAAGCTCTTTAGTTCTTCTTCACTTTCTGCCATAAGGGTGGTGTTATCTGTATATCTGAGGTTATTGATATTTCTCCCGGCAATCTTGATTCCAGCTTATACTTCCTCCAACCCAGCGTTCCTCATGATGTACTCTGCATATAAGTTAAATATGCAGGGTGATAATATACAGCCTTGACAGACTCCTTTCCTGATTTGGAACCAGTCTGTTGTTCCATGTCCAGTTCTAACTGTTGCTTCCTGACCTGCATGCAGATTTCTCAAGAGGCAGGTCAGGTGGTCTGGTATTCCCATCTCTTTCAGAATTTTCCACAGTTTATTGTGATCCATACAGTCAAAGGCTTTGGCATAGTCAACAAAGCAGAAGTAGGTGTTTTTCTGAAACTCTTTTGCTTTTTTGATGATCCAGTGGATGTTGGCAATTTGATCTCTGGTTCCTCTGCCTTTTCTAAAACCAGCTTGACCATCTGTAAGTTCACAGTTCAAGTATTGCTGAAGCCTGGCTTGGAAAAGTTTGAGTATTACTTTACTAGCATGTGAGATGAATGCAATTGTGCAGTAGTTTGAGCATTCTTTGGCATTTCCTTTCTTTGGGATTGGAGTGAAAACTGACCTTTTTCAATGTATGGCAAAACCAATACAATAAAGAAAATTAAAAAAAAACAAAAATAAAATAAAATAAAATGATTATAAAAAAGAAAAAGAAAACTGAACTTTTCCAGTCCTGTGGCCACTGCTGAGTTTTCCAAATTTGCTGGCATATTGAGTGCAGCACTTTCATAGCATCATCTTTCAGGATTTGAAATAGCTCAACTGGAATTCCATCACCTCCACTAGCTTTGTTTATAGTGATGCTTCCTAAGGCCCACTTGACTTCACATTCCAGGATGTCTGGCTCTAGGTGAGTGATCACACCATCATAATTAACTGGGTCGTGAAGATCTTTTTTGTAGAGTTCTTCTGTGTATTCTTGCAACCTCTTCTTAATATCTTTTGCTTCTGTCTGAAGATTTATTTGTTATGGATCTCTAATTTCATTGTGATCAGAGGATATACTTTGTATAAATTTAATATTCTTTACTTTATTGGAACTTATTTTGGACTGCAGTATATGGTCTATCTTAGAAAACGTTCCATGTGCACTTGAAAAAATTTGTGTATGCTGCAATTACTGAGTGTTCTATAAATACTAGTTAATAGAAGTTGGTTGATAGTGTTGTAAAGTCTTCTAAAGTTGTACTACCAATTATTTAAAGTAGGTTGTTGAAATTTCTGTTATTGATTGTCTATTTCTCCTTTTATTTCTGCTGGGTTTTGTTTCATACATTTTGAGAGCTGGTTCTTAGATGTATATATATTTATAATTGTTACATCTTCTAGATATTTCAACTTTTTATCAAAATGTCTTCAGTAAGACCATATTGTTTACCTACTCCATAAATAATAGATTACATAGCTAAACCTGACCTCCCACTCCAACCATCCTACAAAACCTTCCTCCTAGGAACTATAAGTCTGTTTTACATGTCTATAAGCCTGTTTTTGTTTTGTAAATTTTGTTTTGTGTTATATATTAGATTCCACATATAAGTGACATCACATGGTATTTGTCTCTTTCTGACTTATTTCACTTGGTATGATAATCTCTAGGTCTATCCATGTTATTGCAGATGGCATTATTCATTCTTTTTAATGGCTGAGTAGTGCTCCACTGTATATAGGTACCACATCTTCTTTATCCATTCATCTGTCAACGGACATTTAGGGTGCCTCCATGTCTCGGCTATCGTGAATTATGCTTCTATGAACACAGGGGTGCAGGCATCTTTTTGAATTGCCGTTTTGTCTGGATATATGCCCAGGAGTGGGACTGATGAGCCTACCGTAATTTCACCTTCAGTTTTCCAAGGCATCTCAGTACTGTTTTCTGCAGTGGTTATGCCCACTTCCATTCTCGTGCCTGTTTTTTACTCATTGTATCTTTTCCACCCTTTATATCTACTTACAGCCTTGAATTTCAGTATGTCTCTTGCTGACCTGTGACACAGAGTCAGATCTTGCTATTTTATTAGGCCTGATAAAATCTGCCTTTTCAGTAGGGTGTTCAGTCTGATCACATTTAATGTGCTTATTGATACAGTCACACTTTCTTTTGCCATTTTCTACATCTCATGCTTCTTTGACTCCAATGAAGTAATGAAATCATGAAATGCCAATATATCTATAAACTACTCAAACAATCCTCACCAAATAAAATATGCACAATACAGAAAAACAGAAGAAAGGATTCATATTTCTTTCACTCAAAACTTTATTTAATATTGCAGTCTATTTTCTTCTGTGGTCTTCCCTAGTGGCTCAGTGGTAAAGAAACCCCCTGACAATGCAGGAGATTCAGGCTTGATCCCTGGGTTGGTCAGGAAGATCCCCTGGAGAAGAAACGGCAACACACTCTAGCATTCTTGCCTGGGAAATCCAATGGACAGAAGGGCCTGGTGGGCTATAGTTGATGGGGTCACAAAAGAGTCAGATATGACTAAGTGACTAAACAACAACAAATATTTTCTTTGAGAGTTAAAACGATTTTTTTTTGTTCAAATATTTGCTTGCTTGGTTTTTAAGAGTTTATATCAAACTCTGTATACAACTGTGTATTTTTACCTCAGGCAGTCTATTATGTGCATTTTCCATGTATTCCAACCATAGTGGAGCAATTACCAGCAGAGAGATAATTACAGCAGTTAAGCAGAGACCCCCTCAGGAGAGCTTTTGACTCAATGAAATGGTTCCCAGGGCCCTGTTGCTGAAATAATTGCACTTGTCAAAGAACTGGACAGGTCCAAGATTGGTTTGGAAGGTGACTGAGCACCAATTGGTCATCACCAGTCTTGGTTATACTCGGTTCTGTTTCTTTCTTTGTGAAACCTAACAAACACAAGCCATTTTTTCCTGTATGTTGGTAAAGTCTACATGTAAAAATGGCTGTATTTAGTGTCTTGGAGAAGTAGCATGAACTATTTTTTTCCTGTAGATTATGGTATCTCACATGGTATGAAGCTTATTGATTTTATGATATTTTAATGTTTGCTTGTCTGTTAGTTTTTAAATGGTACATCTGCCAATTTCTCTATGGAGTCTCACTAAATTTTGCTTTATGTGGTTAAGGCACACAAGTTTATGAATATATCATGGGGGATAGTTCCTTTCATGATTCCTACAAATCACCTCTTTATCTCCATTAATCCTTCTTGCTTAAATTATATCTGGTATTAATGTTATTAGAGGAACAATTTTTTGGTTAGTATTTTCTTGGTATAGAGTTTTCTTTAATCACCTTTCCTCAAACTTCTATGTTCTAACCATGTGTCTTGCAAACAGCATATAGTTGGGTTTCTTTATTTTAAAATCCAGTCTGAATGATTTGTTGTGTTGTTGTTGCTTTGGGGGATCCAATTGGCACAGATGGTAAAGAAACTGCCTGCAATGCAGAAGACCTGGGTTCGACCCCTGGGTCAGGAAGATTCCCTGGAGAAGGAAATGGCAATCCATTTCAGTATCCTTGTTTGGAATATCCCATGGACAGAGGACCCTGGTGAGCTATAGTCCACGGGGTTGCAAAAAACTGGACACAATTCAGCGACTTTTTCATTTTGGTGTTGTTCCTTTTTAAAAGACAGGCCTAAACCATATGCAAATTTTGTAATTAATAATATATTTAGACTTCTTTCTACAATCTTACTGGAGTTTCCTATTTATCATAATTTTAGTTTGATTTTTTTTCTTTCTTGTCTGCTAACCTGGACTTTTCTCTAGGTCCTTTTATTTTTCTCACTCATCTTTCCAGAGAAGGCAATGGCACCCCACCCCAGTACTCTTGCCTGGAAACTCTCATAGACAGAGGAGCCTGGTAGGCTACAATCCATGGGGTCGAAAAGAGTCAGACATGACTGAGCGACTTCACTTTCACTTTTCACTTTTGTGCACTGGAGAAGGAAATGGCTACCCACTCCAGTGTTCTTACCTGGAGAATCCCAGGGACAGAAGAGCCTGGTAGGCTACCATCTATGGGGTCGCACAGAGTTGGACACGACTGAAGTGAGTTAGCAGCAGCAGCAGCAGCATAGGTTTAGAAGGTACACATTCTATTTCTCTTATTTTTGTGAATCTCCTACTAGGTTTAGTAAGTACATCACTAGTGAATCCTGTCATATTCACGGCTGCCATAACCTTTTAAATAGCCTTTTATATTTGGGATGATTTCCTGGTTATAGATACCTACTCCCCAGTATAAAATTGAGAACTCAAATTCCCTGCCTCCCTTACAGCTAGGATGCAGGCCTATAACACTGGGCCTGCTACCCAGAAGCACCAGTGGAAATGGGAGGATGTAAGGATATAAGCTCTGCACGTGGCTCCCACTGTCCTGGTGTAGGAAGAGGCCAACATCCGGTTTGTGGAGGTGGCAGGGACTGTAAGACTAGGTTTCTGACGCAGAAATGGCATTGATGCTGATGGCAGGAGCAGATGAGGAGAAGCTGAGTGCCTGGCATTTGGTGCTCGTTGGGAACAACAGCCATATCTTCATCACACCAGCTCTATGACGTGGTTTAGAGCACTTTTCCTAGAAGCTCAGCCCAAGCTTGTTTTTTCAGCTCTCCCAGTGAGCCTGGGAGCTGCTGAAGGTCAATTTAAGAAATTCTTGCTTGGATTTTATTGTTTGAAACAAAAAACTTTTACTAATGTAGTAGCTTGTCAAAGGCTAAAATTTAAGACTACCTCATTCCTTCTGAATAAAAAAAAGTCATGTTTAACTCAGAAGTCCTTTCTGCCATCATCTACTACATTTTGGCTTCCCTAATGGCTCAGTTAGGAAAGAATCTGCTTGCATGGCAGGAGACCCAGGTTTGATCCCTGGGTTGGGAAGATCTCCTGGAGAAGGGAATGGCAACCCACTCCAGTATTCTTGCTTGGAGAATTCCATGGACAAAGGAGCCAGGCTGGTTACAGTACGTTGTATTGCAAAGAGTCAGGCAGTTGCACAGTGCGACTAACTTTTTTCACCACATTTTGAAGGGCTAATAACTTAATTTCACAGGGTTTTAAAATTCCCAAATACTAGTCTTTTAAAAAAATACTGCTGATTTAGATTAACCAAGATATTCGCTGCTTTATTTGTTTATTCATCCTTCTCCCACTCACTTACTTATTCCTTTTGGGTTCAGCTTTTTTCATGTTAGAGTATATGTATCCTTTTGTATTTTTTTCAATGACCATCAGTGAGTCCTAAATTTTAAAAATGTGTTTATTCTGTTCTTCCTCTTGAGAAAGATGGTTTAGCTAGGAATAGAGTTCTAGCTTCTCAGTTATGTACTCTCAATACACTGAAGATACTTTCAATGTCTTCTGTAGCAAATTGTTGCTAACAAATTTGCTAACAGGATGGCTGTCATTCCTTTTAAATAAGTTCACTTTTCTCAGTGGTACCTCTGAACAATTCTTACTTGGTAAGAAAGGCCAAGTCTTTGGTATTCTCTAATTTCACTGTTATGTATGGGTCTCAATTAAAAAAAAATTATGCCACTTGAGCCTAAGCATCTTCCTTTGATCTGATAATTCATTTCTCATTAAGTCTGACAAATTTTCACACATTATTTCTATGGAGACTACTTCTCCTTCATACTTTATTTCCCCATCTCCAGAAACTCTTTCATATGTATATGAGGTCTTCCAATTCTATACGCTAGGTCCCTGAACATATCTTTGCTGCTTTGGCAGTTCCTTTTATGCATTTTCCATATATTTCAGGTTCATCATAAAAATCATTTTATAGTATAAGGATTATCTGCTCAAAAGTTATCCGTTGTCTATCTCCTACAACATAAACTAGGAAGATTTTGGCTTCCCAGGTCCTTGTGTATCCAGGCCCTGCTAGGGGCACACCATATCTTTGGGCCACAGTTCCCTAACCCTAAAAGGTTACTGAAAAATTTAAAGGACATAACACATGTAAAGGGCTGGTAAATATCCACCACACTGTAGCACAGCAAGTAAACTTGTGTGTGGTTGCCTAGCTCACAGCCATTACCCAGGTGGTCATATCTACATGATATCTTTGCTTCCATCATTATTTTAGACATGAATTCTGGATGTGGTCCACTGAGAAGGGAATGGCCAACCACTTCAGCATTCTTGCCTTGAGAATTCCATAAACAATACGAAAACGCAAAAAGATATGACACTGAAAGATAAACTCCCTAGGCTGGTAGGTGCCCAATATACTACTGCAGAAGAGCGGAGAAATAGCTCCAGAAGGAATGAAGAGGTTAAGTCAAAGCAGAAACAATGCCCAGTTGTGGATGTGAGTGGTGATGGAAGTAAAATTTGATGCTGTAAAGAACAATACTACATATGAACCCAGAATGTTAGGTCCATGAATTAAGGCAAATTGGAAGTGGTCAAATAGGTGATCAAGAGTGAACATTGACATATTAGGAATCAGTGAGCAAATAGGGACTGGAATGGGTGAATTTAATTCAGATGACCATTGTATCTACTACTGTGGGAAAGAACCCATTAGAAGAAATGGAGTAGTCCTCACAGTCAACAAGAGAGTCCGAAATGCAGTTTTTGGATGCTATCTCAAAAATGACAGAATGATCTGTTTGTTTCCAAGGCAAATCATTCAATATTATAGTAATCGAAGTCTATGCCCCGACCAGTAATGCTGAAGAAGCTGAAGTTGAATAGTTCTATGAAGACCTGAGACCTTCTAGAACTAACACTCAAAAAAGATGTCCTTGTCATCATAGGGGACTGGAATGCAAAAGCAGGAAGTCAAGAGATACCTGGAGTGACAGGAAAGTTTGGCCTTGGAGTACAAAATGAAGCAGGGCAAAGGCTAACAGAGTTTTGCCAAGAGAATGCACTGGTCATAGCAAACACCCTCTTCCAAGAACAAAAGAGACAACTCTACACACGGACATCACTGGAAGGTCAATGCCAAAATCAGATTGATTATATTCTTGGCAGCCAAAGATGGAGAAGGTCTACACAGTCAGCATAAACAAGACCAGGAGCTGACTGTGGCACAGATCATGTACTCCTTCTTGCCAAATTCAGACTTAAATTGAAGAAAGTAGGGAAAACCACTAGACCATTCAGGTATGACCTAAATCATGTCCCTTATGATTATTCAGTGGAAGTGACAAATAGATTCAAGGGATTACATCTGATAGACAGAGTTCCTGATAAACTATGGATGGAGGTTTGTAGCATTGTGAAAGAGGCAGTGATCAAGACCATCCCCAAGAAAAAGAAATGCAAAAAGGCAAAATGGCTGCCTGAGGAGGCCTTACAAATAGCTAAAGGCAAAGAAAAGAAGCTAAAGGCAAAGGAGAAAAGGGAAGATATACTCATCTGAATGCAGAGTTCCAAAGAATAGCAAGGAGAGATAGGAAAGTCTTCCTCAGGGACCAATGCAAAGAAATAGAGGAAAACAATAGAATGGGAAAGACTAGCAATCTCTTCAAGAAAATTAGAGATACTAAGGGACCATTTCATGCAAAGATGGGCACAATAAAGGACAGAAATGGTATGGACCTAACAGAAACAGAAGATACTAAGAAAAGGTGGCAAGAATACACAGAAGAACTATATAAACAAGACCTTAATGAGCCAGATAACCACAATGGTGTATCACTCACCTAGAGCCAGACATCCTGGAATGTGAAGTCAAGTGGGCCTTAGGAAGCATCACTATGAACAAAGGTAGTGGAGATGATGGAATTCCAGTTGAGCTATTTCAAATCCTAAGAGATGATGCTGTGAAAGTGCTGCACTCAATATGCCAGCATATTTGGAAAACTCAGCAGTGGCCACAGGACTGGAAGAGGTCAGTTTTCATTCCAATCGCAAAGAAAGGCAATGCCAAAGAATGTTCAAACTACCACACAATTGCACTCATTTCACATGCTAGTAAAGTAATGCTCAAAATTCTCCAAGCCAGGCTTCAGCAATACATAAACTGTGAAAGTCCAGATGTACCAGCTGGATTTAGAAAAGGCAGAGGAACCAGCGATCAAATTGCCAACATTGGTCAGATCATTGAAAAAGCAATAGAGTTGCAGAAAAACATCTACCTCTACTTCATTGACTATGCCAAAGCCTTTGACTGTGGATCACAACAAACTGTGGGAAATCCTTAAAGAGATGGGAATACCAGACTATCTCACATGCCTCTTTCAAACTCTGTATGCAGATCAAGAAGCAACAATTAGAACTGGACATGGAACAACGGACTGGTTCTAAATTGGGAAAGGAGTCCATCAAGGCTGTATATTGTTATCTTGTTTAACTTATATGCAGAGTACATCATGCAAAATGCCAGGCTGGATGAAACACAAGCTGGAATCAAGATTTTCTGGAGAAACATCAATAACTTCAGATATGCAGATGACACCACAGAAAGCAGAGGAACTAAAGAGCCTCTAGAGGAAAGTGAAAGAGGAGAGTGAAAAAGCTGGTTTAAAACTCAACATTCAAAAAACTAAAATCATGGCGTCTGGTCCCATCACTTCATGGCAAATAGATGGGGAAACATTGGAAACAGTGAGACTTGATTTTCTTGGGTCTCCAAACCGTGACTGCAGGCACGAAACTAGGAGACACTTGCTTCTTGGAAGAAAAGCTATGACAAATCTTGACAGCATATTAAAAAACAGAGAAGTTACTTTGCCAACAAAGGTCCATATAGTCAAAGCTATGGTTTTTCCAGTAGTCACCTATGCATGTGAGAGTTGGACCATAAAGAAGGATGAGTCCAAAGAAATGATGCTTTTGAACTGTGGTGTTGGAGAAGATTCTTCATCGTTCCTTGGACTGCAAGGAGATCAAACCAGTTAATCCTAAAGGAAATCAGTCCTGAATATTCGTTGGAAGGATTAATGCTGAAGCTGAAACTCCAATACTCTGGCCACCTGACAGGAAGAGCCAACTCACTGGAAAAGATCCTTATGCTGTTAAAGATTGAAGGCAGTAGGAGAAGGGGATGACAGAAGAGGAGTTGGTTGGATGGCATCACTGACTCAATGTACATGAATTTGAGCAAACTCCAGGAGATGGTGAAGGACAGGGAAGGCTGGTGTGCTGCAGTCCATGGGGTTGCAAAGAGATGGTCACAAATGAGCAAATGAACAACAACTGGACGAATGCTATCATCAATTCTCAGATCCCACTTGTTGTAGTAATTGGCTGAAGCATGGGCACAGGAGTCTAGACCAACTTATTAGTTATTTCTTGATACTTTCAAAATTTGAGGTTTCCTTTATGACTGCAGAGTACTTAAAATGTTAGTTCAGAGGCTGGCTGCAGTAAAGGAGAATGAAAGTGACAGTTAAAAAAGGATGGGCTGCTTAGAGTTGGACAGAGGTTACTGATACCTTTCTAGCTCCTGGTCTCATCGCCTCTGAGGCGATGAAGACTTTTCAATACTATAGATTCCTTTAATATTCAAATATTTTATATATATATAGGCTGGAATAACCTTATAATAAAGATATAAAAATTGTCAGAATTTGAATATAACTCTTACTTAATCCTATTGCTAAATTACATAGATTTCTTATTCCTATTTTTCAGAATCACTGTTAGTCTCTGTCCAGATAATGGAAATGTAGTTGCTACAATAATAAGATTAAATTTGAATGGTTCTGCAGAGTTCCCACAGCCTTTCATATCATTATCTTATTTGATTGTATGAGATGTGTAGGCCAGATAATGTTATGCTTTAGTTTTTACAAATGGTGAAATTAAGACACAAATTAAATGGTGGTTAGGGTGGAGGAGGGTTAGATCTGACCTGGATATTAAGCATTATCTATCATGAGAGTTTGGAGCCTTCTATTAGCAAGGTTGTTGGGGATGGTGACTTCTAAAATACTTTCATTAACTATTATTAATTACAAAACTTCAGAAGAATCCTGAAAACGTTCATTAGGTCAAGCCTAAAACCTATTAAAATGCATCTTTGGTCCATGATTTTTGTTCACATTCTCAAAGGCATTTGTTTTCCCAAAAGTGAATCTTTGCCTTGTTCCCAATCAAGATCCTGTTGTGCTTTTAAATTCTAGAACTTAAACTTAGAAGAGAGATTATTGGGATTGGGTTTCCAGGAGAAGGTGATGTATTAATTCCTGGCTAGACATCCACAGGGCTTAATAGGCTTGTGTATGAATGAGAACAAATTCTTACACTCCTGGACTAAGGACTCTGTAGTGGACACAGCGCATGGGCAGGTAATTGTTTATAAAGGCAATTTTTGAAGCAAAGTACTCCAGTAATATTATCACAGCATCTCTGTTTTGGAGAACTCAAGTGTTTTCACAATATTAACTCCTTCACCTTCACTGAACTGAAAGGAGAGACTGCGTGGCAAACAGTATCCCTATTTAATGTGCATGAGTTGATGAAGGGGCGAGAGGAACTGAGGATGCAAAGCAAGAGCTGTTTGGTTTCATCATGAGTGTTACCTAGCAGTTGTGCAAATCCCTCCATTTTAAGTAGGAAATATAATTTATGATGAGAAATATCATTAGATAAGAAATCGTATAGATTGGAAGCTTTGGTATGTCAAAGAATATTGGAAGGATCAGGCTATTAATCAGCGGTGCTTTTCGTTTTGCCCTCTGATATTTTCTTTTTTTTAATGGGGCTAAAAGCTTTCTGTAACAAGACACTGACATTCCTGGCATAGGTTCCCTTTTCTCCTGATTGCCATTAGACCAAAATCGATCCTCTAAATAAGTCTGTCCCAAGAGACACAATTGATGCAGGGAACAGAGAACTTTCAAAAACCAAGCCTGACGTCACACATTTGTGTTCTAACCATCTGTACCTTTCATTAACCGAGGGCTGGAGTCGCCCGGGCGGACAGACACAAGCGCACAGCAGTCTTCTCCTACGCAAGCCTGGAATGGCAACAGAGTGCGGCTGCCTAAGAAAGAAAAGCCGTTTCAGAGCTGTGGGGTGGCGTGGGGGCGTGTGTAGCAGGGTGAGGGAGTCATTCCTCTCCTCCTCCATCCAAGGATGCATCCAGCACATTTTTTTTTTAAAAAAAAGATTGATTTCTCTCGAGTGGGAGGCAAAACCCTTCAGATGAGAAAGAAGAAACAGGACGAGGGAAAAAAATAAAAAATAAAAGCAAGCCAGGCAGGAGGCTTTGGGGGGAGAGAACCATCCTCGCCTTGCTTCGTATTGCAACTGTGGACCAGAGAGAAAGACTCGGGCGCTCACAGCCAGTTCGGCTGCAGGGATGCGGCCGTGCCGCCCTGAGGCCGGCGCCGCGCCCCCCGGGGGAGGGCAGCCACCCCCGGACGCCCCCTTTTCTAACCTCCTCAGGTGCGGAGGGCCGAGGGTCGGAGAGAAGAGACTCCTTCTCCTCGGACGCGTCAGGCTCGGCCCGTTCGCTCGCCGCTTCCCTCTGGCCTCCGCCCTCCTGCGCGGCCCCCCAAGGGCGGGCAGCCGCCTCCCGGGGACCACCTCCCAGCCCGCTCCCCCGGGCTGCGCACCCCGGGGAAGCCCAGACGCACCGACGCGACGGCCGGCGCGGCCCCGCGCCCTCGCCGCCCCGGGCAGGCGGCGGCGCCCGAGCGCCCCCACGCCCCTCAGGCCCCTTCCGGCCGCTCGCGCGGTCCCCGCAGCCTCCTCGGGCGGTGTGGGGGGGGCGCCCCCCCGGTCCCCCCCCCCGGCGGCCCCAGGGCGGTCCCCGCGGGCGCCGGGCCCCGCGCCCCGCCGGCACCTGGCCGCCCCTCCCCCGGCTCCGCGCTCGCCCTCGCCCG